>OZ012738.1:408759438-409149438 GCA_963859935.3 Lathyrus sativus | reverse complement strand
TATCAACCAATTTGTAAAGATAAACTTTTGATAATTTTTTGTTATTCTCTCTAGAGGGGGAGTTTTTTTCAAGGCTTGTTGTGATTATGTGGTAAAGCTCTTGGTAAAAAATTAAACAGAAAACTCAGAGAAAATTATCTGACAAACTCTCTCTTACTTTGTGAATATATTTGTATCACTAATATGTTTTGGCATAAGTTATTTGATCCCTTAGTAGGGGTGGCAAAACAGGCCACCCACCCCGCTCCGCCCCGGCCCCCCCTTAAGCCCGTCAAAAAAAGGAATGTGGCGGGCAAGCCCGCCAAGTGAGATTGGGATTAAAAATCTAGTCCGCTCAGCCATGGTGGCGGGTTGGCGGGCGGCGAGCTTCCCCTCCTATTTTATTTATTTATTTATTTTTCATTTTTTAATAGATTAATAGGCTTATTTTTACATTTCAATTAGATTTTTCACTTATTTTTTAGAATAATTTTTCATAAAGCATTTTTTAAACAAATTTTACTTAAAAAATTATTGGATATATTCACAAATAAATGTATAAAATAGAATCATCAACATGTATTCCAAATCCATAGTTCAAGTATTAACCTTCAACGAAACAAAATAAATATTTTGAATGCTTCATAGTTAGGTTGGCAGGGCAACCTGCCCTTTTTTTTGGCGTGCTTAAGGTGGGACGAGCTTAAAATGGGGCGGGGCTGAGCAGGTATGCGGGCACAAACTCCTAACCCAACCCGCCATTTTTTAACGGGTGTGAGGGCTAGACTAGCGGGCCATGGCCCGTTTTGCCACCCCTATCCCTTAGTAAGAAGGCATAGCCAAATTGAAAAACCTATGTAAGAGGTGCTTTTATGAATTTTAGGGGTGCTATAAGCTATCTTCCCAGCCCAAGTTCATGCAAGGACTACAAGAAGCAAAAAATGATGCAAGTAGCATGATAAGTGATTAGACCAAATGGATAATTGACTAAAACTTAGTTCTCCTACAAGTCTTCAAGCGAGATCAGAATATATATGTCCTAAATTTAAATCAAAACAGTTCATTATTGAAGGTCACACTAAATCTAAATCAAGCAAGTTTCTTGTGGAAGAAACTCCTCCAAAGAATCAAGGATAAAAATATATGTTGACCCACAAAGTGATGCGACGTATTAATATGGAATCTTTGTTTCTTAGGGAGTTTAGACCTTAAGAGAAAATTAGTCGAGGTTTGCTCAAATGTTTCTTCACAAAGAACCATATCACATGTATCCAAGTCTTGTAAAGAAATTATACTCAAATCTCAAGTTCAAATGTTTGACTGTCATAACATCGATAAAAGGTGTGGAAGTTCACATTCACATATACACTACTACAGAAAACACCTATCACAATGGTTGGAAAAGGCGTACCACCACACTGGTCCAACTGTTGTGAGGCAAGGTGTGATTGTATGTATGGTGCTTTCCACTACGAACGTGCGACCGTGATTGTATCTATGTAGCACTCTACCTACCTTAACAGTTTCTTAAACAACCATTGTGATAATCTTAATGCAACATATTTAATAATGGTTGTGCTAAACAACTATTGTGATATATAGACCTGAGTTTATTATAAATTATGTTGAATGCTTATTTTGCTAATGCTCACTAAACATATAATATTCCAATATTCACTAGAATATTATAATATGATAAATTAAGTTAATTAGAAGGACAAGTTCATGTTCAATGCTAGTCAAGAGATCTTCAACTCTTTATCTATATTTTGTTCTTTGATAGTAATAACTTGGTTTAATAATCCTAGTTCTTCACTTGCCTCTTCCTTCACCTCTATTTCTTTTTGAAAAATATTACTTACTTAGGAAACAAAATTAGAGGTGGAGAAAGAGGTGGTTGAAGATCTACAATCATTAAACCAAGTTTTAACTATCAAAGAACAACATGTAGTTAATGGCGTGAAGAATTCTTGTCAAGAATTGAACATGTACTTATTTTCTAATACAACTGTATCTATCATATCATAAATTTATAATATAGTTTATAAAATTATATATTCGGTAAGGGATTGGACAAACACTCAAACCACATAATATATAATAAACTCATCTTTTAAACAAACATTAATAACAACGTTCATCAAAATCATTCATCAACAACAAACTATAAACAACAAACACAATACAACAAACATATAAAGTCATAAAATGCTTTATAGACTTACCATACATGTCCCATAATGGCGTGCCAATGTCTCGTGCTTTCTTACGTGTTTACTTTGTGATGTTGATTTAAAGTAAGGGTATCACATGCAAGTATACATGCATGTTTGATTGCAGCAAGTAATAAAATAAGAGGTCGTACCTAAGGGAGTGAAATTGATTCGGATTTGAACCTAAAGTATTCAACTCTTGTTTGAACTTAGTATGAGCAAGGTGACAAAGTACTAATAATAATAAGCAGTAAGAAATTCACACAACAACCTAAAATACTAGATAAATAGGGAATAAGGTATCAGAGAGAATGATTGATGAGCTAAGATCCATTAATATATTACTGCTGAAATGTATCCATAATGTGAAGTGTCATGTCTCAAAAGGTTAGAACATGATCTAGTGGTGTGTCTATACAACATTAAAGCATGCATAACTAGGGAAAGGGAAAAAATCTCCAAGCCTCACTTATAACCCTAAAATGCGTATGGTTTTAATTTTGAAAATCTTTATGGTCTCAGCTTCTTATCCCTAAGCAAGCTGAATTAAGTGAATATCTCTATCCTACTTTATAACCACTTTTGTTATGAAATCAACTTGTTGTTGGATTTCTCTCAACAACAAGCTTGTACCTTTTTCTAAGTTGATCATTCTAAGTAGCAGGTGTATAGAATATAAACACATAACAAAATAAGACACTAGTCAACACATTATTTCAACATTAAAATAACTTATATTAACTTCACTTTTCTCATCAAGCGAGAGTTTAGCTCATAATGAGCTAAGTACAAAATACTCGAATGAAGCTACAAGATGACTTACTCTTAGCAAAATTATGTAAAAGAAATGACAAACTAGTAATAACTTGAAGATCCCTTGCATTGGATAGACAACAACAAATCTCTTCAGTCACGACAACTCCAAGTAGTGAATACAGGATTAGATGAGAAGAAGAAAACTCTCTAATTCTTCCTAACCTCCAAAATGACATAAAACAAATACTGAAAATAAATCTGAGTGTGTGAAATATCTAGCTCTCGGTCTCTCTTATCTCTGATGCACAAGGCTTGGTTTTATAGACTTTGAGTATGAGTGTTGATGGGTCTTGGATCATGGGTTTTTGATAGGAATAAGGTACAACCTACATCAAATCACTAAAATTTCTAGCTGTCCAATATCCCTTTGTGAACAAGTTATCTAGTACAGACAACAATGGGAGACAAGGTGATTTTGGCAGGCTGTTGTAGCGAGTAGTGGCATAGAGCAGACGACGAGTGACAGGGTGCAGGATGCGCTTTTGCAAGCATGGTCCCCACCATACTACCTATTATCCTCAAGCTCATTTGATTTTATCTTTATGCTCTAGCTCTTTCTTTACACAAATCCTTGCCACGTGTGCCCTAATGATAAAATCCTTTCAAGCTCTTGTTGAATTGTAGATAACAAGATTCAACATCTTCTTTCCTTTAATCTTCATTCTACTCCAGATCCTGTCTCGAGGTTCATGCATCAACTTGCCTTTATCATATTTTCTTTAAAACAAAAACACACGAAAAACCAAAAAAGGTGCACATAGTGCACTTAAGGTAAAAACACACTAAAACAAGTAAATTTAAAATAAATTCTAATTAAACTTAACTAAAACCATAAGAAAAAATGGGTCATCATGGCACACTAAAATAGCGTTATCACTCCCCCAAACTTGAACTATCACCTATCCTCAGGTGTTGCGACAGTGAATGTCAAAAGAGAATTTCAAGAACAATAAATTAGGATCATATTAGTAAAGGGGGCTCATTTCTTCAATTGATGAATAGTCTGGGTAGAAACGTAATTGGTGCAACTCATCCTAGTTTTAGCCAAAGAGATGTTACTACTAAAGTGATTAGACACCTACTATCACGCCACCACTCTTCTGAAGAATGAGCTAATTTTTCTGTGATTCCAATTTGAGTACTCTTGTGAATTAAATTTTCTTCCTTTTGTGTTTCAAGATGGAATTCTGTCCTGACTCTTTTATTGACTTTTGACTTTCACATTTTTGGTCACACCTTTCCATTTTATTTATTTTCTTTTTCTTTTCTAATTTTCTCTCTATTTTTTTGCTCGACACTCCACCTTTTCACTCAAAGGAATCTCAATTATAATGAGTCCAACTGGCTATTGTGATGAAGATGCTAGTTGTTCCTCCAGTTTCGGGCACAAGAACTTTTCATTAAGAGTGATCTTTACCACTTTTTTTACACACTTTTTCTGTTTTATTAGTAACATGTGGGGTATGCTCTTTTTTGTGTGAAAAGTCTAAATCTTTATCAAAATCAGCTCATCCTTCCATAGTAATTCCCTAAGGTTTCTTCTTGCTTTAAAATTTCAAACAAATAAGTTTCTAATTTTTTTTGCTAATTCAACATACTAGTGGATGCGGGACAGAGGTTACCAGCATCCTCTGCAGCAACACACTTGGTCACAACTTGGCCTTGTTTCCACAGACTCATAGGCACACTCATCACCCAACTTTTATTCTAAGCACAAAATTTTTTATAATCCTTGGTTGTTCTTTACTCAACTCTTTTCTAATTTAAAAAGAAACTACTCATACAATCATAAGAACTATGCCCTAAAATAACTCATACAAAATGAAATTGAATTTAAACAAGAATAGACTACACAAACATAAGTTAACATAAACTAGATGAGTAAATCATCTAGACATCAAACTTGGCCAAAAAAGCGGCCTCCAAAATACCTAAGCAAATATCCAAGAAAAATATCTCAACAAATATCCCAGCAAGTATTCCAGCAAATTGTCATCATATCTTAAGCAGAAACATATTCAAATAGTAGATAGAGAAAAGAAAGTCATAAGGTCAAGCTTTTATCTACCTCCACCAAACTTAAAGTAACGATACTATCCTCACTGTCAAGTGTCAGGGGAAGGCAAGACTAGGCTTGCCTATGAATGATACCCATTAGGCCTTAAGCGTAATGCTCTTGCGTGCAGGCAGGATGTCTTCTCTCTTTTTCCTCTTAGCGACCTTTGGTTTCTCCGGCTCCTTGGCTTGTTCTTTGAAGACTTCGGGCGTGACAACTTCTTCCTGCACAGGTTCCTCCATAACAATCTTTTCTTTCTTCTTCAGCTCCTTTTTACTTGGGCTATGTACTTGTTTTTATGTAATATTTTCTTCACTCTCTGCAGTTGTCTTCTTGATTGGATTTACAATAGGAGTAGTCACAGTAGTGACTACTACTTCTTCACCCTTTCTTGCCCCACTGTCAACCTAATCTCTTTCAGCTTTTTCTTTAATTTTCTTCTCTTCTGCCTTCAAGAATCCAGGGGAGGATTCCTCAGTGGTTGAGTAGTATTTGGGTAAACTATCATCCACAAACTGATTTTTATCTTCCATCAATATCTCTTCTTATTCCTTGTTGTCATCATCTTCTGTGCCTTGATTTTGATTCATCTCATTGTTATCCTTATTAGCTTCTTCAGTCAATTATTCTAAGACATCATCCTTCTCAACTGGGCTTAGTTCTGGGTCAGTCTGATTCAAATCAAAGTCCATCAAAGGACTGTTTTCTGGGGTCTTGACAGTAAGGGTTTCCTTCTTCTTCCATTCTTGCCTTAACTTCTTCATCCTTGGAGAACCGCGAGTGTCCCTTGGGGGTTTAACTCCAGCTTTCTTGGTGATATCAGCTTTCTCACTCTTGTGAAGGTGAGAAAAACACTTAGAGGGGGGGGGGGGGGGGGGGGTTGAATAAGAGTTTTAAATAAAATGGCAATAAAAACAACTCAAGATTTTTATCCTGGTTCGTTGAACTCAACTACTCCAGTCCACCTTATCAAAGATGATTTTCCTTTCTCCACAAGGACTTAATCCACTATTAATCAACTGATTACAATAGTAAGCACTAAGAATAATTGTCTTAGTCTTCTCAAGAACTACTGACCACACCTTGGTCTTCTCAAGGAACTTCTTACAAATTAATGTAAACTAAACAAGTGTTTAAATGCTTCTAATAAGCTGTATCACAACTGTGATATTTACACTTAAGATTAAGTACAAATAAAACTATACAGTTTTATAATAGAACAAAAGTATAAGAACTTTGAGAGATTTCACTATGATGCTTCAAGCGTGTGTATGAATATTTCTTTCTGAATGAGCTAGCAACTTCTAAATGTTGTAGAAGTTCTCCTTTTATAGCTTTTTCCAATAGCATTGAGTAATGTGAAGCTGAATATAATATTGAGATATAAGACTTTTCATCACCAAAAGGTATAGGCAGAGACATGCTTTTTGCAGTAAAAGTATGGTTGTAGAAGCTTTGGGATTTGCACCACGTCTCTTCATTGGACAAAATAGTCGTTGGTTACTTTGGAAGTAGCACCACGTCCAATCAGGTTTACAGCTTCTTCAACAAGCTTACTTCAGGATGAAGTCTTCATAATCTGCACTACAGAACTTGTAACAAGCTTAAAAGGAATGAAATGCTTAAGATGATCAGAGCTAAATGTTTGAGATGATCAGAGCTTGATAGATGATCAGAACTTGATATATCAGAGTCTCAATCTTGATCAAAATCTTCATCAGAGTATGCAGCAGTAAGTGCTTTGAGCGTGAATATTAATTTGATTAGAGTCTGATTATCAGAGCCTCTGTTCTTGCAATGAAATGAATTCAGAGTCTGATTTGATCAAAGCTTTCAAATCTTCATATAATTCTTTTAGATACGCTTCAGATCATTCTGCAGCTTCTGCTTCAGATTCTTCTGGCAGCGCTTCAGAGACTTCTGATTATCTTGCATCTGATGCTTCAGAGCCTTGGGTAGTTGCTTGTACTTATGTATTTTGCTTCTTTAAGAGTATTCAATTTAATACCTGAAACAATAATACTTGAAAAAATTCTAGAGTATATATTTTCTTAATACAAAATTACATAAGAGCTATCATCAAAACATAGAGATATAAGAAACACCAATCTGTGTTCTAACAATCTCCCCCTTTTTGATGATGACAAAACATAGGAAATTTTGTTCAATACAGAGAATAAAATATATAACTCCCCCTAAGATTAAAAATCTCCCCCTGAAATGAATACTCTAATAGAAGAGAACACTTCCCTTTTTGCTTGAGTATATTTCAGAACCTGGTAGGAGTCCTTGTTAAAATAAGGAATTAGAGCTTGAATGCTTTCCATAATCAGAGCCTGATGAAATTCTTTTTTGGTTTATCTTCCAGAATCAGAGTCAAATTTGCTTCAAGGATCAGAGCCTAGTTGGGTAATTCTCAGGGTAACTTTAAAGAATTTTTGTCAGATGAAACAATAAGATCTGAAAGTCTTAAAATTCAATGTTAGTTAATACTATGTCTGAATTTCATTTTAGTATTGCTTATGGATTGAACAATCAGATTCTTTTTTTCTCCCCCTTTTTGTCATAATCAAAAAGATTTTAAAAGACAGAAAAGATAACAGAAGAAAAGAAAATAACACATAAATGAAAAACAAAACAGCCAGATTCATTCAGATTCAAACAGAACAAAATATAAGATGTTCAGACAACAGATGATTGAAAATAAAACAACAGAAAAAAGAAAACAAACAACAGAAAACAAGTGCAAACAAGAATGCAAAAACATGGAAAAGAAAACTAGGGCTGGCGAGATGCAATCAGGGTCAGAAGATCAGTAATCGTTGCAGTAGACTCTTCTTGCTTAGCCATCCAAGTTTTGATCTCCTCAGTAGTCTGCTCTTATTTTACCATCCATGATCTGATTTCCTTAACTTCTTGGACAACATCTGAAGTTTCGGTCTTTATTTCAGATGCAGAGGGTGCAGAAGCAGATACAGTTGCCTTAGGATGATCAATCTCCATGTTAGATGCAGTCTGAGGATCGGGAGTATCTTCTATCATTGGAGAAGAGTCTTCAGCAGGAGCATCTTCCAGAAGTAGCACTGGTGTTGTGAGAATGCTTAGCAGAGTCTGTCTGACCATTTCAGCAAACTTTGCCTTTGCATCATCAGTGCAAACTGCTCTGAGATCAGAGGCAGCAGTGTTGAACCTTGAGATGAATCTGTTCCAAGAAGCTTCAGATTCAGCAGGATCCATACAAGACAGACACTCTTTCTCTACAGAAGCAATCCCCATACGCATTTCCTTCTTGAAATTCTTAAACAAAGTAGAAACATCTGATCTGGGTTTGGGGTTCAGATAGTCTTCTATGGTGACTTTTTGTGAAAGTTCAGGGCTTGTTTGAGTTTGTTCAAGAGGTGTTTGATCAGATGGTGGTTGTTTAGATGGTGGTTGTTCAGATGGTTGTGGTGTGGTGAGATGAGGTGTAGAAGTATCAACATCAGATGGAGTTGATGTAACAACATCAGATGAAGATGGTAGAAAGTCTGTGAAGTTAAATTTGGAGCGAAGAGCAAGGTGATGAAGGTGTTGTTCAGAAGCAGGTAGGTCAGATGGTAGTGGTTTATAAGGGTCAGGAATTTGTAAACAAGTTGGTGAGGGAACTTCAGATTCATCAGAATCAGATGATTCAGTTGAATGACATGAAGTGGAAGATAAGACATACATGGTTGCAATGGGTTGCACATCCAGAATGTCTTCAGATGGTTGTGGGATAGAGGGTTCATGATTTGGGATGGTTGGTTCTTCTGGTGGTTGAGTAGAAGAGGGTGGTTCAGATTGTTTTTGTTGTTCTGGTTCAGATGGTATTTGTTATTGTGGTTCAGATGATGTTTGTTGAGGGGTTTCAGATTGTAATTTTTGAGGGGGTTGTTGTTCAGATGATTTTTGTTGAGGGGGTTCAGATGGTTGTTGAACAGAAGATGGTTGAGAATGTGTATGAGGACATGAAGTGGGTTCAGATGTATGAGGTCCAGATGTATGAGGAGGAGATGGTGGAGGTGAAGGTGAGGGTGACGGGACAGATGGTTTTGGATCAGATGTTAATACCTGTTTAATTATTTCTCTTATTTCCTCCAAGCTAGCTTCTGGAGGATTTTCCTTCAGCTTCTTGTCCTTCTAAAGCTTGTCAGCAGCATCAGAGGCTTTCCTCTTAGGCTGTGCAACATATCCTTCCTCAGCTTTCCTCTTCTTGTGCCTTTCTCTCAGAAGATTTGGCAACACTTCTCCTTCCTTCTGTACTATGTTGGCAGGCAGAGGAATACCATTTCTCAAACAGTCAGAAATGAATGACAGAATGATTTCCCTGGGTTCATCTGCACTGAACACGGGAAAATCTACTATATGAATCCTCCTTCTGCTGACTTCTTCAGAGTCAAACTTCTTAGGTTTGCCAGCAAGCTCTGAGATGACCTTAATCCTTTTCAGAGTATTCCCATTAATGACAGATCCTACAATGTAAGCCAGATCCTCTGTCAAACCAGCATCAGTCAGATGCTTTACAAGACCATTCTTTGTTAGAATGTCTGATATCAGCCTTCCCAAAGGGATCCAATTTCTGATCTTTCCAGCCTTAGCTCTTACTTCTTCTCTTGTTTCCTTTATGTGGTTTAGAAGATGACTGAACAGAAGATAAGGCAGATCCACCTTCTTGCCTTTACTCATACAGAACATGAAGTACAGTTGTTCTGTGTTGACATAGTCTGGAGAGTTTGAAGATTTTCTATGAAAAATAGAGCTCATGAAAATCTTAGCCCAGATTCTGTAAACAGGCTTCAGATCTCTGACTTTGTTGGATGGTTCCCCAGAAACACAAACTTCTTGAAAAACATCAGCTAAGTCCACACGAGCAGTTGCCATACTTGTGATTCCATCAGTTTCTTTCTACTCAATCAACTGTCTGATTAACTTCTCATTAATAACAATCTCCTTTCCAAGAACAGAAGAATGAATGAACTTAAGGCAAACTTGGGCGTGTATCCAAAACTCTTTCACCAATGTTGGATAAACAGGACCCTTAACCTGTCAAAGTACTTTGCCCAGTTTTGAGTTTTAATGGTTGGTTTGAGATCAAAACCATTTTCTTCAATGGAAGCAAAATCTACAAAGCTTTCACACAGAACCTCAAGATCCTTTGTTGGAGTGAGAAGAGTTCTCAATGGTTCCTTGTACACAACAACATTTGGAGATGATGCAGCAGCATTTGGAGATGACACAACAGCAGTAAAGGTTTGCATCTGAGCAGATGTTGAAGATGATGATGCCATTGATGTTCTTGAGATACGTCTGGGTTTACGTGAGGTTTTGGGTTTTGAAATGAGATGGAAGCAATGAAGAAGACAAAAATGCATATGAAAAAAGTGATGGATGGTGGAAAGTGTGAAATGTGAAGTGTTGTGAGAATATATAGAAAAAAAATTTGGACAAGCAAAGGTCACACAGAATCTCATGCGTACACAAAACAATTAATGAAGTGAAAATAATCATATCAAGCAATTAATGCAAAGAATAAAATCATTTCAAGCATTTATGATTCTGACAGAAGGGGGGAAAATCAAGAGATTTTGGATTTTCAAAGCAATACCTCAAACGTCAATTCAGTATGGTGCACTCTATCTTTCCAGATTCTGAGATACACGTGTTTGCTTGCATGTGTCTCTGAAACTTCTTGAGAAATGAAATGTTAGGCAACGTTCAGATCCTCTGAGCCTTGTTAGTTCAGATTTACACACAAAGAAATAAACACATAATTGAAATGAAGAAATACTTCAGAGTTTAGACATTTATCATCTGAGTGAAAATTTCATCTGATGAATATTTTATTCTGGACAGAAGTCCATACTTATATTTTTTAGAATAAATTTAAATCTATCTTCAACAAGGGGTTTTGTAAAGATATCAGCCCACTGATGATCTGTATCCACAAAGTTTAAATTAATAATTCCCTTCTGAACATAGTCTGATGAAATGATGTTTAATCTCTATATGCTTAGCTTTAGAGTGTAAAATAGGGTTTTTAGATAAGCATATAGCAGAAGTATTATCACAGAAGATAGAAATGTTACTCTCAAAAATTTGATAATCTTCCAGCTGACTTTTCATCTAGAGCATCTGGGTGCTACAACTAGCAGCAGCAATATATTCTGCCTCTGTTGTTGAAAGTGCAATTGTGGGTTGCTTCTTGCTGAACCATGAGATCAGATGACTTCCAAGAAACTGACAACTTCCAGAAGTACTTTTACGTTCTATTCTGTCTCCAGCATAGTCAGCATCACAAAGTCCAACTAATTTATAATCATCAGATCTTCTGTAACACAGACCCACGTTAGTAGTACCTTTCAGATACCTTAGAATCCTCTTAACAACTGTTAAGTGAGATTCTCTAGGATCTGATTGGAATCTAGCACACAGACAAACACTGAATAAAATATCAGGTCTAGAAGCAGTCAAATATAAGAGAGATCCAATCATACCTCTGTAAAGTTTTTTATCAACTTTCTTACTTACCTCTTCCTTACCAAGTGTGCTTGTAGGATGCATTGGAGTCTTTGCCAATTTACTTTCATTCAAATTGAACTTCTTCAGAAGCTCTTTGACATATTTAGTCTGGTGAATATATGTGCATTCTGGAGTCTGATATACTTGGATTCCCAGAAAGAATCTAAGTTCTCCCATCATGCTCATTTCAAATTCAGCCTGCATAGACAAAGCAAACTCCTTTCCCAGCATAATATTGGTAGATCCAAAAATAATATCATCCACGTAAATTTGACAAATTAGTAAATCTTTCTTAAATGTTTTACAGAAAAGAGTTGTGTCCACTTTGCCTCTGATAAAGTTCTTTTCCAGAAGAAAATTACTTAATCTTTCATACCAAGCTCTGGGAGCTTGTTTGAAACCATAAAGAGATTTTTTGAGTTTGAAAACATGATCTGGAAATTTATCACTTTCAAAACCAGGAGGTTGATGGACATAAACTTCTTCTTTAATACCATTTAAGAAGGCACTCTTAACATCCATCTGATATAGAGTGATGTTATGTTGTGCAACAAATGAAATAAGAAGGCGTATAGATTATAACCTTGCCACTGGAGCATAAGTCTCAGTGTAATCAATTCCTTCTTGTTGACTGTATCCTTGAGCTACTAGCCTTGCTTTGTTCCTAACAACTTCTCCTTTCTCATTTAGTTTATTTCTGAATACCCACTTTGTTCCAATAATGTTGAAACCTTTTGGTCTTAGAACCATATCCCAAACATCATTTCTTGTAAATTGATTCAGCTCATCGTGCATTGCAAGTATCCATTCATTATCACTCAGAGCCTCATCCACAGATGTTGGTTCAATAATAGACACCAACCCAAGGAGTGATGTTCCAGATGATCTGATAAACGACCTTGTTCTTATAGGGTCATCTTTCTTTCCAATAATTATTTCTTCTGGGTGAGAAGCTTTGATTCTGGATGATCCTTTAACTGTTGGTTCTTCAGAAATGTTCATGTTATTCATCTGAGCAGCCAATGGAGTTGCATCTGGCGTAGCTTCTTCTTGAGCTTTCTCTACCTCTGGTTTCTCAGATTCTGTGAGAATAATTTCTCCATCTGCAGAGTTTTCAAGCTGCTTTGGCTTTTGATTGCCAAGCTTATCATCAAATCTAACATGTATAGATTCCTCCACAATCTGTGTCTCAGTATTGTATACTCTGTAGCCTCTAGAGCGTTCAGAATATCCAAGCATGAAACACTTTTGTGCTTTAGAATCAAACTTGTTAATATTCTCTTTAGTGTTCAGCATAAAACATATACATCCAAAAGGATGGAAATAAGAAATGTTTGGCTTTCTATTTCTCCATAATTCATAAGGAGACTTTTCCAGAAGAGGTCTAACAGACACTCTGTTCTGAATGTAACATGCTGTGTTAATTGCTTTTGCCCAAAAATGTTTTGCCATGTTAGTCTCATTGGTCATGGTTCTGGCCATCTCTTGCAATGTTCTATTTTTCCTCTCTACAACTCCATTATGTTGTGGAGTTCTAGGACAGGAGAAATCATGAGCAATGCCATTTTCATTAAAATATTTTTCAAAATGTTTGTTTTCAAATTCACCACCATGATCACTTCTGACTTTAACAATTTTGAAATCTTTTTCAGTTTGGACTTGTTTGCAGAAGTCAAAGAACACATAATGTGACTCATCCTTGTGCTTTAGGAATTTTACCCATGTCCATCTGCTGTAGTCATCAACAATGACTAATCCATACTTCTTTCCTCTGATGGATGCAATTTTCACTGGTCCAAACAGATCAATGTGAAGTAACTCTAATGGTTTTGAAGTTGAAACATTTTTGGATTTGAAATATGATTTTGAAAATTTTCCTTTCTGACATGCTTCACAAAGAGCATCTGAGTTGAACTTCAAATTAGGAAGTCCTCTGACCAGATTAAGTTTATTAATCTGAGATATACGTCTCATATTAATATGACCCAATCTTCTGTGCCAGACCCATTGCTAATCATTAGCAGACATAAGGCATTTAACATTCTGAACCTTGAGTTCTGAAAGACTGATTTTATAAATGTTGTTTTTCCTTTTACCATTAAAGAGGATTGAGCCATCCTTTTGACTAACAGATTTGCAACACTTTTGATTAAATATTATGTCATAACCATTGTCACTTAATTGACTTATGGACAATATATTATGAGCTAATCCTTCAACAAGCAAGACATTAGTTATGGAAGGAAGTTTACCATTGCCAATGGTTCCAGAGCCAATTATCTTTCCCTTCCGATTCCCTCCAAACTTGACGTCTCCTCCAGATCTAAGCTCCAGACTTTGGAACATAAACCTTTTTCCCGTTATATGTCGTGAGCATCCAGCGTCCAGGTACCATGACTGGAGTCTTGACTTCGCTGCTAAGGATGTCTGCAACATAGATTATCTTATCCTTAGGTACCCAGATTTTCTTGGGTCCTTTTTGGTTAGTTGCCTTAAAGATTTTTCTGAACTTCTGTCTTTCAACATAAGACTTATTTTGATTAGCTTTAGATTTATTAAACACAGGTTTGTTCTGATTAGAACTTGTGTGTTTAATATCATTTAAGTGACCAAATGTAAACTGAGAATATAAAGGAGGATACTTGATATCCAGTTTATCTACAGGTTTTGGATTTGAATCCTCATAAGAAAAAGATTTATATCCAACACCTTTTCTATAGTTTCTGCTAATACCATAAATCATTGAAGCCATCTTGCTTAGAAACTTCCTGAAGCTATAGTCATACTCTTGTAAAATATTTTTAGAGCATGGTTCAGACTTTGGATTAGAGTTTAGTTGAGCAGATTCTAAATTATTTTTCAATTGAAGATTTTCATCTTCTAGCTCAGCTATTTCTTATTCAAACTTGTTACTCTCAAATTCAACATGCTTTAGAAGCTTTTTGTATTTGAGTTTAACTTTGCTATAGTTTTCAAGAATATCAGATAGACTTTCAACAAGTTCTTGTCTAGAAAGTTCAACAAATACCTCCTCAAAATCAGATTCTGATTCTGATCCAAATGATTCAGCACTGTCTTCTATGTCAGCCATGAATGCTACATTAGCACATTCTTCTTCTGACTCTGATGACGAATCAGATGCATCTGAATCATCCCAGGTAGCCATCAGAACTCTCTTTTTGTGATCTGACTTTCTTTTTGGCTTCTCCTTCTGAAGCTTTGGGCATTCACTCTTGTAGTGTCCAAGTTCTTTGCATTCATAGCAAACAACCTCTCTTTTTCCAGATCGTCTGTGTCCAGTGGATTCTCCAGATCTTCTGTATCCAGAGGGTTCTCCAGATCTTCTATGTCCAGAAGATTCTTTGTGTTGATCTGGTTTCCTGAAGTTCTTGAACTTCCTTTGCTTATTCTTCCAGAGTTTATTGATTCTTCTGGACAACAAGGATAGTTCTTCATCTTCAGAAGAAGACTCTTCATAGCTTTCTTCTATTACCTGCAATGCTTTAAGAGATTTATTAGATTTTAAAGCAATTGACTTACCTTTCTTTAGAGGCTCATCTTCCTCTAGTTCAATCTCATGACTCCTCAGAGAACTGATTAGTTCCTCCAGCGTAATCTTGTTCAGATCCTTTGCCAGCTTCAGAGCAGTGACCATGGGTCTCCATCTGATTGGCAAGCTTCTGATTATTTTCTTGACATGATCTGCTGTAGAGTAACCCTTGTCCAGAACCTTTAAGCCAGCAGTGAGAATCTGGAATCTGGAAAACATGGCTTCAATAGATTCAGATTCTTCCATTTTGAAAGCTTCATACTTCTGGATCAGCGCTAGAGCCTTGGTTCCTTTAACTTGAGAGTTCCCTTCATGAGTCATCTACATGGATTCAAATATATCAAAGGCAATTTCTCTGTTGGTTATTTTCTCATACTCAGTATGAGATATAGCATTTAGCAAGATAGTTCTAGCCTTGTGGTGATTTCTGAATTCCTTCTTTTGCACCTCAGTCATTGATTTTCTGTCAATTTTCTTGCCATTCCCATCAGTGTGATAAACATATCCATCAATAACTAAGTCCCAAAGATCAGCATCAAATCCTAGAAAGAAACTTTATAGTCTATCTTTCCAATAGTCAAATTTCTCTCCATCAAACATGGGAGGTTTTGTACTGACTCTTTCTTCATATTTGTTGTTGTTGGATGTTGAAGTTTCAGTAGCCATAATGAATATCAACCAAGAATATCAAGAGTTTTTCCCACTGGATCTTTTCTGGTCACAGTTAAGTGATAGCACAAACAGAACCGGAGCGCTGATGCCAACTGAAGGTGAGAAAAAACACTTAGAAGGGGGGGGGGGATTGAATAAGAGTTTTAAATAAAATGGCAATAAAAACAACTCAAGATTTTTATCCTGGTTCGTTGAACTCAACTACTCCTGTCCACCTTATCAAAGATGATTTGCCTTTTCCACAAGGACTTAATCCACTATTAATCAACTGATTACAACAGTAAGAACTAAGAACAACTGTCTTAGTCTTCTCAAGAACTGCTGACCACACCTTGGTCTTCTCTAGGAACTTCTTACAAATTAATGTAAACTAAACAAGTGTTTAAATGCTTCTAATAAGCTGTATCACAACTGTGATATTTACACTCAAGATTAAGTACAAATAAAACTATACAGTTTTATAATAGAACAAAAGTATAAGAACTTTGAGAGATTTCACTATGATGCTTCAAGCGTGTGTATGAACATTTCTTTCTGAATGAGCTCGCAACTTCTAAATGTTGTAGAAGTTCTCCTTTTATAGCTTTTTCCAATAGCTTTGAGTAATGTGCAGCTGAATATAATATTGAGATATAAGACTTATCATCACCAAAAGGTATGGGCAGAGACATGCTTTTTGCAGTAAAAGTATGGTTGTAGAAGCTTTGGGATTTGCACCACGTCTCTTCATTGGACAAAATAGCCGTTGGTTACTTTGGAAGTAGCATCACGTCCAATCAGGTTTACAGCTTCTTCAACAAGCTTACTTCAGGATGAAGGTTTCATAATCTGCACTACAGAACTTGTAACAAGCTTAAAAGGAATGAAATGCTTAAGATGATCAGAGCTAAATGTTTGAGATGATCAAAGCTTGATAGATGATCAGAACTTGATATATCAGAGTCTCAATCTTGATCAGAGTCTTCATCAGAGTATGTAGTAGTAAGTGCTTTGAGCGTGAATATTAATTTGATTAGAGTCTGATTATCAGAGCCTCTGTTCTTTCAATGAAATGAACTTCAGAGTCTGATTTGATCAAAGTTTTCAACTTTTCATATAATTCTTTCAGATAAGCTTCAGATCATTCTGCAGCTTCTGCTTCCGATTCTTCTGGCAGCGCTTCAAAGTCTTCTGATTGTCTTGCATCTGATGCTTCAGAGCCTTGCGTAGTTGCTTGTACTTATGTATTTTGCTTCTTTAAGAGTATTCAATTTAATACCTGAAACAATAATACTTGAACAAATTTTAGAGTATATATTTTCTTAATACAAAATTCCATAAGAGTTATCATCAAAACATAGAGATATAAGAAACACCAATCTGTGTTCTAACATCTTGTTCTTTTTGGGATGAACTGGGTTGTCCTGAACAGGCATAGCTCCACTTGTCCCAACAACAACCTTTTCATCTTTCTTTTTCACACTCTTTTCTCCTTTTTCTTATTCTTTGACTTCTGCTTCTTTTTCACCTTCTTATCCTTACTACCTGGCTCCTTCTCCTCCTTGTTTTCTTCCGGTTCTCCCAAGATGTGATAAGGGAAAATTGGGGGATCCAACAAACTAGACGGGAATTGCAAAGAAATAAAATTTTCCTGCCTAATGAACTTGTATTTTTGAAACTTAAAATAATCTCTTTGGTTCTTCCGCATTTGCAGAAGGACATCCCACAACACTGCATATTTTTCATGCTCTTCAACCGCTTTTGTTGATGCCTGGCGTGCATCGGCTGGCCTCTTCCTTCCTCTTGGCTTCATAAGCGTCTGGATTAATGCTTTATCTAGCGCAGCCTAAGGTTGACCACTTTCATCCATGTCAAGTTCTGAAACGCCATGCCTTCCACATAACATTATTATTAAACATGGGAAGTACATCATTCCCTCTTTCTATCTTGAACATGCCTGAATCTCTTGCACATTGATCTTTCCTATGTCGATCTTGCTCAATGATGTGATACAGTGAAGCAACACCAGCCTTGCCCTGCTGACCATCTCATTGTGGGCAGTGGACTTCAATGAGTGTTTCACAAACTGATACCACACCTTCACTTCTGGCCGCAGATCCATCCTCCTGACGGCTTTTTCAGGATTGGACTCTACCCAATTAGTTCCTAGGGTACACAATGATTGCATGAAAACATCAAAATCATCCTCATCCGACTTCAGTACCAGCTCCTGGTATTCATCACCAGTTTCCCTTATATTTAAGGCAATATTTAAAGTGGATTGATTGTACACCACTCTTGCTCCTCTCATAACCACTTCAATCCTTTTGTGTCCTAGGTCGGTTAGGTTGGAGTAGAACTCCTTGACCAAAGAGATGTTGTAGGGTCCTGGATGGCGACAGAGCTTCATCCATCCCAGATTTATGATGGTTGTTCCTATACCTCTAGTAAGTTCTAGGTTTTCTTCTTGCTTATCAAAGACAAAACCTCTTTCAGGGTGAAAATTCATTTTACTGAAATATTCAATAAAACATTGAGAAGCCTCATTGTTGATGAACTTTTCATGACCTTCTTGTTCCTCATCAGAATATATTACATAATGTGTATCATTCTTTCTTGCTGCAATCTTGGCACGTCTTCCGGGTGGTATTTCCATTGTGTTTTGTGGGGTTGAAGGAGGAATGGTGATTAGGGTTTGTAGGGAGAGAAATAGAAACAAACAAGGGAAATGGTTGTTTGGGAGTTTAGAGAGAGATAGTTGTCGCAACTGCGAAAACACCCGGCGGAAAAACAGAAGAGTAGCCACCGGTAGTTATTTATCCCAAAGAGAGGGAAAGGAAACGATCGAAGAAAACCTGACGAAAAGGGAAAAGACAAGGTCATCGCAACCAAATATTGGGTTCGGGAGTCGGTTACGCAAGGGGAAGGTATTAGCACCCCTCATGTCCGTTGTACTCAACGGGATCCATGCTTGTTGTCTAATCAAAGGGTGTGTTTATCTATCTAAGCTATAGGCTCAGGATAAAAGAAAAGAAAAGAGACTCGATAGAGTATCGCCGCTCTATGCCTATGTATTCCCTCGTGCAATGGGAAAGTCAGAGTTAACGTAGTTCGGCTAACTACGAGTGAAGGTGAGGGAAAGGTTGCTCGCTAAGACATCATCATCTTGTGCCTACGTATCCTCGTCTGCTACAAGAAATGAGAGAAAACGTAGTTCGGGATGACACGAAACCACGGGTGGATTAAGTGTTTTAATCGAGTAGGGTTAAGCCTTAGTTCTAGCAGTTAGGTGTATACAACTCGACCATTGGAGACTTAGGCGTTAGCTATTGGCGGTAGAACCAAAGCTTAACAACACTCTTTTTACGAAAAATGTTTGAAATTAATCCCGAAGGAAAAAGGTTTGAAGTTTGTTTTTTGCGTTTTTTAATGAAGTGAATTGATTTTGTTTGTGATTCACATCGCACTAAAGACTATGACATAGGAGCGAATGCATCGCGTATCGCCCCCAAATGGGACGTACACTAAACACTCTAGACGAGCAAGGGGAGACCCCTCACTCACCATTTCCCATGTGCTTAAGGCTCGTAGCGTACAATGTTCATCGTATTTATTAGATGAGTTAGAATGTATTAAGATGAGAAGAGAGACGCACAGAAGGTCTAAGGGAAACTCGGTCCAAATGTTGTCATGCAAAGTGGACCTAAATTTTGGATTAAAGAGGGGAAAATCTACCCTAATGTTAGCATGCATGGTTTGATCCTAATGTCTATCATAATACATCTTGAACAAGAAGGATTAGAGGTCCTAAGGGAAAATGGCAAAGGAAGACAAGAGGCGACGAAGAAGACACAAGCAAAAAAATGCAAGTATGCAAACATGTAATGCACAATTAGAATGAAAGTGAAAGAGGAACAAAGTGTGGGGCAGCAGAGAATTGATTTACTCCAATTATGCAGATCCAAGTAAGAAACCCGGAGATTCTTCAAGATCCAAGTATATGCTTGTTGTAGGAGTAAAGAACTATCACAATTAAGCCAAAATGCACCAAATAATCACTTCTAAAGCAACTTCAAAATTCAAATCCAAGCTTGCACGAAAATTGGATGAAAAAATTGAGATGATGATGATCAAGAATGAAGGTTTTGCTCTTAGAAATCAATGATTCCAATGGAGAATCAAGGATTTCAATGTGAGAAGAGCTTTAGTGAGGGTTTTGAAAGTGGAGAAATTAAGAGAAAATTTAGAGAGTGAGAGTGAATTCTGAAATGAGATTGGAAATTATGAGAGTTAGATTGGTGAGGTTTGGAGTAAATCAATTAAATACCCCTTAGGTTTGGATCCCAAATGTGAGGTTTGGAATGTGGTTTGTGCAAATTGCTTTGGAGTGAGGAATGGAAATTTGGAGGGAAAATGAAATTAACCAAAATTCAAAATGGTTCTAGATCCTTCCTAAGTGTAAAATCAATTTCTCATGTGATCGAAACTGGACCCCAAAGTGGCTTGGCTTGACATTTCACGTGCAGAGGCAAAATCTGCACTGGTTAATCGGTTAACCATATAGTTAATCGATTAACACCTTTGAATATTTGAATTTGACTTTTTTTTTGACTTGGTTAATCGGTTAACCATTTGGTTAATCGATTAACACCTTCAAATTTTTGAATTTGGCGCCTTTTGGAGGGAAATCTGCACACTTGCCCGTTCTCAATTGTTCTAGGTCCTGATAGGCCTCCGAAACTTGCCTTTGACTGCTATAACACGGAGAATGCTCAAGATAGCTTGAGTGCCACCTGTTGAGCTAAAAAATATCCTGCAAAACAAAAAATAAAATCGGCCACTCGACCGCTAGGCAAAATAAATGCCAGAGCTGTTGTTGCCCGTTGCTCAGTCTTTTGTGCTAAAAAGAAGAGCCCTGGGCCACAGAAAAACCTTGATCCCCTGCCTCGAGAACAAATGCTATGCTATGAAAAATGCAACAAAACAAAAGCCAATTAAGGTTAAAATAGAAGGGAAAATTTTGGGGTGCTACAACTGCCTCTATTCAATCGACTTGGATCTGAAGGGGTGAAAAGCATCATCTTTCAAACACTCAAGGTAGAAGACGATTCAATACCAAAAGAACCCAGAAATTTGCAACCTGCAAGGATGCAAAACAGCGAATATCAACCAAAAGTTGGAATACGACACGCTGAGGATAACAATCCAATATGAAACATCAACCAAACGATACCAACCAAGAGTTGGGACAACAAACCCAGGATACCAACCAAGAGTTGGGATAACACGAGAATCCAGAACCTGCAGGACGTACAATCAGCAAACTGACGACCTGAGGACACGAAACACTCCGCTGGGAAAATGAGAGAGAATCTTATACCAGACCATCTGTGGGGACCAAGTATCTACCAAATAACAATCAAATGATACCATCCAAAAGATGGGATGACCAACAAATGAATACCAACCAAGAGTTGGGATAACGGTCAGAGAATACCAACCAAGAGTTGGAATGTCGACTCCGCCAGGGAACAAAAGAGGAAATTACCCAAGCAATCTCGTGGTGACTTCACTGGGGAAAGAGTAGACTAACCAGACGACTCTGCACGGGAGAGACGTCCCTCAAAAGATAATAATCAAACGATAACATCCAAAATATGGGATAAGGGTTACTCTCTGGGGAATACATTGACCAAAAGTCAATACGCAAAAAAGGTAATGAACACCAGCTACCGACCAAAAGTTGGAATTCCAACTATCAACCAAAAGCTGAAAACATCCGATGAAACAAAACGACCACAAGCCACCAACCAAAAGTTGGAATGACGATTCCGCTAGGGAAATGGAGGAGGACTACCAACCAAAGGTCGGGATAAATATACCACCACCAAAGGATTACCAACCAAAAGTTGGAATAACAAATCCAGGAAAGGAAGACTACCAACCAAAAGTTGGGAATAACGTCAACAAAGCCCCAGACCCAGCTGGGGATTACCAACCAAAAGTTGGGATAACATCCAATAAACGACAGGCTACCAATCAAAAGTTGGGATAACGACTGCAGGGGATAACATCCAACCAAAAGTTGGGCCATAAGCTACTAACCAAAAGTTAGGATCGCTGGAAAAGATCAACATCGACCAAAAGTCGGAACACAAGCTACTAGCCAAAAGTTAGGATCGCTGGAAACGCTAAATGAGACCGAACTGACCACAACAAAGGTTACCAACCAAGAGTTGGAATATCAGACTTTGCTGAAGAAAACAAGGATTACCAACCAAAAGTAGGAATAACATCCAAACGCCAATGGGTCACCAACCAAAAGTTGGAATGAAGCAAAGATTACCAACCAAAAGTTGGAATAAGGACTCTGCAGGGGGAACCAACGGTTACCAACCAAATGTTGGGATAAACCACCCTAGAATTAAAAACCAAAATTTGGAATACCACGCACCATAATTCGGACTACGCTGGGGGAGTACCAAACAAGAGTTGGGATAACGCACCCAAAATAAGCAAGCAATAGAATCAACCGACTCACAATTTGCAATGAAAGTTCCGACAGGAAAAGAGAGTTTTAAACAAACGACTCTGCCGAGGAGAAGAACATCATTTCACCAAACAAATTTGTTGGGGAAAAAGACACCTGAACAACAGGCTCGACCAGGGGAGAATGTGCTTACAAGCGACTCACCTGGGGAGAACGACGACGTTTAACCAATGACTCAGCTGAGGAGAAAAAGAAGACGTTTAACCAAACGACTACGTTGGGAAGAATTTGATAAAATGACAAACCCAAAGATCCACACCAACAAGAATAACACGAAAATCTCCTGAATCAAACAACCTCGGGCACCAAACCTGGCTTATGCTTCCGATGCACATGTTTGAAAATGGCGTAATGCTCCATACGAAATGGAAATTCTACGCATTTAGGAGGATGCTATGCAAAAATGCAAATGCAAAGGAACCACCTCAGCAAAATAAATGTTGAAGAGAACGACCCTTTCGGGGAAAGATAAGATATGCCAATTACGATTGGACTTATGTTAGGAAGAACAAGCCCTAGATGGCTTCCAAGAACTCTCCAATTATACTGCCCTGTCGAGAACAAAAATCCACTCTGCTAGGGATCAACGCAAACTCTGCTGAGGAAAGTGCTCTGAATGGCTTATCAGAATCTCACCCTTCTGGGGAACAAAAGACTCGGCTGGGGGAAATTCCCTAGATGACCTTCCTTGAAAATCTTCACCCTATTGGGAAAACACCAAACAACCCACTCAGTAGGGAATCAAGAACCACGCTGAAAGCTTCACTCTGCTTGGAGAAAAATTCCACCCCACTAGGGACGCACCGGTAACAACCCGCTTTGCTGAGGAATATCAGAAACCTCCACTGAGGACCCCACTCTACTGAGGAATGGGTTACGCTCCTATATGAACACCTCCTCTGTCAAGGGAATCAACACTAAATTCTGCTTGAGGAAAAAAATCCTGAATACCGATATTACTGGAAAGACACCAAAACGTCAACTCCGTTGGGGAAAGGGCGTCAAAGACGTTGCCTCCGTTGGAGAATACTACTGGGTTGCCATTTACCCTGCCGCTGAGGGACTATCCTTTAACCTGCTTTTCTGAGAACATGCTGAGAGCAAATCCACCCTGCTGGGGATTATTATAGGGAAACAAAACCTGATAACAAGATTCTGTGGGGAAAAAAACACCTTTGTTGAACAAAATGCCTGACTGCATTCCACACGAAGGAACCTTTCAAAAACCTACTGAGGAACAAACGTGGAACCCCTGCTTGGGGAAAAGAAAATCACCCTGTACTGCCGTTAAACCTCAACACTAGGGAGAGTCCACCGGAGAGAAGACCCTGCCATCCTGCAACAAACAGAAATATGCCCTACATGCAAAATGGACACTTTGATTACCATTCATGATACCTAACCCCCAAGCAAAGCCGCTTGATTCTGTTATGCTCTGTGAAGCCTCCTTTTTTCACCTGCAACGTTTACCAAAATACCAGACGTTTTTCGCAAACAAGATAATAGCAGTAAAAACAAGAAACGGAAAATTATTTGACTGAAGTGAATACTTTATTGATAACAAGCCTGTAAATAGGCGAATTACAATTCAGATGCAATTCCTGAAAAGAGGTAATTATGCAAAAGCAAAAGAAAATATACAAATGTTGGCAATGTGGCAACAGACAACCACCATGTGTCGATTCAGCTATGACATGTATGTCTTCGATGTTCCCCATGTTTTTCCTTCTGAAAAGACTGACTGGACTGATTCCTTTCCTTCGGGATAACCGCTTACAAGCTTACTGATCGAACGCAGACCACAGTCATTTGTTTTCAAATACCTAACTTTTTTCTGGATCGCCCTTTCGGGTTTTCAATCCACCGGGATACCCTTTTTTGCCAAAGTCGCCTTTCCAGGTTTTCAACTTTGCGGGTTTACATTTTTCTTTTTATCCCTAATTTTTGCCCGAACCTTTTCTTTTTCTGGTTCGCCGAGATGCCCCATTTTTGCCTGGACTTTTCTTTTTCTGTCCAGTGGGTCTCTTTTAAGAAAAGTATTTTTTAACCGCGTCGGCGTTCACAGGGGATGAAAAATCTTCACCATCCATAGTAGATAGCAATAAGGCTCCGCCAGAGAAAACCTTTCTCATCACATATGGACCTTCATAATTAGGAGTCCATTTTCCCCTGTGATCTGTATGAGGAGGAAGGATCCTTTTCAACACCAAGTTACCCGTCTGGAAGCATCGAGGACGCACTTTCTGATCAAAGGCTTTCTTCATCCTACTCTGGTACAACCGGCCATGAGCAATGGCTGGTAACCTCTTTTCGTCAATCAAGCTCAACTGATTCAACCTGGTCTGCACCCACTCAACTTCGTCAAGATTCACATCTGATAACACCCTTAAAGAAGGAATTTCAACTTCCAATGGTAGGACAACCTCCGTACCATACACCAGCGAGAAAGAAGTTGCCCCGGTTGACATACGGACTGTGGTACGATAACTGTGAAGAGCAAAGGGCAACATCTCGTGCCAATCCTTGTAGGTTACAACCATCTTCTGCACTATCTTCTTGATATTTTTGTTAGCCGCTTCAACAGCGTCGTTCATCTTCGGATGATATGGAGAAGAGTTATGATGCTCAATCTTGAAACCCTAGCACAGTTCCTTCATCATTTTGTTATTCAAATTTGACTCATTATCAGTAATGATTCTCTCCGGAATTCCGTAACGACAAATGATATCCTTCTTTATGAATCGGGCTACCACCTATTTCGTGACATTGGCGAAGGAAGCTGCTTCTACCCACTTCGTAAAGTAATCAATCGCAACCAGAATGAAGCGATGTCCATTAGAAGCAGTCGGCTCAATATTTCCGATCATGCCAATTCCCCACATAGCAAAAGGCCACGGAGCCGTTAACACATTCAGAGGAGTCGCTGGCACATGCACCTTATCAGCATAGACCTGGCATTTATGGCATTTTCTAGCGTATCTGAAGCAATCGGATTCCATGGTCATCCAATAATACCCAGCTCTCAACAATTTTCTATCCATTGCGTGCCCACTGGCATGAGTACCGAAAGAACCCTCGTGGACTTCCTCCATCAACAGGCTTGCCTCAAGTTTATCAACACAACGTAGCAAGACCATGTCAAAGTTTCTCCTGTAGAGCACACCATCCTTGTTCAGATAGAAATTATCGGCTAACCTCCTCAAAGTCTTCTTATCTCTACTGGATGCCCCAGATGGGTATTCCTGAGTTTTGAGAAAATGCTTGATATCAAAATACCAAGGCTTTCCATCGGATGCTTTCTCAATTGCAAACACAAAAACGGGTCTATCGAGATGCATGATGGTCATGGTTGGAGCTTCATTCCAGTAATTCACTTTATACATTGAGGATAGCGTGGCCAAGTCATCTGCCATCTGATTCTCAACCCTTGGCACGTGATGAAACTCAATTCTATCGAAGAAAGGCAACAGTCTCCTTGCATAGTCCTTGTAAGGCACTAGGTTGGCCTGACGAGTTTCCCACTCTCCTTTGATTTGATTAACGACTAGCGTTGAATCACCGCACACATATAGATTCTTGATCCTCAGATCAATGGCCTATTCTAAACCCATAATGCAAGCTTCATATTCTGCTTCATTATTGGTGCATGCGAATGTTAATTGGGCAGTGAACGGTATGTGGGAACCGTGAGGAGTAGTAATGATCGCACCGATTCCATTACCATATGAATTAACCGCTCTGTCGAAAACCAGTTTCCACTGAGATCCAATCTCAGGACCCTCGTCAGGTAAAGGCTCATCATAGTCTTTCATTTTCAAAAACATGACGTCTTCGTTTGGAAAATCAAACTTCATCGGCTGATAATCCTCAATTGGCTGTTCAGCAAGATATTCTGACAGAACGTTTCCCTTAATGGCTTTTTGGGAAACATACTGAATATCATATTCTGTTAAAACTATCTTCCATCGAGCAATCCTTCCGGAGAGTGCTTGCTTTTCAAAGACGTACTTGATCGGGTCCATCTTTGAAATCAACAGGGTTGTGTGGTTTACATGTACTGTCTCAAACGCTTAGCAACCCAAGCGAGTGCACAACATGTTTTTTCCTGCATTGAGTATCTCGACTCACAATCAGTGAATTTCTTACTCAGGTAGTAGATGGTATGCTCTTTTCTACCTGACTCGTCTTATTGACCGAGCACACATCCCATTGAATTCTCAAGAACCGTGAGATACATGATCAGAGGTCTCCCTGCAACTGGAGGCATGAGTATTGGAGGTTCCTGAAGGTATTCTTTTATTCTTTCAAATTCCTTATGGCAATTTTCATTCCACCTGACCGTTTGATCTTTTCTTAGCAATTTTAATATGGGTTCACATGCGGCTGTAAGATGAGATATGAACCTTGCGATGTAGTTCAACCTCCCCAGAAAACCATGAACCTCTTTTTCTATTCTCGGCTCAGGCATTTCTTGTGTATCTCTTATTTTAGTAGGATCTACCTCAATACCCTTTTCACTGACAATGAAACCCAGTAACTTTCTAGATCTTACTCCGAAGATGGACTTGTTAGGATTAAGCCTCAGCTTGAACTTCTTTAATCTTTCAAACAGTTTCAGAAGATCGACCAGATGTCCTTCCTCCGTTTGTGACTTTGCAATCATGTCATCAACATATA
Organism: Lathyrus sativus; assembly: GCA_963859935.3. Classification (NCBI taxonomy): domain Eukaryota; kingdom Viridiplantae; phylum Streptophyta; class Magnoliopsida; order Fabales; family Fabaceae; genus Lathyrus; species Lathyrus sativus. The sequence continues at coordinate 409,122,409 of OZ012738.1, read as the reverse complement.
CTTCAACTTCATGATGAATCATATCATGAAAGAGAGTAACCATTACCCGCTGATAGGTTGCCCCTGCATTTTTCAATCCGAAAGGCATCACCTTGTAGCAAAAAGTTCCACATGGTGTGATGAAAGTAGTTTTCTCCATGTCTTATGGGGCCATCTTGATTTGGTTATACCCATAGAAGCCATCCATGAAGGAAAACACGGAATATTGAGCGGTGTTATCGACCAACACATCAATATGGGGAAGCGGGAAATCGTCTTTTGGGATCGCTTTATTCAGATCTCTATAGTCAACGCACATCCTGACCTTTCCATCTTTCTTAGGCACAGGAACAATATTAGCGACCCACGGAGGGTAATTCGTGACAGCAAGAAAACCAACGTTCAACTGTTTCTGAACTTCTTCTTTTATCTTGACTGCCATGTCAAGCCCTGTCCGTCTCAACTTCTACTTGACTGGCGAACATTCTTCTCTGAGAGGTAACCGGTGTACCATAATATCTGTATCCAACCCAGGCATGTCTTTGTAATACCAAGCGAAGATATCCTTATACTCACGGAGCATTTCAACTTATCTTCTTTTGATACTGTCTTCCAATGCAGCCTCCACTTTTACTTCTTTCCTGTCATCCTCGGTACCCAGATTGATAACTTCAATATCCTCCTGATGAGGCACAATGACCCTTTCTTCTTGCTTGAGAAGTCTGGATAGCTCTTCGGGTAGTTCATAGTCTTCGTCAGTCTCTTCTTCCGCTTGATAAATGGGATTATCAAAGTTATACGAAGTCATAGTTGAACTTGAATCGATGGCATCTGATAGAAAAGACCCGCATGATGATGTTTATGTTCATTATACGATGCAACAAACAAAACACATTGCCATTTTTTTGTTTAATATAAATGCAAAAGAAAAACAAGAAAACAGGGATCACAATATGCGAAAAACGTCCTTTATTTATGATAAAGTGCAAATAACAAGAGGGCCCAGAAATTGGGTCACTACGTCTTGGGCAGAACATAGGACTGAACATAAAAAAAACAATGAATATTACTCTGCAGTAGTAACATGAATGACTTGCTCCGTAGTCCAATTGCACAACTTTTTGCCAGGAGTACATGGACGAATCCAGGCATCCATGTCACAATCGCTGTTACCTTTGTCATCTCCAACGATATTAATCTTATCAAATATCACACCATTGCTGATGAATTGCACAGGTCTCCTGTACCTCAGAATACTTTGAGAAGAACTAGAGGGTTTGTATCCTAGGCCGAACTTGTCCTTCTTGACGGGAACATTAAGAACTTGGCCCTACTTGTCTGACGAACCGGATTCTATGATAGCACGAGCTTCCTTGAGCGACGACATTGAAACCTTTGGGCTCTTGGCTTCTACAGGAGACTTTTCCTGAATCTGGATTATTTCAAACGCCTGGCAAAGTGTTTCATGGATCTCCCCGTCCACTTCCACATACTTGAAGGACAACAAATGACTGACCATAATGTCTTCCTCACCGAATACCGTAACAATTTGCCCTTCCATCATGTACCTCAACTTTTGATGCAACGTTGAAGTGACTGCTCCTAAAGCATGTATCCAAGGTCAGCCAAGCAAATAGCAATATGCTGGTTGGATATCCATGATGTAAAAAGTTGCATCAAAAGTCTTTGTCCCTACCCGAATAGGCATCGTAATCTCTCTAAACACCGATCTCTTAGACCCATCGAAAGCCCTCACAACCAAATCACTTGGCGTGCATATCAAACCTCGAGTATCCAATTTCATCAATGCCTTCTTCGGAAGCACATTGAGGGATGATCCTGTATCGACCAGGACGGGCGACATCAAAGACCATCTACATTCCACAGATATGTGCAAAGCACGGTTATGGTTTCTCCTCGCAGTCCATTCCTATCTCTGCCCATTATAGAACACCTCTCCCCCATAGTTCCATGGCATGGCTCTAGAGCTCTCGTATGACACCGGTCCAGGTACAGTAATGATAACCAGAGCTGACCTAGCAGGCGCTGAAATATTGATTGTTCGGTACGGAATAGAGATTCTAGCAATTTTGCTTCCATCATTACTCCCTTTATCCTCAACATCGTCTTTCACAACCTTGTTAAATTGTAAACAACCTTCATCAATCATTCTCTGAATACCCTTCTTCAAAAGATCACAACCCTCAGGCTGCACCTCACATTCTGAACAGTCAGTAGAACATCCAGAAAACACCCCCATTCTTCAACAAACTAGCTTTCACAAAGCTTAAAGGAGTCTTCAAATCCCTAACATCAGTTACCAGATTTAATTGCTCTCCCTCAATAACAACATTAACCCCTGTCGTCCCATAATTTGGCATCGAGTTTTGATTCACATTAGGCCCGTCATTGGTGAAGTTGATAGCCTTGGAGTCAAGCAAATCCTGAACATTGTGCTTGAAGGCTTTGCAGTGGTCAATATCATGGCCCGGAGCGCCCGAATGGAAATCGCACCTGGCGTTTGCATCATAACCAGGAGGCGGTGTACCAGTGAGAGAAGCTAAAGCCCTCTTCTAGACCAGTTGTAACTGCAGCAGATGTTGTAACAACTGAGAATACGGCATCAGAGGATTCTCAAACTATCTATCAGTCGTTCTACGTCTGGAATTATAAGGTCGTGGAACATTAACTCGCTGCTGAGTTGCAGCCGGGATGTCTATCGTGGCAACCTGTTGATTATAACAGGATTGAGCTCTACCTTTACCCTTGTGAGAAATAGCGTTTGAATCCCCTTCCCTTCTCTTGGGATTTGCTGAATACGACTTCTTTGTTACTCCTGAAGAGGATCCACCCCCATTTGGAATCTTTCCAGACTTAATTCCACTTTCGACTCTCTCACCAGCCATTACCAGATCAGAAAACCCTGCAGACATGCATCCTATCAACTTCTCAAAATACACACCAGGCAACGACGCCATGAACATGTCGGTTAGCTCCCTTTCTACCATCGGGGGTTGCACTCTTGCAGCTAGATCCCGCCATCTCTGGGCGTATTCCTTGAAGCTCTCATTACTTTTCTGCGACAAACTCTGCAACTGTACCCGGTTTGGCGCTACATCACTATTATACTGATAGTGACGCACAAAATCCTCGGCCAATTCTCTCCAGCTGCGGATATAGGTTCTCTCAAGTCCCATATACCATTCCAAAGACGCCCCTGCCATACTGTCTTTGAAAAAGTGCATTAGCATCTTTTCATCATTGGAATAAGCAGACATCTTCCTGAAATACGCCTGAATATGCACTCTTGGACAGGTCGTCCCTTTATATTTGTCAAAATCGGGCACCTTAAATTTGGGAGGAATCCTGACCCCAGGAACTAGACCAAGATCTGACATATCAAGACCCAAAGCGTTCTGATTCTCAAAAGATTTCATCTTCTCCTCAATTAGTTTAAACCTTCAGTCAGCTTCAGTCGGTAAACCACCCTCCATATCTCTCATGGAAAATACATCATCCTGGTTATCTTCCCAATGAGGGCCAGCATCCCCGTGCACAGCGCACACACTTCCATTACCAGCAACATTACCAGTCTCATTCACAGCACCTCTGCCCGGAGGTATGACAATAGTAGGGATACCCTGTGGAATAGATCCATCGATCGGTGGAGGAATAACACCAGCTCCTCCGTGCAAAACGCCCTCTTCATCAACCCGTGCTATCAACGGCTGGACCAAAGTTCTTAACTATTCCTGCCCACTAGCAACAGTCTGCATCAACTCCATGAATTGAGCCATACAAGCTCTAACTTCCTGCAATTCATCTTGAACCTGATCCATTACTCTTTGCTGATTCCCTCGAGTCGAATACCTGAGGAAACTGAACTCCTCAATCCTGTTACTAAAGAAAACCAAGCAGAGTTAGGAACAGAAGGCCATCGAGAACACCTGCGATGCACATGAAAATGCAAGATGCAAAATGCAAACATGTCTGTGTATTTACATGGAGATTTCCCCCTTGATTCTAGTTTCAATAAACAAGAACAACCGAGATGGATAAGAACGCCACGATAATCTTCTCATATATTAGATAAAGCCGAGACAATACAACCACAAATGAGAAAATATCCGCATACAAAGAGGTATGTATCTTATCCAACATATCTGGTGATGATCAAGATACAAAGGACAAAGAAACTACAAAAGATAGAACTCCCTAGTAGCCTTGCTCTCTGCCCCAGTCCTGAGATTCCTTAAGCATCTCTTTTGTGTCTGGATGATCTGGTCTATCAACCAACTTTCTGATGAGGATATCCCTTTTGCGTATCACATCCTGAAGATAATGATAATGATCCTCCCAAGCATCTTCACCGAAGGCATCTTCAAGCCTGGGTTTCTTCACCTCTGCGCGTATCTTGATCTCTTCAAGTGCTGATAAAGTCTCTTGGTATCTCTACTCAATTGTGCATCTGCGGAACGACTCCATCAATATCTATTTCTCCTTAGCCTTGAGTTGCGCCTTCAACTTATCGACCTGAGCATGAAGATGATCCTATCTACTCTTGTTGGCAGTCACAGTAGCATTCCACTACTCTTCGGACTTGGATATCTTCAGATACGCTCTATCTAAATCCTCCTTCTTGCGCTTTAGAATGCTGCATGTGCTTTTTAAATCAATACCAACCCGCTCTCGCACTTGTACCTGATCAGCAAGTTCTTTCTACAACTTGATCAATGACTCTGACCTTACCTTGGCCAAATGAATAGCTTCACCTTTGTCACGCTTCAGCTGACTGATCTCTTGACTCAACTCTTCATTCTCTTTGTGCAACTCTTCCTTCTCTGCCCAAAGCTTGTTATACCTCAGGATGTCGACCGTAGTAGGTTGCTCAATGACCAAAGGATACAATGGTTCTTCGATAGGAAAAAACAATAGAACCTTCCCAACTCTCTTCTGGATCCACTACAAGTAAGGGTCATAGGCTCTACAATCTCCTTTGCCCCAAAGAAAGCTTTCCCTTCTTGTGAATTTTGCCCCATGCGTCCACGAATTTGGCCGAAATACAAGGATCCGCTACACCAGTGAAGTACAGAGATTTCTGCACTTCTTCTTCTTTCGGAGGTCCTTTCAAAGCATAACCGAATTGTCTCACAGCCAGAGGAGGATTATAATTGATGCCACCTTTCCTCCCCATCAAAGGCACATTAGGAAAGCTACCACAACTAAAGATAAGCTCACGAACCAGCAAGTCTCGGTTAAACCAGGTAATATCCTTTTCTGTTAAACCCATAAGCCTCTTTGACCATTCAGACGAGTTCGCTAAATCCACAAAAGCTCCAGAACGAGGAAGATGATCAACAAACCACTTGTGCAAAACTGGTGTGCAACAAGAAACCAATTTTCCTCTTCTCTTCTCATTTTTGTAGTGCACCGAATGATACAAATCCCCCAAGAGAGTAGGTACGGGATTCTTGGAAGCAAAGATATGAAAAGCATCAAAATCCACAAAGTCCGGTACATTGGGGAACAACATAATGCCATAGACACACAGAGCCAAGATAGCACTGAAAACCGCCCAACAACCCTTTTCAACATACTTTCGAGCTGTGTCTACCAAGAAAGATAACTCAAAGCCGAAAACTCCGTTTCTACTAATAACATGGTCTATCAACTCAGAGGCGCTCAAATAAAGAGCGGCGTATAACTTCTCGAGATCTGATTTTCCCTCAGAACTGAAGAATGACGCCTTGTTTCGAATCGAAACACCTAATATGAAAGTGAACTCCTCTAACGTCGGAACCAACACATAGTCCGGAAACGTGAAGCATCTCAATGGTGGATCATAAAACTGTAACAGGGTATGAATAACTCCATGCTCATAACTCGTGATCTTACGGACAAACTTCAGAATTCCCCCATAATATTCCCGGAAAGTTGCAAGGACGCCAAGATCAGCCATGGAAACCATACCAAATAAAGGTCCCAACTCAGGTACCGGAAATTTGTACACAACAATCCTCTTTCTTCCGACTTCCATCTCTGTAGAAGACCAGTACTAGAATCAAGAGAGAGACGAGAACCTATAACATACACAGACATGCAATGTTAAATGCAGAATAATTATGCAGATACAATAATGGGATCAAGGTATCCAATGCTCAAGCTTGCTGCTGTGCCGTTGGCTGAATACAACCATAGCCTCGCTCCAATCAGAACACTGAGATAATAGAAAATCGGATCATTCAAGATCAAAGTTTTGCACTGACAAGAAAACCGGGTTGGTTGGAGGTCGATTTTCCTGAAAAACCCATCCCTCTCACATGTGGGTTATAGTATTGGAAGGTACGACATCCTATAGGGGCTGCCAGCGTCACAGACTTTCGAGAAACGACGATACCTTCACCATTTCTGGTTTGGCATCATAGTCAAACGAAGCGGTCTCACTTAGCTGACTTCCCAATAAACGGTCTCCAGAGTCGTTAGTCTCTCTAAATAAATACTCCCTCAACTGCACCAGACGCGCAAGATAGAGTACCTCCAAAGAAAAACCTCGTCTGAACGTGAATTTCGCACGAGCTATTTCTTGGCCAAACGCCACACAAGCTCCTGCTACTCTCCATACTAATCATATGTATATACTCAAGCCTGGGTCTGGCTCATCTCTCAATGGAACGACCCACCCCATATCACAGAAGCAGCATAATATGAGGATAAAATGAAAATGCAATAATATACAACAAATATGTACATAAATAAACACCCCAAAGACGCAAACAGACAAGCGCTAGGATTGACTCGCATAGGGAACCATCGCAGTCCCCAGCAGAGTCGTCAGCTGTCGCAACTACGAAAACACCCGGCGGAAAAACAGAAGAGTCGCCACCTGTCGTTATTTATCCCAAAGAGAGGGAAAGGAAACGATCGAAGAAAACCTGACGAAAAGGGAAAAGACAAGGTCATCGCAACCAAATCTTGGGTTCCGGAGTCGGTTACGCAAGGGGAAGGTATTAGCACCCCTCATGTGCGTTGTACTCAACGGGATCCACGGTTGTTGTCTAATCAAAGGGTGTGTTTATCTATCTAAGCTACAGGCTCAGGACAAAAGAAAAGAAAAGAAAAGAGACTCGATAGAGCATCACCGCTCTATGCCTACGTATTCCCTCGTGCAATGGGAAAGTCAGAGTCAACGTAGTTCGGCTAACTATGGGTGAAGGTGAGGGAAAGGTTGCTCGTCAAGACATCGCCGTCTTGTGCCTACGTATCCTCGTCTGGTATGAGAAATCAGAGCAAATGTAGTTTGGGCTGACACGAAACCACGGGTTGATTAAGTGTTTTAATCGAGTAGGGTTAAACCTTAGTTCTAGCAGTTAGGTGTATGCAGCTCAACCATTGGAGACTTAGGCGCTACATGTTTGCGGTAGAACAAAAGCTTAAAAACACTCTTTTTATGAAAAAGGTTTAAAATTAATCCCGAAGGAAAAAGGTTTTTAGTTTGTTTTTTGCGTTTTTTAGTGAAGTGAATTAATTCGGTTTGTGATTCGCATCACACTAAAGACTATGACATAGGAGCGAATGCGTCGCGTATCGCCCCCAAACGGGACGTACACTAAACACTCTAGAGGAGCAAGGGGAGACCCCTCACTCACCATTTCCCATGTGCTTAAGGCTCATAGCGTACAACGTTCATCGTATTTATTAGATGAGTTAGAATGTATTGAGATGAGAAGAGAGACGTACGGAAGGTCTAAGGGAAACTCGGTCCTAATGTTGTCATGCAAAGTGGACCTAAAGTTTGGATTAAAGAGGGGAAATCTACCCTAATGTTATCATGCATGGTTTGAACCTAATGTCTATCATAATCCATCTTGAACAAGAAGGATTAAAGGTCCTAAGGGAACATGGCAAAGGAAGACAAGAGACGACGAAGAAGACACAAGCAAATGCAACGAAAACATGTAATGCACAATTAGAATGAAAGTGGAGGAAAAAAGTGTGGGGCAACAGCCTCCACAAGCACATCTCAACATCAAGCATGCAAATGGGAATGCAAAAAACCAAAAGAAGATACACGCAAAAGCACATGAGCAAATGATCATTACATTGAACCATATCCATAAGCATGCATTCAAGTGGAAAACAAAGCGCATGTCGACAAAATCATGACTAAACAATCAAGAACAACAACATATATCTAAAACAACTCACTCCTAATGCGTCATATTGATCTATGAAGATTCAAAGTGAGTGAGCACCAAGCAAAGCAAGAAGAACAACAAAACAGGCCTGCTGGCACAGTGTTAATCGATTAACCCCAGGGGTTAATCAGTTAACCACTTAAAATGCCTGAAAATTTGAAAATGCGCAACGGTTAATCGGTTAAAACCCTGGGTTAATCGATTAACCCTGTACCAGCAGCAGAAAAACAATAACAGAACAACATTTTCAGCATATAAGCACTTATCCACAGATCCGGATTATCACATAATCGATTATGCACGAACTTAAACCAGCAATCAATGATTCAAACATCATGTAAACACATTAAACCAGCAAGATCACAGATTATATGAATCAAATTAGCAAAATCAATAAAAAAAATTAAGATCCACATGCTAATTATGCAAATAAGCTCAAAATCAAAATCAGATCAATAATTCCAACCTACGAAGCAGAGAATTGCTTCGGTTAGTGTTGACTTACTCCAATTATGCAGATCCAAGCAAGAAACCTGAAGATTGTTCAAGATCCAAGTATATGCTTGTTGTAGGAGTAAAGATCTATCACAATTAAGCCAAAATGCACCAAATAATAACTTCTAAAGCAACTTCAAAATTCAGATCCAAGCTTGCACAAAAATTGGATGAAGAAATTGAGATGACGATGATCAAGAATGAAGGTTTTGCTCTTAGAAATCAATGATTCCGATGGAGAATCAAGGACTTCAATGTGAGAAGAGATTTAGTGAGGGTTTTGGAAGTGGAGAAATTAAGAGAAAATTGAGAGAGTGAGAGTGAATTCTGAAATGAGAATGGAAATTATAAGAGTTAGATTGGCGAGGTTTGGAGTAAATCAATTAAATACCCCTTAGGTTTGGATCCCAAATGTGAGGCTTGGAATGTGGTTTGTGAAAATTGCTTTGGAGTGAGGAATGGAAATTTGGAGGGAAAATGAAATTAACCAAAATTCAAAATGGTTCTAGATCCTTCCTAAGTGTAAAATCAATTTCTCATGTGATCAAAACTGGACCCCAAAGTGGCTTGGCTTGACAATTCACGTGCAGAGGAAAAATATGCACTGGTTAATCGATTAACACCTTTGTATATTTGAATTTGACTTGTTTTTTAACTTGGTTAATCGGTTAACCATTTGGTTAATCGATTAACACCTTCAAAATTTTGAATTTGGCGCCTTTTGGAGGGAAATCTACACACTTGCCCGTTTTCAACCGTTCTAGGTCCTGATAGGCCTCAGAAACTTGCCTTTGAATGCTATAACACGGAGAATGCTCTAGATAGCCAGACTGCCGCCTGCTGAGCTAAAAAATATCCTGCAAAACAAAAAATAAAATCGGCCGCTCGACCGCTGGACAAAGTAAATGCCAGAGCTGTTGTTGCTCGTTGCTCAGTCTTTTGTGCTAAAAAGAAGAGCCCTGGGCCACAAGAAAACCTTGATCCCCTGCCTCGAGAACAAATGGTATGCTATGCAAAATGCAACGAAACAAAAGCCAGTTAAGGTTAAAACAGAAGGGCAAATTTTGGGGTGCTACATGTGATGGTGAAATGAGAATGTTTTGGAAAGAGAAAGGGACAATTTTATTTTGTGAAATTAGGGCATGAGTTGAAGGGTTTGGTTGATGTGACAGAGGGAAAAGACAAAAACTTTGAATTTTTAGCATAGAAGCAGTTTGACGTGTTGATACGTCCTACTAGTCTGACGTGTCAGACTGGGCCATCATGAATTGTTTGACACAAGGCTCTAGGCGTGTGCAGTCTGTAACGCCCCGATTCTGAATTCCCATTAATTGTTGAGTCTTTTAATTTATTTAATTGATGTTTGTTTTAAATTGAGAAATTATATGTTATTATGTGGTGTTTGCTTATTTTATCTGTTTTTACCGATTCGGAGAGTTTTCGGGGAATTAGAGTAAAAAGGGCATTTTAGACATTTAGCAATTTAGTGTGAGAATTGATTGGTAAGTGTTGGAAAGAATTTGAGAGGAAAGAAATAGAGATAGAAATAGAATAAGAGAGGAAAAGAAAGAAAGATAGTAACATAAGAAGAAAAACAAGAGAAAGAAAAGAGGAGAAGAGAAAGTGGAGAGGAAAACCTAGAATCATCAAGGGATCATCACCAAAGCTTGCAATCGATCGGTAAGGGTGTGAAACTCTATCATCTCTTTAATGTGTATGATTGTATGTGTATGTGTTTGGATTTTGTAGAGTTCTACTCTTTTTTCCACTTAGGTTAGAAGTTGTATTTGTGAGTAGAATGAGGTTTTAATCGGTTAGAACTCAGATTAGACGATGTAGTTTAGTCGGGTGATGGTAGGGTTGCGCCACTGAGACTGGTTTGGATTTAATCGGTTGATTTTGTGGAGTTTGGGCTTTGGAACAGCCATGGAAGTTCTGTCTTCGCAGGCTCGCCAGGCAAATGGCAGCGAAGCTTCGCCAGGCGAAGTCCAGCGAGCTGTAGCGAAGCAAGTCAGAAGCTAACACCCTGTATTCGCTGTCAAGTTTGCCAGGAGAAGTGATTTGGCGAAGGTTCGCCAGGCGAGTGTGTAGCGAGCCTCAGCGAATAATTCCATAATTACTCCCAGTGGACTTCGCTGGGAAGTTCGCCAGGCGAAGGCCAGCGAGCATTCGCTGCGTGGCATCGCCAGGCGAAGGTTGGCGAACCTGACAGTGTTATTTGTTTTGCTGGTTGTTCATAGCATGATGTTTGGTTGATTCAATTATGATTAATGCCTATATGAATGATTGATGTGTGAACTGTTTCGACATGTCGTGCTGTGGGTGGCCGAAAGGCGTGAATCCTAGATTGTAGAGCCAATGGTGAATCTTGAACGTTTGATAATCTTGTGTATTTGCTTGAATTGAATAGAAACGCATTGATAGGCTGATATGTGTGTAAACCATGTGTGAAATGGTGCATAATGTGAATGCATGATAGATATATGCGACGTATGTGATAAATGCAATGAGTATGTTTGTGAACATAGTATGCATTCTGTGTTGATCGATCCCTCGGAGGATTAACATTGTGTAGCATCTTAGTATGCATTTTTGTGTTGAATGATCCCTCGGAGGATTTGCAGAACCTCGTATGATACGATGGTTACATTTGATTCCGTGGAGAATCTGCTGAATACTTGATTCCGTGGAGAATCTGCTGAATACTCGATTCCTTAGAGAATCTGTTGAAATGAGTCGGTACCGCATTTGCATCTGCATAGAGTCGTGTGTCGGTCTCTATGAGTTGCATGATTCATCTGTGAATGATGCATTAGTTGAATTAATATAACTGTGTATGTTATATATGATTGTTGGGAGAAACATGTAGTAAATGTTCGTGTGTATGTGTAGAAACATGATTCTTTGTATATGCTTAATGTGGTGAGAACATAAATTGAGTATGACTTGTACAATTATGGATATATGTATATGTACAATTTTATGCATTAACTGTTATGATATTGTTTCTCACCCTTCTGCTGTTTTATAATGCTTTATGAGGCATTGCAGAGTAGGAAGCTGGAGCTTCTTTTTGTGAAGCGATGTCTTCATTCTTTTTGGTCAATGGCTCTGATATGTAACATCTGGGTAGTTAGGAAGCCTTTGGCTCTTTTGAAGCTATACTGCGAAAATCGGCGCCGGCTGACAGAAGAGTCGCCACCGTGCGTTATTTATCCCAACGGAGGGAAAGGAAACGCTCGAGGTAAACCTACCGCAAAGACGGGAAAAGGTATGGTCATCGCAACCAAAACCTGGATTCGGGAGTCGGTTACGCAAGGGGAAGGTATTAGCACCCCTCACGTCCGTCGTACTCGACGGGATCCACGCTTGCTTGGGTTGTCTAAAGGATGCAAAACAATCTATCTACGACTGCTAAATCTAAACGGAAGGGAACTGACTCGATAGAGCGTCGCACTCTATGCCTACGTATTCTCAAGAGAGAAAGTCAGAGTCAATGTAGTTCGGAACTACAGGGAAATTGGCTCGCCAAGACCTCGCGTCTTGTGCCTACGTACTTCCACACTGCATGGAAGATCAGAGCTTTACGTAGTTCAGGCTAACTACGGCTAAACAGGGTACTCTCACACAGCAGTGAGAAATCGAACTGGTTTCAAAGGTACGGGAACCTATGGGAAAAACTACGGTCTGGTCTCAAATGCACTCGGGCAAGAGAGAAAAAAGGGTAATTAGTTAGTCGTCAGCGGGAAAGTCTCGATCGCACAGCAGCGAGAGAACAAAAGGTCAGTTGTTAGTGTGCTCGCTAGGATATCGCATCCTATGCCTACATATCCTCGTCTGGTACGAGGAATCAGAGCAGCTTTAGTTCGGCTACTTCGGGACCACAACTCAAATCTCGTTTTATTAATCTTCTGAAAATGATTTACAATGATTGAATACTGAAAATAAATCTCCTAGGAAATACTATCCTATCCTATCCATCTATAATGGAAAAAATCAAATGGAAAATGGTCCCCTAACAAGTGGACCTCTAAACTATCCTAAAATAAAACTCCATGAAGAAAATACACTAAAAAAATATTACATCTATACTAATATTTTTTTTATTCTTTTCCAACTATTCTTTTTTTCTTTCAAAATATTTTTCATATATTTTTCCCCACTATTTTTCTATATATTTTTTCATATATTTTTCTCCTTTTTTCTTTTTTAAATTCTTTTTTTAATATTTCTTTTTCTACTATTTCTTTTTCTTTTCAATATTTCTTTTTCTTTTCAATATTTCTTTTCCTTTTTTGATGTATTCTTTTCATATTTTCTCTCCTTTTCTTTTTCTTTTTTTTTATTGTTTCTAAACAAAAGAAAAAAATACACAAGGGGAGGGGGGTGCATTATGGATACAGGGGGTTTTACAAGCAGAAAAAATGATAACAAATGAAATTGGGCCCAACCCACAACATTAGCTCAAAAAAACTGAAACCAGGGGGGAGTATGATGAGCAAAACGGGAGTGTGACCCACAACACAAATTGGGCCCAGGCCCATGGTCACAGAACACACGGAGGGGGTGTGGATCCAAAAACGTAGTTGGGCCTGAGGCCCAATCTCTTTCCCCTCCCTTCCTTCACTCTGAACCTGAAACGCTAATTCTATCTGCTTCCCCCAAATCACTGTTCACCGGGCGCCGTTTCTCATCACTCTCTCTCGTTCCCCAACCTTTCCCCTTCTCTCCGATTCAACCTCCCTCTCGCTTTTTTTCCTCTCAACCTCCTTCAACCTCATCGTTCACCTCTCAAACCAACAAAACCCTATGTATCCTGTAATCATCAATGAAGTCACAACAACCACGCCATTGACTTAGACTGATCCGTGTTCTTGACGAAGATCACACGGTGAAAACGGATTTTGAGGATGAGCGCTTTGAAGCTTACCGAATCTGGAAATAATTTGACGATCGGTGATGGACGATGAAGTTCGCTGGGGGAGATTCTTGACGAAGAAAGATCCTTCGTTCGTTTGGTTGGTTCTTGATTGTTGAAGGTGCAGGGAGCTTGATGGCGATCTGGAAGATTCTGGGGACTCTGAACGAACTCCATGAAGATCAAGACGAACGCGTTTGGTGACTTGAATTCTTTCGATGATGAACATATGGAATCTTGATGATTGTTGAATGGAGTTCTGGCAAACGACGATTGAAGATCTGGAAGATCTACTGATGAAGTTCTTGATGAACATTCATCCTTTCTGATGAAGTTTTGGAGATTTGCATGTTCTTGTTGTTGAACGATGAAGAACAGTGACGAACGGGATGATGATTCTGGGAAAATAGACGAATACGATGATGAATCGCTGGGAAACTGGATGAACACGGTGATGGCGATTGAAGCTGATGATTGATGATTTTCTGGAATTTGGATGATGAAAGTAAATCGGAGGAGATGAAGGTTGATCGGAGGTTGGATCGGAGGTGAAGGTTGAATTTCTGGAAAAACGGTCTCCGGCGGGTTGTTGCGGCGGCCGGAGTAGGTTAGGGTGGCGGTTGCATGGCCGCCGGCCATGCAACTGGTGGAGTCCGGTGAGGTGCTGTGGTGGAGACGCGTGTCAGCGCTAGTGGGAAGAGTTAGTGCATGAGTGCCACTTGTGTGTGGCGTGGCATGGAGAGAGAGACTCTGAGAGTGATGTGGCGTGACGTGGTGATGAAATGTGGGGTCCCTCCTCGTTTACACGTGGCCTGCTGAAGCTTTATAGGCTGAGATTTTTCTGGATCCTTCTGGACAATTCTGGACTTTGTGGACTGATTCTGGGCTTCTGCGAAATGGGCCTTGCTGAAGACTTATGGATACTGGCCCAAACGAAAAACCTGAATAAACTGGACTAATTGGACTAATGAACATAATTAAATGCTAATGAATTAATTGCTAATGACTTAATTGCTAATGACTCTGATTAAAACCAATACTCTAATTAAATCTAAAAAACTAATTAATATCCAAACAAAATAATACTCCAGCTAAACCTAGATTAAACTAATTAAAACCCAATTGAATCTAATTGAAAAGATTTATTACACTTATAAAACCAACCTATTAATATCTAAAAACAATATGTCCTAAAATACCAATTAAAATCTATTATCCTATTAAAAACTCTATTAAAATTCTATATCTAAAAAAAAATATATTCAAAAATCAATTAATATTCTGAAAGAAAAGTCTATATTATTTTTCTAAAAGAAAACCTCTTATTAATAAAAGAAAAACAAAATTATATTCTTCTATTAAAATGATTAAAAAAAGCTATTAACACTATTAAAAAAAAACTATTAATATTCTAAAAAATTCTATATTATCCTAAAATGATTAAAAATCTATTTAAACCCTAAAAATGGCCAATAAAATCCAGAAAATTCACAATAATTCCCAGAGGGACAAAAATAGCACCGAACGACAAATAACACTGCGAGAGCGCACCAAAATAGCCGGTAAAATACGATTCTACTTATCTGAGCTAATTAAAAACACCTGAAACGCGAGACGAGAGTTGTGATCCCGATAAAATCAAAACAAATGAGAAATGCACTGTATGCGATATGCAGATGCGAATGCGGTCATGCGTTGAAACATCGAGCCAGATACGGGACCCGGTTGGTCAAATTTTGCGGTACAACACATATGTGTATGTATCTGATGTGGATATATTGTAAAGCATGAATTGATTGAATGGTTGTATATACTTTTATGTATGTGATCGATTCAATATTTGGAAGTTTCCACTTTTATTCTAAATATTGAGATGTGGGTTACCCATTGTTGCATATCTATTTTTAGCAGGTATCGTATGTGTTTAATTTCATGATAATGTGATGCGCCTCTTATATACCATGTTTTAATTAAACTCTGATGAAATAAATTTTCTAAGTGCCTAATTGATTAAATGTATTATTTTGGGGGTATAGAAAGGGGGTGTTACATTAAGTGGTATCAGAGTCAGTGTTGAGTCAGTCGTGTCTGTCTTGTTGTTGTGTTGGTTGAACGGTTGTTTAACCTTGTTGTTATTTTGGGAATCCTCAGAATATGGCAGGTCGTAATGACAATGCTATGGCAGCGGCGTTAGAGGCTATGGCCAGAGCTGTGCAGGGTGCACCTAACGTGAATGCGAATGATGAGTTCAGGAAGAACCAACCACCGGTGTTCAAAGGGAGATTTGATCCGGATGGTGCTCAGATGTGGTTAAAGGAAATTGAGAGGATCTTTAGGGTGATGGATTGTGCTGAGGGGAACAAGGTGAGACTAGGGACTCACATGCTGAGAGAAGAGGCTGATGACTGGTGGGTCAGTGTGAGGCAAATTCTTGAGGTCGACGATGAGGAGATTACGTGGGATTTATTTCGTATTGAGTTTCTAAGGAAGTATTATCCCGAAAGTGTTAAAGGGAAGAGAGAAATGGAATTTCTGGAGTTGAAACAAGGTAATATGTCGGTGGTGGACTACACCGCTAAGTTTACTGAGTTAGTAAAGTTTCACCCTCACTATGATGCGGTTACGGCGGAATTTTCCAAATGTATCAAGTATGAGAATGGCTTGCGTCCTGAGATAAAGCAAGCAGTGGGTTATTAAAGGATACGAAGATTTTCGGATTTGACCGAGTGTTGTAGGATTTATGAGGAAGACAGTAGAGCTCGTTCTACTCATTATAAGGGTTTGAGCGAGAGGAGAGGGAAGCAGCAAGTACGAAGCAGACCTTATGTGACGCCTGCTGAGAAGGGAAAACATAGGGGGAACTTTGATAGGAGACCCGGAGGAGGTTCCGGTGCGATCAAATGTTTTAAGTGTGGCGTGATGGGCCACAAGTCTTATGATTGTGGAAAGTTCAAGGCGAAGTGTTCCAACTGTGGGCTCCTTGGACACGATGCAGCAGAGTGTAGAAAGAATGCTGTGAAGTGTTTTAATTGTGGCGAGGTGGGTCACATTAGCCCGAATTGTACCAAACCGAAGCAAGCTCAGGCGGGCGGAAAAGTTTTCGCATTAGCAGGTTCAGACGCTACTAATGCGGCGGATTGTTTGATTAAAGGTACATGCTTTATTAATGATATGCCTTTAGTTGCTATTATTGATACTGGAGCGACTCACTCGTTCATTTCTCTTGCGTGTGCTAAGCGGTTGGATTTGTGTATGATTTATTTGAGTAGTGGTATGGTTATTGGGACTCCCGCTTCGGGGTCGGTAACTACTTCTTTGGTGTGTGCAAGTTGTCCTTTGACCATGTATGGTAAGGACTTCGTTATGGATTTAGTGTGTTTGCCGTTGGAAGGTTTGGACGTAATCTTGGGTATGAACTGGTTGCAATTTAATAGGGTTCATCTAGATTGCTATCACAAGTTAGTAAGGTTTCCTTCTTTGGAAGATGGTGAAAACGAGAGTTTTATTTCCACTAAAGAGTTGAAGAAACTTTTAGCGGACGAAGCTCAGTTGTTTGGTTTGTTTGCATCGTTGTCGGTGGAGAGCAAAGTTGAGCTCGACGTGTTTCCTGTGGTTTGTGAATTTCCTGAAGTGTTTCCGGAAGATGTTGTGGATGTGCCGCCAAAGAGAGAGGTTGAATTTTCTATTGATCTAGTTCCGGGTACTAGACCGATTTCGATGGCCCCGTATCGGATGTCGGCATCGGAGTTGGTGGAATTGAAGAAGCAGTTGAATGATTTGTTGGATAAGAGATTTGTAAGACCAAGTGTTTCTCCTTGGGGTGCGCCGGTATTGTTGGTAAAGAAGAAGGATGGCAGTATGCGATTATGTATTGATTATCGGCAATTGAATAAGGTGACAATTAAGAACAAGTATCCACTTCCAAGAATCGATGATTTGATGGATCAATTAGTTGGAGCCCGTGTTTTTAGTAAGATTGATTTGAGATCCGGTTATCACCAGATTCGGGTTAAGGAAGAAGATATTTCGAAGACGGCTTTTAGAACACGATATGGTCACTATGAGTATACGGTGATGCCATTCGGAGTTTCTAATGCGCCGGGTGTTTTCATGGAATATATGAACCGTATCTTCCACGAGCAGTTGGATCGTTTTGTGGTAGTGTTTATCGATGACATTTTGATTTATTCTAAGTCTCGATAGGAACACGAAGAACATTTAAGGATTGTGTTGCGGATTTTGAAAGAGAAGAAGTTGTACGCAAAGTTGTCTAAGTGTGAGTTTTGGTTATCGAAGGTGAGTTTTCTTGGACATATTATTTCCGGCAATGGTATTAGTGTGGATCCATCCAAGATCGATGCGGTAATGCAATGGGAAACTCCAAGATCGGTTACGGAAATTCGAAGCTTTTTGGGCTTGGCCGGTTACTACCGGAGGTTTATCGAAGGATTTTCAAAGTTAGCACTTCCGTTAACGCAGTTGACTTGTAAAGGAAAGGCTTTTATTTGGGATGTTAATTGTGAAGAGAGTTTCATGGAATTAAAGAGAAGGTTAACGACAGCGCCAGTTTTGATTTTGCCGAATCCTACGGAACATTTTGTGGTTTATTGTGATGCTTCTTTGTCAGGATTGGGTGGTGTATTGATGCAAGATGGGAAGGTCGTGGTGTATGCTTCTAGACAGTTGAGAGTACATGAAAAGAATTATCCTACTCATGATTTGGAGTTAGCGGCCGTAGTGTTCGTTTTGAAAATTTGGAGGCACTATCTTTATGGTGCAAGATTTGAAGTTTTTAGCGATCACAAGAGTTTGAAGTATTTTTTTGATAAAAAAGAATTGAATATGAGGCAAAGGAGATGGCTAGAACTTTTGAAGGACTATGATTTTGGTTTAAATTATCATCCGGGTAAGGCGAATGTGGTAGCCGATGCCTTAAGTCGGAAGTCGTTGCACGTGTCTACCTTGATGGTTAGAGAGTGGGAACTCTTGGAGAACTTTAGAGATTTGAGTTTGGTTTGTGAGTTAACGCCGAGTAGTGTGAAGCTTGGTATGTTGCATGTCACAAATGATTTCCTTACTACGGTGTGTGAAAAGCAAAAGTTGGATTTGAAATTTGTGGATTTGATGACGAATGGAAATGAAGATTTCAAAGTTGATGAATTAGGAGTTTTGAGGTTTCAAGGTCGTATTTGTATTCCCGATGATGCGGATTTGAAAAAGATGATATTGGAAGAGGGACATCGGAGTAACTTGAGTATTCATCCGGGAGCGAATAAGATGTATCAGGATTTGAAGAAGATCTTTTGGTGGTCTGGATTGAAAAGCGATGTTGCTCGTTTTGTGTACTCGTGTTTGACTCGCCAGAAGTCTAAGGTGGAGCATCAGAAGCCTAGTGGATTGATGCAATCGTTGGATATTCCGGAATGGAAATGGGATAGTATATCGATGGATTTTGTTACGGGATTGCCGAATACGCAAAGAGGACATAATGTTATTTGGGTGATTGTTGATAGGCTTACTAAATCGGCTCACTTTATTCCGATTGATATTACTTATTCTTTGGAAAGGTTGGCCGAGATTTATGTTGGCACTATTGTGAAGCTTCATGGAGTTCCTAAGAGTATTGTGTCAGATAGAGATCCTAGATTTACTTCAAGATTTTGGGAGAGTTTGCAAGGTGCCTTGGGTTCTAAGTTGAGATTGAGTTCGGCATATCATCCGCAAACAGATGGTCAAACCGAGAGGACGATTCAATTGTTAGAAGATTTGTTGCGTGCTTGTGTGCTTGAACAAGGTGGTGCGTGGGACGGTTATTTAGCGTTGATTGAGTTCATCTATAATAACAGTTTCCATTCGAGTATTGGTATGGCGCCATTTGAGGCTTTATATGGTCGGAGATGTCGAACACCTCTGTGTTGGCATGAGACAGGTGAAAAGTCGGTAGTTGGTCCGGAAATGGTACAACAAACGACGGAAAAGGTGAAATTTATTCGGGAAAAGATGAGAGCTTCTCAGAGTAGACAGAAAAGTTATCATGATAAAAGGAGAAAGGATCTCGAGTTTCAAGAGGGCGACCATGTGTTTTTGAGAGTTACATCGGTTACGGGTGTGGGTCGTGCTTTGAGGTCGAGAAAGTTGACTTCTCGTTTTATTGGTCCGTATCAGATTGTCGCACGAGTTGGTACTGTGGCTTATCGTGTGGCGTTGCCTCCGAACCTTTCGAATTTGCATGATGTATTCCATGTCTCGCAACTTCGGAAGTATGTTCCGGATCCGTCACATGTTATCCCGATGGATGAAGTTGAAGTAAGAGATAACCTTACAGTTGAAGTTTTACCGGTTAGTATTTTGGACCGTGAAGTTAAGAAACTAAGAGGCAAGGATATTGCGCTTGTGAAAGTGTCCTGGGGAGGTGCCGCGGAAGGCAACATGACTTGGGAATTGGAGAGCAAGATGCGAGAGTCGCATCCGGAGTTGTTTGAATAAGGTAACATTTTCGAGGACGAAAATTTCTAAAGTGGGGGAGAGTTGTAACGCCCCGATTCTGAATTCCCATTAATTGTTGATTCTTTTAATTTATTTAATTGATGTTTGTTTTAAATTGAGAAATTATATGTTATTATGTGGTGTTTGCTTATTTTATCTGTTTTTACCGATTCGGAGAGTTTTCGGGGAATTAGAGTAAAAAGGGCATCTTAGACATTTAGCAATTTAGTGTGAGAATTGTTTGGTAAGTGTTGGAAAGAATTTGAGAGGAAAGAAATAGAGATAGAAATAGAATAAGAGAGGAAAAGAAAGAAAGATAGTAACATAAGAAGAAAAACAAGAGAAAGAAAAGAGGAGAAGAGAAAGTGGAGAGGAAAACCTAGAATCATCAAGGGATCATCACCAAAGCTTGCAATCAATCGGTAAGGGTGTGAAACTCTATCATCTCTTTAATGTGTATGATTGTATGTGTATGTGTTTGGATTTTGTAGAGTTCTACTCTTTTTTCCACTTAGGTTAGAAGTTGGATTTGTGAGTAGAATGAGGTTTTAATCGGTTAGAACTCAGATTAGACGATGTAGTTTAGTCGGGTGATGGTAGGGTTGCGCCACTGAGACTGGTTTGGATTTAATCGGTTGATTTTGTGGAGTTTGGGCTTTGGAACAGCCATGGAAGTTCTGTCTTCGCAGGCTCGCCAGGCGAATGGCACCGAAGCTTCGCCAGGCGAAGTCCAGCGAGCTGTAGCGAAGCAAGTCAGAAGCTAACACCCTGTATTCGCTGGCACGTTCGCCAGGCAAAGTGAGTTGGCGAAGGTTCGCCAGGCGAGTGTGTAGCGAGCCTCAGCGAATAATTCCATAATTACTCCCAGTGGACTTCGCTGGGAAGTTCGCCAGGCGAAGGCCAGCGAGCATTCGCTGCGTGGCTTCGCCAGGCGAAGGTTGGCGAACCTGACAGTGTTATTTGTTTTGCTGGTTTGTTCATAGCATGACGTTTGGTTGATTCAATTATGATTAATGCCTATATGAATGATTGATGTGTGAACTGTTTTGACATGTCGTGCTGTGGGTGGTCGAAAGGCGTGAATCCTAGATTGTAGAGCCAATGGTGAATCTTGAACGTTTGATAATCTTGTGTATTTGCTTGAATTGAATAGAAACGCATTGATAGGCTGATATGTGTGTAAACCATGTGTGAAATGGTGCATAATGTGAATGCATGATAGATATATGCGATGTATGTGATAAATGCAATGAGTATGTTTGTGAACATAGTATACATTATGTGTTGATCGATCCCTCGGAGGATTAGCATTGTGTAGCATCTTAGTATGCATTTTTGTGTTGAATGATCCCTCGGAGGATTTGCAGAACCTCGTATGATACGATGGTTACATTTGATTCCTTGGAGAATCGGTTGCATTGTGTGATTCCTTGGAGAATCGGTTGCATTGTGTGATTCCTCGGAGAATCGGTCATAACATGTAATCCCTTGGAGGATTGGCTAGAGTATTTGATTCCGTGGAGAATCTGGTGAGTATTTGATTCCGTGGAGAATCTGCTGAATATTCGATTCCGTGGAGAATCTGATGAATATTTGATTCCGTGGAGAATCTGCTGGATACTTGATTCCGTGGAGAATCTGCTGAATACTCGATTCCTTAGAGAATCTGTTGAAATGAGTTGGTACCGCATTTGCATCTGCATAGAGTCGTGTGTCGGTCTCTATGAGTTGCATGAGTCATCTGTGAATGATGCATTAGTTGAATGAATATAACTGTGTATGTTATATATGATTGTTGGGAGAAACATGTAGTAAATGTTCATGTGTATGTGTAGAAACATGATTATTTGTATATGCTTAATATGGTGAGAACATAAATTGAGTATGACTTGTACAATTATGGATATATGTATATGTACAATTTTATGCATTAACTGTTATGATATTGTTTCTCACCCTTTTGCTGTTTTATAATGCTCTATGAGGCATTGCAGAGTAGGAAGCTGGAGGTTCTTTTTGTGAAGCGATGTCTTCATTCTTTTTGGTCAATGGCTCTGATATGTAACATCTGGGTAGTTAGGAAGCCTTTGGCTCTTTTGAAGCTATTTGGTTTTGATTCTTTTGTGATACATATGTGTATGTATCTGATGTGGATATGTTGTAAAGCATGAATTGATTGAATGGTTGTATATACTTTTATGTATGTGATCGATTCAATATTTGGAAGTTTCCGCTTTTATTCTAAATATTGAGATGTGGGTTACCCATTGTTGCATATCTATTTTTAGCAAGTATCGTATGTGTTTAATTTCATGATAATGTGATGCGCCTCTTATATACCATGTTTTAATTAAACTCTGATGAAATAAATTTTCTAAGTGCCTAATTGATTAAATGTATTATTTTGGGGGTATAGAAAGGGGGTGTTACACAGTCCACTCATTCTGCTTCTCTCTCCAAAAATTCAAACACTTCATTTCTCGTCCAAGAGAATAAAATAATAATGCCATCTCAGCATTTATTTAATTCCTTTGGACTTAGAAATATCTGCCCTTGAATGTCACATTTCCCTTTTCTCATTTTCCGTTGTTCCAACTGTCATGACTCCTAATGTCATTATTTGCCATAAAAAATTACTCATCTGTGCAAACTAAAAAAAACTTCATTAAGCTGGACTGCCTCTCAGTAGCGCTATTTTAAGATCTTATAGCCTGACCAACACATAAATCATTAATCAATAAAATGAATGGTTCCCCTAGTGCTATTTGAAGGGTCACCAAAATAGGTTTTGATCCTTTGGTCGTTAACCTTGAATTTTTCACCATTTTTTTCATTCAACTCCACAGCTCCATGGGAGTAAATTTTCACTAACTTGAAAGGTCCTGACCATCTTGACTTTAATTTTCCAGGGAATAATTTCAATCTAGAATTAAAAAGCAAAACTCTTTGACCTTCCACTAATTCCCTTTTCTGGCATTTCCTGTCATACCGTCTTTTGGTCTTTTTCTTATAGAGTTCAACATTTTCATAAGAGAACAACCTATGCTATTCTAACTCATTAAGTTGGAGCATTCTAGCTTGGCCAACAGTTTTTAGGTTGAAATTTAATTGCTTAATGGCCCAAAAAGCTCTGTGCTGGGTAAATGACAAGCCTTCCCATAAACAAATCTATATGGATACATGTCTAAGGGAGTCTTATAGGCAGTTTTGTATGCCCAAAGAGCCTCGTCCAAATGTTTGGACCAATCTTTCCTTGTGAGGTTAACAACTTTCTCCAAAATCCTCTTGATCTCTCTATTAGATAGCTCAACTTGGCCGCTTGTTTGAGGATGATAGGTTGTAGAAACGTTGTGTTTAATCCCATATTTTTCCATTAAATTTTCAAAAACCTTATTGCAAAAATGAGACCCACCATCACTAATGATTGCTCTAGGCATACCATTTCTTGTCAAAATGTTTTTAAGCAAAAATTTGGTCACGACTCTAGCATCATTAGTGGGTGTTGCTACTGCCTCTATCCATTTAGAGACATGGTCTACAACCACAAGAATGTACAGATTACCAAAAGATGAAGGAAAAGGCCCTATGAAGTCAATGGCCCACACATCAAAAATTTCAATTTCAAGTATGTTGGTGAGTGGCATCTCCTGCCTCATGGAAATATTTCCTAATTTCTGGCATCTATCACATCTCTTAACTAATTCATGAGTATCTTTAAAAAGAGAGGGCTAGAAATAACCTGATTGCAACACTTTTGCAATAGTTCTGGTTCCTCCAAAATGTCCTCTATATGGAGCTTCATGACAAGCAAACAAGATCTGTCGTGCCTCTGAATGATCTACGCATCATCTTAGCAATTGGTCTGCATACTTTTTGTAGAGGAAAGGTCTATCCCAGAAATAGCTCTTGATCGTATGGAAGAACCTCTTACTTTACTGAAAGTTGAAATCAGGGGGCACATATATGCTGACCAGATAATTCATTATATCAGCATACCATGGTGTCACGTTAGTGCTTATCAGCAGTAACTTCTTGTCAGGAAAAGTTTCTTGAATGCATCCATTGTTATTGTTTTGAACTTCTTTTGGTGATCTAGAGAGATGATCAGCAACGTAATTCTTTATCCCTTTCTTGTCTCTAATTTCTAGATCAAAATCTTGCAACAAGAGGATCCATTTTATGAGCCTCGATTTAACATCTTTTTTAGAAATCAAGTACTTGATGGTTGCATGATATGTGTATACGATGACTTTTGTTCCATTCAGGTATGGTCTAAACTTGTCAAATGCAAACACTACTGCCATCAGCTCTTTCTCAGCTATGGTGTAGTTGATTTGTGCTTCAATCAAGGGTCCTACTAGCGTAATAGATGGTATGAAAAACCTTGTTGTACCTTTAACCTAGCACAACTTCAATAGAAAAATTGCTTGCACCACACATCAACTTAAAGGGTTTTGACCAATAAAGAGTCTTCACAATGGGTGCAGAAATGAGGGCTTCCTTCAACAGATTAAAGGAATCCAAACATTCCTGACTGAAAACATATGGTACGTCATTCTACAACAGCTGGCATAGAGGTTTAGTAATTTTTGAAAAATCTTTGATGAACCTTCTATAGAAGCCAAAATTCCCTAGAAAACTTCTGATTCCCTTGATGTTCACAGGTGATGGTAATTTCTCTATTACCTCCACTTTTGCTTGATCTACTTCTAAACCATTCTTTGAGATTTTATGCCTAAGGACAATTCCTTTTTTTACTATAAAATGGCACTTCCCCCAATTAAGGACCAAATTATTCTCTTTACATCTAGCCAATACCAAATCCAAAATTTCCAAGCAATTCTTGAATGATTCTCCAAAAACAAAGGAGTCATCCATGAAGACTTCCATGGAATTCTCAATGATGTCTAAAAATATGGCCATCATACAATGTTGGAAGGTGACTAGATCATTGCACAATCCAAAAGGCATCCTTCTGAAAGCAAAAGTGCCATAAGGGCAGGTGAATGTTGTCTTCTCTTGGTCTTCCGGGGCTACGACAATTTGAGTATACCCCAAGTATCCATCTAGGAAACAATAGTATTCTTTTCCAGCCAATCTATCCAACATTTGATCAATAAAAGGGAGAGGGAAATGATCCTTCCTTGTTGCTTTGTTCAACTTTCTGTAATCCATACAAATTCTCCAGCCAGAAACTTTTCTTGTGGGTATTAGTTTATTCTTCTTGTTAACAATCATAGTCATGCCTCCCTTCTTCGGAACATATTGAACGGGACTTACCCACACACTATCAGAGATAGGGTAGATAATTCCAGCATCCAACCACTTAATAATTTCCTTCTTGACAACTTCCTTCATAATTGGATTCAATCTTCTTTTACTTTCAATGTTATTCTTAGTATTTTCCTCTAACAAAATTCTATGTGTGCAAATTGTTGGGCAGATCCCTTTAATGTTAGAGATCTGCCAAGCAATTGCCTTTTTGTGCTTCTTCAACAGTGCTATTAATTGATCATTCTGATCTTCTTTCAATCTGTAGCAATGATGACTAGCAACTTCTATCCGGCCTCCACGTAAGAATATTGTAAGTTCTTGGGCAGTTGTTTAAGTTCCAGCTCAAGAGGTTTTTGTGTGGAAGGTAGATGCTGCTTGTGAGCAACAACTATTGATTCTATTGCTTCCACAGATTCTTCCTCATGCTTCTTCATTGGACCATAAATAATTCCTCTTTGTGGCTCTTCTTCTTATAATTTTCCTAGCTCACGTTTCAACACATCACAAGTCTTGAGAAGGTTTTTGTGAATTATTCCTTCCCAGCTAGATATCCTGGACTAGTCAGCTACATTTTCTTCAAGA
The DNA here is from genome assembly GCA_963859935.3 of Lathyrus sativus. Lineage (NCBI taxonomy): Eukaryota > Viridiplantae > Streptophyta > Magnoliopsida > Fabales > Fabaceae > Lathyrus > Lathyrus sativus. Next base: position 409,096,480 of record OZ012738.1, on the reverse strand, counting down.
TATTGTAGAGCATTAAGAATGTTGAATACTACTTGCTGTCAATTAAATCTCATTGTGAGTTCTCCTTTTTCCACATCAATCAAGGTTCTACCTGTTGCTAGGAATAGTCTTTCCAACAATGTATGTGTTTCTTCATCAGCATCAAAATGCATGATAATGAAATTAGCAGGGAAGAAAATTTATCAACCCTAACTAGCACATCTTCTATCTTTCCTTGAGGGTAACATATGCTTCTATCCGCCAATTGTAAGGTGATGGTTATAGGCCTGGTAGCTCCTATCTCTAACTTCTTAAAGATGGACAGGGGAATAAGATTAATGATGGCCCTAAGATCACATAGAGCTTTTCCACAGAAAGTATCTCCAATGGTGTATGGAATAGTGAAACTCCTAGGGTTTTTTTAATTTAGATGGAATCTTGCCTTGTACCAACTGACTACACTCTTGAGTGAGTGCAATTGTGGAAAACTCCTACCCTTTTCCTTTTGGTGAGCACATCCTTCATGAACTTTGAGTAATTTGGCATTTGTTGGATAGCTTCAATCAAGGGTATGTTGATATAAAGCTGCTTTAGGATCTCCAAAAACTTTCCAAATTGTTGTTCTTCTTTGGCCTTCCTAATCCTTTACGGAAAAGGTTGTGGGGGCCTTTCTTGAATAAACGTTGGCTTCTTGTTGGTTTCAATCACGACCTCTTGTCTCTCTTGAGAAGTCAGGTCTACATTAGTGACCTTTTCATTCTGTTTCTGATTCTGAGACGGTTCTCCATCAGTTTGTTCTCTTGTTCCAGAACTGTCTAGCTCAGCTAATTTTGTACTTATCTCTTTGCTCTTTGAAATGGACTCTTCAACTTCTTTCTCACTTTTGAGCTTGATAACTTGACATGTCTCAACATTCTTTACTCCAAGTTTTTGATACTTACTCCTTGTGCTTGAAATTGATTTTTGGCTTCTTGAATAAAAGACTTCAAAACATTCTCCAACTGATTGTTTCCTTGATTTCCCCCAGCATAACTAGGAGTAGAAAATCCAGGAGGACGTTGTGGTGTTGGTGGTGTTTGAGGCTTCGGTTGATTTTGACTATTCCTCCAAGAAAAATTAGGATGGTTGCACCACCCTGATTGTATGTGTTTTTGTAAGGATTGTTGTATTTGTTGTTATTGTTACCAACATAGTTGACTGAAACAGGATTTGAAGAACATTCTTCAAATAAATTGGGTCCTCTATAATAGACACATGCAACTTCATTCGTGTCAGTAACCATCTTAACTAGCTCAAGTTTTATCATTTCAAGGGTCATCAAAATTTTCATTATTTGGTGGATTTGAGCCACGTGAGCAACAAGAGATGTTGTCTTAGTGACTTCATGAACTCCAGCAGGCTTCTTGTGAGTTGAGTTTGCAGTAGCCCTAGTGACAGGCCATTGGTAAATGTTGGTCGTAATACTCTCAATCAGCTTGTAGCCTTCTTCATAGGATTTAGACAAAAGAGCTCCACCACTAGATGCATCTAGCATGTTCCTTGATGATGGAATTAATCCATTATAGAAAGTCTCAATGCATCAAATAATATTTCTTCATCTCCTTGCGTAAATGAAGTAATCTCATTTCTCATCTTTGCACTCTTCGAAAGAGGAAAGTATTTAGCCAAAAATATTTCTGCCAAAGTGTTTCATGTAGGAATGGAATTTGGTCCCAACGAATTTAGCCAGCTATTGGCTTTATCCCTTAGAGAATAAGGAAATAGCCTTAACCTAAAGGCATCATTAGTCACGCCAAGAATCTTGAAATTAGCAGCAACATCTAGAAATTGTCTCAAGTGCAAGTGTGGATCTTCATGAGGAGAGCCTGAGTATTGAAGTGGTTTGCAGCATTTGGAACATCATAGGTTTAAAATCAAACTGTGGTGCCATTATTTCTTCTCTGACAATACTAGTGCTCATGGTTGCAGGATCAAAGACATCATAGCCCTTAATATTTTGCACTCTGTCATTGGCTATGCCAACGATGTCTTGCTCAACCATGACAGCTTCGTTTATGACTCGTTTGATGATGATGACGAAGCTTCTTCATCTGTATCAACACGCACTTTAACCTCTAGTTCAGCCACAACTAATGTTGATGGATCCCCGGATAGTTGTTGAGAAAGGAAAAATATCTTTCGTTGATGGATCTCCAGATAGTTCCAAAGCAAACTCAAAAGCACATTCCAAACCTAGCAACTCCAAATCTTACCTCTATATAAACAAAGCTTCACCATTTCACAAAGGAATCTCAATCATTTTCTCAATTTCTACATTCTTCACTCTCAATTCTCTCACATTTTCTCAGAATTTTCTGCAACTTTTTCACACATTCATCCTCACTTTCTTCCTAAAACCTCACTAGAGCTCAAATTCACCATTAAAGAGTAGTAACTTCTACATTGGAAGTGCTTTTCTCTTTAGCTTAACCATTATAATCTTGCAATTCTACTTGGTTTTCTGGAGTTTTATTGGCTTTTGCGTCAAATCAAGTGATTATCTCGAGTTTCTTTGGTGTGAATTCGTGTTTGGAGATTTCGTTGTAATTTGCTCGATTTCGCTACAGTTCGGTTGCAAATTCAGATTTCTCTGGTTTTCTTCGATCACTTTCATCATATATCAATAGCAACAATCACCAAGGTAATCCTCCACCTTGTAGGTTGGAATTTCTCACTTGATTTACTTTTTTTGATGACTTTTGTATAAGTTGCAATGTAGATTCAATAATTTTCTTGTATGTAAATTGATTGTGCAATTGTTTGATTCTTTTTCTTGATGAGTTAATTGATTCAATTGATGCTTATTTGCTGTTTTTGAACTTAATTTACGTGCACAATTGTTCACCATAGCATGTGGATGATTGGATAAGTGTTTTGGTTGTTGAGAATGCTTTTTGAAAAGCTGTTTTTTGCCATTGTTACAGTGGTAATCGGTTACCTATATAGTAGTAATCGATTACCCTGCCTATTTTCACGTGGTTTTGCAATTTTTGAGCCAGTAACCGATTACCTGCATGTGGTAATAGATTACCACTTTAACAGAATGTCATTTTTGCCTATTTTAAAGCTTGTTTATTATTCATTCCTCATTTAACTTCCATAGCTTGATATGCTTGATGTTTAGGGATGTCTTATGAGCTATTTAACTTCTGTTGGATGCATGTATGCAAATTTTCAATGTGTGATTTGTCAATTCTCGATTATGTGCATTTTTGGCATTATATGATCATGATCATTCTTGCATTCTTTGAGAACATGCTACATGATTTGTGATGCATACTAAATGACATTTGATATTGTTTTTCACTTCCATTCATGTTTGTATTAAGTTTGTTCTTCATTGGAATGAGCTTAATCATGTATAATCAATAATTCACCCTTTTGCTTTAATAATTTTTCCTCTCCTTTGGAAAATTATTAGCACGTCACTCCCTTGTGATTAATTAATTCAAAATTTGTTTCAATTAGTTGATCTTCCCTCTTTCTTTATCTTTTCGATATTTTCGGAGCCTTGTTCTCTCGTTCCCCCGGGGAGTCAAAGATTTGCAACGCGTTGGAGCAATGTACAACTTTGTGTCGTTACTCTGTCGGTTTCGCGTGACGTACTACACTTTGGTGTTAGAGAAGGAATGAGTGTGAAGAATTCCTACACTCATTCTAATTGTTTTGGGTAGGGGATGAATGACCCTATGCTTGGAATAGTCGCCTCTATATCCTTATTGTGGTATCCCCCGTTTCCCAACTGAGTCTATCCTTGATCACTTGTACCCTTAATCTCCTGTCTTTGGATTTAATCTCCTCCTTCGATTCAACACTCTTTTCTCTTATGGCCGATCACCATCCTTTATTTCCCCAGAGATTTGTAATTAGTCCTTTCGTTGGCTAGTTCAACCGTTCTTTGGTTAAAGCCAATTCTTGTCTTCCCCAACAAAGTCAATCTTTCTTCTTCGATTAACACAATCTTCCTGTTAAAAACCTAGTTCCCATCAGAGTTTGCAACCTTCTCTTGGTTCTCTCTCCTTCTTGTTTGGTTAATCACTGCTTGTCAGTTAAAACACCAATTTGTTCTTTTTCTAAGTTAACCACAGTCTGTCTGTTAATATACTTAGAGTTATTTAGGGTTAATCACCTTCTCCCAGTTAATTACCTGTTCTTTAGTTAATCACGGTCTGCCCATTAAAACCAGTTTTCCTTGGGTTAATCACCTTCGTTTGGTTCATCACCTTTTTTCTCAATTAATCACAGTCCTTCTGTTAACATATTGAGCTTCTTTTGAGTTACTTACCTTCTATTGGTTAATCACTCATTCTTTTCGGTTAATCATAGTCCGTCTGTTAAACACCGAATCCCTTGCAGTTAGAAACCTTTTTTTGGTTCAAATAATTGCACCTTTGGGTTAGTAACATTTGTTTGGTTCAAATATCCTTTCCTTCGGTCAAGTACTGCTCGTTCAGTCAGTGTATCGTCCTCTAGGTCACAATCTTCGCTTGGTTCCACACCCATCCTCTGGGTCACAATCTTTTCTTGGTTCCACACTCGTCCTCTTGGTTGATCACCGTCTATTAGTTAAAACCAACTCCTTTCTCTTTTCAGTTTACCACTGCTTATCAGTTAACACACCAATTTTCCCAGAGAGTCAAACATCTTCTCTTGGTTCAATACCCTTTTCTCTCATTTTGGTTCATCATAGTTCGTCTGTTGACACCAAGCTTTTGCTTCCCCCGTAGTGTCTTGCTCTTGTCTTTCTTCGGTTAATCACTTCCTACCATTTAATGTATCGGTCCCCCTTTAGATCTTATCTTTACCTCGATTCTGATCCTTTTTTCCTTTATTCTCTTGGTTCTGAAACCATTCCTTTGTTTCTTCCCCAGTGGAGTATTCATTTTGCTTTTGAGTTCCTCAGCTAAATTTCCCTTTGCTTTTCTTGGTTTTGACACCACTTCTCTTGCATTCCCCATTAGGGTCTTGCTACTTCCTTTCTCTCTTGGTTTTGACACCGTCTCTATTTCCTTTTCTTTCTCTGTCCTAGTTCTCCAAACTACGTAGGCTCTTATTTCTTCATTGCACCATGAGGGTAGGTAGGCACAAGATTGCAAAATCTTGGCGAGCCACCTTCTTCCATCCTTTTCTTTTCTCTCTTTCTTGATTCCATGAATTACGGAGCTATGAATTCCTCGTTGCACTATGAGGATACGTAGGCACGAGGGCCCTAATCCTCCGTGAGGACTTCCTTTCTTTCTTTTTCTTTTTTATTCTCTTCTTTTAGTTAGAAGATTTTATATAGATAACCCATCCAAGCCTAGAAGCAAGCAAAATGGTTCCTGTGAAGTACGAAGGATGCATAAGGTGCTAGTACCTTCCTTTCGCATAATCGACCCCCTTACCCATTTCTCTTCCCTTTGGATTTTATCGATATTTTTCCTGTCATTTGGGACTAAATAAAGTTTGGTGGCGACTCTATTGTATCTTTGAGTGTGTGATTTATTCAGGTATAATCCCGCTAGCCTCATTACTATCGGAGATTTGATATATTATTCTAGCCTTTAGTAATTTTAATATTTCTCTCTTGACCACGTCGCTCATTATAGGCTTTATCCTCCTTTTGTGTTCTCTAGAGGGTTTACAATCCTTTTCTAGCATAATTCGGTGCATGCACATGGATGGACTTATCCCTTTAAGATCGAAAATGTTATTGTCTAGAGTTGCATGATATTTTCTCAAGACGTCTAAGAGGTGATTGGTTTCGTCAGTACTTAGGGTTGCATTAACTATAACTGGACGATTGAGTTCTTCATCTAAGACTTAAGCTTACACTGGCTCCTAAGTCCAAAAGCGTTTTATCGATAACAGGACTTCCTAGAACACAAGGTATAAAAAACATTTCGGGGTCTTTCTCTTTCTTGGCTAATTTGTTCTCAGCAATGGAATTGCATTCTAATGGTTTAGGATCGTCAAGTTTATGTTTGTTGGTTACGATGTCTTTCAGGAATTTAGCATACGATGGTATTTGGGTAATAACTTTAGTGAAGGGAATCTCGACGTGGAGTTTCTCAATCACTTTTACAAACTTTTTGTATTGGTTATCTAAATTGGTTTGTTTAAGTCTCTGCGGATATGGGATTGCTGGTTTATAAGGAGGGGTGGTACATATACTTGGTTATCTTTCACTTCTTCCTTATTTTTAACTTCTTCCTCTCTTTGTTTCTCGGGTTCTACACGTTCCTCTACTTGTTTCCCAAGTGTAGTCACAATGTTTCTTTTTTGTTGTTCTAGTTTCTTTAACCTAATATCTACAGGTTCATCATAAGTAGTTCCTCTTCATAGGGAAATTGCGTTAGCATGCCCCTTTAGGTTAGGTTGAGGTTGTCCAGGAAATCGTCCTCCTGGCGTAGCCTGAACAGCTTGTTGTTGTGCTACTTGAGAGATCTGGGTTACAAGCATCTTCTTGTGGGTTACCACATAATTTACTTTTTTTCCTAATTGGGTAATCAGCTCGTTTATATGAATGTTTTGGTTCATGAATTCCTTATTTTGTTGAGTTTGGGTCGAAATGAAGCTCTCCATGATTTTCTCAAGGTTTGATTTCTGAGGAGCAGCTTGCATTGGATGTGTCGGCCTTTGAGTTTGGTAACCTGGCGATCTCTAAGGTGTAATGTTTTGAGTAGGGTTATTATTTTTATAGGAGAAGTTTTGGTGATTCTTCCATCCAGGGTTATAAGTGTTTGAATAAGGGTTTCCTTGGGCATAATTTACCTGATCTGGGTTTGGTTCAGCTAAAAGAATACATTCGGCAGTTATCTATCCTGGGTCCCCTAGATTTCACATCCAGGTTGAACTGCAACTACGGTAGTTGTGGCATTGATAGTTAGACTTTCAACTTTTTGTGCTAGGACGTCCATTTTTGCTTTCATTAGGTCTAGGCAACTGACTTCATATATACCTCCTTTAGTTTCTTTCTTCTCCACTGATGTTAGTTCCATCCCCCATTGGTAATGGTTTTTTTTCCATATTTTCAATGAGAGCGCAAGCTTCAGGGTATGGTTTGTTCATCAGTGCACCATCGGTGACAGCGCCTATCGTCATCTTATTATTATAGAGAACTACATTATAGAAGGTGTGAATAATCAGCCATTATTCTAAACCATAGTATGGACAAGCTCTTAATAGTTCTTTATATCTTTCCCAAGCATCGAAAAGAGATTTGCCATCATGTTGAGTAAGTCTAGTTATTTGGTTTCGTAGGATAGCAATTTTACTAGGTGGAAAGTATCTAGCAAGAAATACTTTCTTCAGGTTATTCCAAGTGGTTATTGAATTTGCTGGAAGGGAATATAACCATGATCGAGCTTTATCTCTAAGGGGAAAAAATAATAGGCATAGACGTATTGTCTCTGGAGAAGCATCATTCGTTTTAAGGATACTAGCTAATTGAATGAAAACTTTTAAATGTTGGTTCGGGTTATCAGTAGGGAGACCAGCGAACTGGTTTTGTTGCAGTATTTACAACAAAACGGGTTTTAGTTCAAATTTATTAGCTAATATTGATGGGTTTAAAATACTCGAGTGAGGTTCTTCATTAGAAGGTAAGGCAAATTCTTTAAGGGGTTTTCGTCGGAGAAAAAGACGTGCACAAGCGTATCTTTCTGGTTCTTCTATTGGATCTACTAAATTTTTGGTATTGTGAGTTCTTCGCATTAACCGGCTAAGGGGTGCCTTAATCTAGACGGTGTAACAACAGGGTACGAAATTTGACGTGATTAATCCCCGACAACGATGCCAAAACCTTGATTGCGTGCTTTACGCAAGTATACGGAGTACGTCAAAGTAATATAAAATATTATTGATCCCACATAGACCAATGTCAATCTATCGATTTCTATTATTATAGTGTTCTACTTAAGGCGAAAACAAAAGTTTTGGAAAGTGCACAAAATGTAAATAATAACGATTAAATAAATTCAGAGAAATAACACTGGAATGTAATTCACATCAATCAAACAAGAATCTTATTGTTTCTAAATAGAATCACTTATGGGGAAATATCTTTTTCCTTGAAAAAGAGTTATTTAAAAAGGAACTGTCGCATTAACATAATCGGAACCAAATGTTATCTCTAATCTATACCAGCCACTCACGCTGCATCGGTCGCGTATTGCATTAAAGTAGGAAATCCCTTTTTATGTAATCACCCCTTTAGCATAGTTGAAAAATGATTTTGATTGGAAACTTTAACTTATAAGAGTCTCCGGCATATGCTCGGACAACCGGATCTTAAACCTATAAACACGTCCAAAAATAGTTTCAAAATCTCCTTCTAATAATATTAAACTTTCCTAATTGATTAACAAAGCGCTTTCGCTATTTTTCCTAATAAAAAACTAACCAATTTTTATCATAAGTGTCAGACAACTTTTAATCTTACCCGACTAAATAACATTCCTACTTTCATAGTAACCGATCAAATTAACCACAGAAAAATTATATTAAAGTAAAAACAGCCCCAAAAGTCTTCCTACAGAGACAACATATAGAATACCGTCGAATCAACGGTCCTCACATTCTAGCACTAACAATTTAGTTGTACATGGTTACGGTAAACAACAAAACATATGATTGATAATTAGGATAAAATATTTTTTGGTAATAAAGTGCTGAGTGTGCAATTTGTAACGCCCGTTTTATTTCGATTAAATTTAGTTATGACTCTACCGTGTTTCGTCGCATTGTATTCGTATTTGAAAATGTGTTTGTTTCGAAGAAAGGAATTGAATCGGTCGAATTTCGGGCAAAAGTGCAGAATCCCGTAGCAGTTTTAGGGAAAACTTCGAAAAATCATATCTCTTGATCCGTAAGTCGGATTTGACCCCTGTTCGAAGCGTTGGAAATCTAAAGAGATGTTCTATCTAGAAAAAAATTGAATTTTTCTGATATGAATACCGTCATGGACTTTCCACAACCGTGACGCTCGTCATGGACTTGCCACGACCGTCATAGTAACGAAATTCAGTTAAATGCAGAATTTGGACGTGGCTGAGAGTGGGTAGCAAAAATACATTCCCATAGACTATTTTACCCTCAATTACACCATTTGGGGAAAAGAAAGACTGAAAAGAGAAGTTACGCATTGAGGAAAGTTGAGAGCAAAGAATTAACCACCGGAGAATTTGGAGGATTTCTGCAGAAAAGTCACCGTAGAGCGGAAGCAGAACCGGAGAGCGTGGAATTGACCTCAATTCTAAGGTAAGAGTGGGGTTCAATTCTATAACTGTGGGTATGATCGAATTCATGTGGGGAATCGAGTCATAGGTATAGTTTTCGTTAATCGATAAATGTTAAGGAAAAGGTTTCCCTAATGGGATAAGATTTCTATGTAGGAATGAATGTGTTATGTAGTTATTAGTGCGATGCTCTAAGGTTTTCCTTATGGGCAAATACGTAGAACGAATATGCTATACGGTTATTCGTACAACGCTCTAATGGTTTTCCCTAATGGGCCAAAAAGGACAGTTACCTGGTTGTGATTGATTTGTAATTAATTATGTGAGAAAATGCCGTAATGTTGTTATTACGATAAGATGTTGAATCCTTAATTGCTGAACTGATGTTGATGTTATACCTGTATAGGAATAGCCGTTTTGTATGAACACTTTGAGTTCCTATTTGTTGGTACGATGTTGTAATGTTCCTTTACATGAACAGTCATAAATGTGGAAATTATGTTGTTATTGTTCCCGTATGTGAACGGGTAGAAAGTGATGGTTGTATGAGTGGTATGATGTTATGATGCTCTGTTATGGACATTCTGGTTATAGGCGTAATGCCTTGTTATATGGTTGTTATGGTTGTGTTGTAGTCCATAATAGATGCATTTCATGGCATAGCATTTGACCTGGATTGGCGACGGTTGTGCCTGTATTGGCGTTATTTGGAGTGTTGGCTCCTAGATGGGTTCGGGGTGTTGGCACTGTCCCGAGTTTTAGAGTGTTGGCTCCTAGATGGGTTCGGGGTGTTGGCCCTGTCCCGAGTTTTGGAGTGTTGGCTCCTAAATGGTACCACATGCATGTGCACAGTTGAGTCGCATTGTTGAGTCGCATGAAGTCGCATAATTACGCTAGTTGTATGTTAATGTTGTTTATGTGAGATATGAATTACTCGCAGTTGTTGTCGAGGATGTTTATGATTTCGAAACCTGTAATGCTGTGATGAGTTCCGGCATGTTTTCTATCATGCTTTATGTTATATTATTGATATCTCACCCTTTCCCATTGTATGTTACCTCCTCTGGTGGTAATTTGCAGGTAGTTCGGAATGAAGTTCTGCTTTGTCGATTAAGTTGTCGTTGGTCGCTCTGATACGTAGCACTCTTGGGGGATGAACGATTGTAGTCATTGTTTTATTTATCTTCTTGTTGCTGCATTTTACTAAATGTTTTCATTGCATTGGGTGCCTTTGTTAATGCGCCGAATGTTGGTTGTACGCACTAAGCCGGAGAATCGGTAGTGCTGAATTTTGACGGAAAACTAGTTGTTTTAATGAATATATGCAAGCTGAAGTACTTGCTGAATTTTAATGGATTTTTGTTTGTAATTTATGGTATTACGTTGATTATCATAAATGTTGAAAGTGCATGATGTTCCGCTGCAAATGAATATGTTGCTATGTAATTAAGATGTTATATGAGTTGTTATTAGATGTTCATCCAAGATTATGTGCTATGTATCATCACTAAATTCATGTTGTCCAATTAAATGGTAAAATGTATGTTTTTGTAAGTTGAATATGTGACACCTCTGTTGCGTCTCAGTTTTTGTGCGTGTGACGGTCGTCACGACTCCATGACGGTCGTCATGCCTGCAAAATTCGTGCACTCTGATTTTGATTTATTTTAAATATGTGTTGGGTTAGAATGGGGTGTTACACAATTGGTTTTCGAAAATAAACAACGAAAACGATATTATCAAAGTATGCCTTTGAAAATAAATCTTTTGTCATAACAAAATAAAGCCAGTAAGTAATCACGCGATAAAATAAACAAAGTAAGATGACGCGAGGAAAATAAATAAATTAAAGGTGGTGCGAGGAAAATAAACAAATTAAAGTGATGCGGTAAAATAACAAAATAAAAGCAGTGCAAGAAAATAAGTAAAGTAAATGCGGAATTATATTAAAAACGTGCTCCAATCGGAGACTTGAATCTGGTATAACTAGAATGTAAATAGCAGCAAGATTAAAACTCCAAGTCTACGGTGCTCCAAACTCGATTACAACCACGGTACAATAACTCTCCGTTGTGAAGAATTATCGTTTTACAAATGTGAAGTATATGCCTGAGCTGCAACTAAGTTTGGATGATGAGAAAATGAAATCTAGGTCCTATTTATACTAGTAAAATTCCTTGGAAGTCAAGTAGTTGCTTCAGAATTCGTGTGAGGAAAAAAAGGTGATCATGGTTGAAGTCTCCAACTGCGTTTTGACCAGGGCGTCATTTACAAGGATGACAACCTCCATGTGTAAGTGGAGACCGTCATCTTCACATAGTGGACATGGCTTGGCCTTTTGATTGTTGGGACACGGGATAGGTAATCCAGCTCATGGCTACCTCTATGGCCAATGCCATGTGTACAATTTTCACCAAAATCTCTGTTTTTCACCCTTTTCGCTTTGTTTATTCATAAACGGCTCTCACTTGGCTACTTACCTGAAATCAAGACAAAACACCAACATAATACAAGAAAGTAACAATAAAACGATGATAAAACATGTGCAATCCGAGTCAAATATGCAGTGTGTTTCAATGTTATATTTAATCAAGTATATATTCATTGTTAAATTCTTGTGCAGGCTTTGGTGATTTACATGCTTGACTACCTACAATAATTATTTATCTTTTTTACCCACCTTTTTAATAATGCCAAAGGGGGAGAAGTATACTCTCAGGGGATGGTAAGTGTCAGATTTACGTAAAAGTAAGAAAACAATTGTTTTTGGAATTTCCTAGCTAGTACAAACAAAAAAACAGTTAAAAAGGACTAGAAAATAACAATCCAGCATGCAAAGACCAGGCCAGAGCAAAACCCTGAACTTCAAGGCTCGCTAGGCCCAATCATACGTGCTCTAAGCATAGACAAAAAGTAAGATGGTATGCCTAGCTTCAAGTACTCCATGGTAAAGCAATGGTTTATGCACTAAGCATAAATGCAGTGTGCTTAGCAAGGCAAGGCGGTTAAGCCCACATTTCATACAACTAGCATTCCTTATTGGAAAAGAAAGCATACTCACTATGCCAATGGAGGTCGCCTAGTGAGGGGTCCAAAATATTTCCTATAAATAGAGGCTTATAATTCATTGCAAAAGGAAGATACAGTGGAGTGAGTTAGTACAAAAATGGAGTAGGTTCATCCTTGTTTACAATTAGAGAATAAGATGGAAAGCCTGAAGGAGGAAGTGATGCTCAAGTGACAGGGCAGATAAGCTTCTAAGCACAGCTCCGCGGGATTATTTACGACTAATATGAGTTACCATGACTAAAAACATCGTTTTTTTTGTTTGATGTAGTCATTGTATTCATGTACTAAATAGGTCATGGCGTTTTATGTAATTCTACTGAATCTTTAATATTGATGACTCTTTATTCTTAATGCTTGTTTTAGATTTTCTGCCTAATACTTATTTTCATGGTATGACTTGACATCAAAAGATGTTTGTCATTACTAGATCCAAGATGATTATCTCTTAGATACTAATATCTATACATAGGGTTAGGTTCAATATTGGTACATTCTGTAGTAGGATCGATGTGGAGTCTTACTGATTTATAAGTGTTGAGTAGATGATCATATTTCTGACATATGGTTCTGCATGATAGATCTGTAATGACGAAATATACCCTTAACAATTTTTCTTACAATTAACTCTGAAATCTTCATTTCACTTTATGTAATTTATTTTCACCCATCACAACCAATATAAAACCCTTCTAATAATATTAAACTTTCCTAATTGATTAAGAAAGCGTTTCCCTGTTTTTACTAATGAAAAACTAACCAATTTTTATCTTTAAGTGTCAAACGACTTTGATTTTACCCGACTAAATAACAGTCCTACTTTCGTAGTAATAGATCAAATTAACCACATAAAAATTGTATTAAAGTAAAAATAGCCCCAAAAGTCTTCCTATAGAGACAACATATGGAGTACCGTCGAATCAACGGTCCTCACATTCCAGCACTAACAATTTAGCTTTACATGGTTACGGTAAACAATAAAACATATGATTGATAATTAGGATAAAACATTTTTTGGTAATAAAGTGCTAAGTGTGCAATTGGGTTTAAAAAAATAAACAACGAGAATGATATTATCAAAATATGCCTTTGATAATAAATCTTTTGCCATACCAAAATAAAGCCAGTAAGTCATCATGCGATAAAATAAACAAAGTAAGACGATGCGAGGAAAATAAATAAATTAAAGGTGGTGCCAGGAAAATAAACAAATTAAAGCGATGCAATAAAATAATAAAATAAAAGCGGTGCGAGAAAATAAATAAAGTAAATGTGGAATTATATTAAAAACGTGTTCCAATCGGAGACTTGAATCTGATATAACTAGAATGTAAATTGTGGCACGATTAAAACTCTAAGTCTACGGTGCTTCAAAATCGATTACAACCACGGTAATGTAACTCTCCGCAGTGAAGAATTATCATTTTACAAATGTGAAATATATGCCTAAGCTGCAACTGAGTTGGATGATGAGAAAATGAAATCTAGGTCCTATTTATAAGTTGCTTCAGAATTCGTGTGAGGAAAAAATGGTGATCATGGGTGAAGTCTCCAACTGTGTTTTGACTAGGGCGTCATTTACAAGGATGACAACCTCCATGAGTAGATGGTGACCGCCATGTTCACAGAGTGGACATGGCTTGGCCTTTTGACTATTGGGACACGGGAGAGGTAATCCAGCTCACGGCTACCTCTATGGCCAACACCATGTTGGACGCCATGTGTACAATTTTCACCAAAATCTCTATTTCTCATCGTTTTCATTTCTTTTATTCGCGAATGGCTCTCACTTGGCTACTTATCTGAAATCCAGACAAAATACCAACATAATACAACAAAGTAACAATAAAACGATGATAAAACATGTGCAATCCGAGTCAAATATGCAGTGTGTTTCAGTGTTATATTCAATCAAGTATATATTCATTGTTAAATTCTTGTGCGGGCTTTGGTGATTTACACGCTTGAATACCTACCGTAATTGTTTATCTGTTTTACTCGCCTTTTTTATAATGCCAAAGGGGGAGAAGTATACTCTTAGGGGATGATAAGTGTCAAATTTACATAAAAGTAAGAAAACAATTTTTTTGGAATTTCCTAGCTAGTACAAACAAACAAAAAAAAACAGGTAAAAAGGACTAGAAAATAACAATCCAGCATGCAAAGACCATGCTAGAGCAAAACCCTGAACTTCAAGGCTCGCTAAGCCCAATCATAGGTGCTCTAAGCATAGACAAAAAGTAAGATGGTAAGTCTAGGTTCAAGTACTTCATAGTAAAGCAAGGGTTTGTGCACTAAGCACAAATGCAGTGTGCTTAGAAAGGGAAGGCGGTTAGGCCCACATTTCATACAACTAGCATTCCTTATTGGAAAAGAAAGCATACTCACTATGCCAAGGGAGGTCGCCTAGTGATGGGTCCAAAATCTTTCCTATAAATAGAGGCTTATAATTCATTGCAAAAGGAAGTTACAGTGGAGTGAGTTAGTACAGAAATGGAGTAGGTTCATCTTTGTTTACAACTAGAGAATAAGATAGGGAGCCTGAAGGCGGAAGTGATACTCAAGTGACAGGGCAGATAAGCTTCTAACCACAGCTTCGTGGGATTATTGACGACTAATATGAGTTACCATGACTAAAAATATCTATTTTTTGTTAGATGTTGTCATTGTATTCATGTACTAAATAGGTCGTGGCATTTTATGTAATTCTACTGTATCTTTATTCTTAATGCTTGTTTTAGATTTTCTGCCTAATACTTCTTTTCATGGTATGACTTGACATCAAAATATGTTTGTCATTACAAGATCCAAGATAAGTATCTATTGGATACTAATGCCTATACATAGGGTTAGGTTCAATATTGGCACATTCTGTAGTAGGATCGATGTGGAGTCTTATTGATTTATAAGTGTTGAGTTGATGAGCATATTTCTGACATATGGTTGTGCATGATATATCTGTAATGACGAAATATACCCTTAGCGATTTTTCTTAGAATTAAAACTGAAATCTTCATTTCACTTTATGTAATTTATTTTCACCCATCACAACCAATATAAAACCCTTCGAATAATATTAAACTTTTCTAATTGATTAACAAAGCGCTTTTGCTATTTCTCCTAATAAAAAACTAACCAATTTTTATCTTAAGTGTCAGACGACTTTTGATCTTACCCGACTAAATAACGGTCCTACTTTCGTAGTAACTGATCAAATTAACCACAGAAAAATTGTATTAAAATAAAAAATAGCCCCAAAAGTGTTCCTATAGAGACAACATATGGATTACCGTCGAATCAACGGTCCTCACATTCCAGCACTAAGAATTTAGCTGTACATGGTTACGGTAAACAACAAAACATATGATTGATAATTAGGATAAAACATTTTTTGGTAATAAAGTGCTAAGTGTGCAATTGGGTTTAAAAAAATAAACCTAAAATTGGTTTTCTTTTCTTTTCTAAATAAAAGGGTCTCGGGATGAATGTTGACATTGGGCTTAAAGACCCACTTGTTTTACACCTCACATATTACGCTGCACCTCCCCCCTCATTTTCATGATTGAGCGATGGGCTTCAAAAGCCCAAATGACCCCTTTTACTTTATGTACCTTTCTGTTTTTTCAAAACACCCCCATTCCTTTTGTTAAAATTGGTTAGGTTTTCTCTAAAGTTTTATTGGGAGGTTTTGATTATTTTTGTTATTTGTTAAATATTTTCACAAATAATGTGAGGTTTGTTGTTATTTAATTACCCTCGACTTCATTTAAAATATCACTTGTTTTTTTTCTCATTTTAATTTCGTCTTAGTTTTTTGTCAATTCTTTGCGGTCGATGAAGAGACCTCAAGAATTATTATTGGTCAAATTATTGATAGATAATAATTTATCCTAGACCACTTTCTTTTTCTCTTCTCATTTTCTATTTCACCCCGATTTTATTTTATTTTATCGATCAATGAAGTCTTTGAATTCTTAAACGTCGATATATCGAAGTCGATAATCTTCACTATGTCAAATATATGGAAAATGACCATTTGGGTCATTTTCTTTACTTTGGGATCGTGATAGGCTACCTTCGATTAATCGACATGAGTTTATGATTAAGACAAGATCTCACTCTCTTTGACCCATGCGACACGATTAAATTGGAAAATGGTACTCAATATCATTTCTCTATCTTGTTTTTAGCATGGATATCAATTTACATGACCTTCTATAGTTTGACTTTCGTCATAAGTCGAGCTACGACGGTTTAGCATTATACTTTGTCCTGATTCGATTCACAAATTGATTAACCACTAACTTTACTATCCGTCAATATACAATTGCTTTATTTTCAGTCAAATATACACTGTTTTACTTTCAGTCAATATTATCTTAATTTATATCATCTCGTTCATATACTTGTTGATATTTATCTCGATTATATTATTATGAATATTATCTCGATTATATTGTTATATATCTTGTCGTATTATTCATATCTTCATATTATTCATATTGTACATATTCATATTGATCATCTCCTATTCACATTCTTTCGAAAACACTTAACAAATATCGAAATGATAAAAGCCTAAATTAGTGGATTGTTGGTTATTTGTCTGAGCAATGGACTTTTGGACTTTGTCAGAAACCCTAGCTTGGAGTTTTCCCCGACTTTTTCTCAAGGCATAGTTCAGGACACTTTGCACACACACGACTTTCTCTTGGGCTACCTTACAACGAGGCTGTTTATTTCGTGCAATCCCGTGCAATTCACATATATTCCTCTCCCATTTTGATGTATGCTTTCGTATTGCCTTGATCGTGGTTTATCTTCTAGGGGCACCCATTGGGGATAGTGTAGATTAAACTGTTTTCAAACTAATTCTCGATTCTTCATCGAGCCATTTTCAAACACCCTTCATAAGTCAAGTGCTCGCTCGCATTCGCCATCAACCTATTACGCACACTGTCATATTTCATCGTAGTTTCAATATTGGGGCACCCTCAGGGACCAGTATCGTTTCTCACAACTTAACCCTTGATTCATTGTCAAGTCAGTTCCCTTTTCAAACCAATTTCCATTTCCCCATGTTTTGCACGCAAATATAAGTCAAACCCTTGATCCAACGTGAAGCGTTATTTTTAAACCAAGTTCTAAGCTAAGTGCCTTTTACCTCGCAGTTCATCTCTTTTTGCAACATATTCGATTCAATCCGTTTGCAAACGCTTTTTCTAAACAAATAACGAAAGAAGAAGATTCTTTGAGTCAAAGATTCATTGAATCTTCGAACGAATGACTCTCGAGGCGCACACTTTGGGTTGTTGTTCATTCACCCTTTCATCTTAAAATACCTAATCTATATTCGAACATTTTCGTAATCAAACTTACGAAAGAAGGAGATCCTTGGAGTCTAGAATTCCTTGAATCTTCGAACGATTAACTCTCGAGGCACGCCCCTTGAGTTGTTATTCATTCATTCTTTCAATTTCAAAACATTCAACCCGTTCTCGTCCAACTTATTCAATCAACTTCCGAAAGAACTGAGTTCTTGGAATCTCGCATTCCTTGAACTCTTGAGTGACAGCTCTCGAGGCACCCCCTTGGGTTTCTTGTCATTCAATCTTTCGTTTCTTCAAACTCCATTTCAAACCAATTCAATCTCTCTTTTCGTGGTCTTCTCCACGAACTACGAACACTCTGATTCTTCATTCTCATCTGAATGTAAGATACGTAGGCACAATATTGGGATAATCTTGGCGAGCCCAATTCCCTTCATCTTCTGTTTCCTCCATCCTTTCCCGTGATCGAACTACGACTCGCTGATTTCTAATTCTCGTCTGAATGAGCATACGTAGGCACAAGGGCCCTAATCCACTACGAGCACCCTATCTTATAACCACCCATTCCCCTTAGTACCTTTATCCTTCTATCCTATCGATTCCTATTAATTGTTGAGAAGAAAACAAGCAAGCTTAGATAACGCCCATCGCAAAATACCCTAAGAGGTTCCCGTTGAATACAACGGACGCGAGAGGTGCTAATACCTTCCCCCTGCGTAACCGACTCTCAAACCCGGAACATCGGTTATGACGACCCTGTTCCTGTCCTTTCATTCCAAGAGGTTTTCTCGATATTTTCCTTTCCCGCTTATTCGGGATAAATAAAGTTCGGTGGCGACTCTATCAAACTCTATTTCCACACCTTTCACGCGAGGGTCGTGTTTTCGAATAATCTCTACGAGATTTTTCGAGGTGCGACAGTTAGGCTACTAAAAAGAAGATGCATCTTATTGGTGTAGGAAGTACCAGTTAAATCTTATAAGCCTTCCTTCAACCATGCAGTCCCACACATGCACAACCTCAAGATCCCTCTCATTCTGATGTGAATTCGTTTTTTCCCTAGAAGCTACTAGGAGTGTCTCATTTTCATGCCTCGTGCATCGATAACCACTCTCTTACCCTCGGGTGTTACATGTGACCACTTTCTGTCCTCTTCGGCCTCAGATGTTACATGCCCACAAATTTCTGCTTGATTCGTCCCTGAACCATATTGTATTGGGAGATATCTGCTCTAATACCATTTATAACGCCTCAGTCTGCTTTCAGGATTGCTAACTGACCCGACAAACCAACACGGGTCTTTCCAGCTTGCTTTGTCCTCACTCACACGCTTTTCGAGAAACTTCCCAAAATGACACTCATCCCAGTACTACTCCAAGTCAAGCATGCTTAACTATGGAGTTCTTATTGGTTAGGCTACCGAAATGAAGATGCATCTTGTTGGTATAGGTAGTACTAGTTAATCCTTATAAGCCTTCCTTCAAACATGCATACCCATACCTGCACAACCTTAAGATCCATCTCATTCTGATGTGAATTCAGTTTTTCCTTAGAAGCTGCTAGGAGTGTCTCATTGTCATACCTCATGCACCGACAACCTCTCCCTCGCCCTCGGGTGTTACATGTAACCACTCTCAGCCATCTTCGGCCTCAGATTCTTCAATGAATCATGCTCTCGAGATTACAAACCGAACCGACAACTTGGTAACTAAATCCTCAAACCAAAACTTTTAAAAGGTTTAGATTCAAACCGAAACAGGAACTTATGGATAAATTATTCAACCAAGGAAAAAATTCTCCTTGGTGAATTTACAATACTACTTTTCCAGAATTACAAAGATGCCTCACTAAACAAAAGGACTTTCTCAGAAGCACGATGGCTAAATATAAGAAAGTTGGAAATATAAGCACACCTCAAACTAGTGACAGGGAAAAAAACCCACTACACCCTAGTTTGAAGCCCGATATGGTGGACCGATAAATGTTTCAATCAGACCTCTCTTGCTAACTTCATTTCTGCAAATAAATCTTCATATTCAAGAACAAGGTCACCCGGTCCTTCTAGAACTATCTCGACTCCACTTCCTTTGAGATTAGAAGATCCATCCACAGACAAAGTCCACTTACATGATGATTCTTCCGCAAATGGAATGCTTAATTCATTCAAGAAATCGGCTAGGATTTAGGACTTAATGCTACTTTGAGGTAAGAATTTTATATCATATTATGACAACTCTACTGCTCAGGCGAGCATTCTCCCCGCTAAATCTTGCTTCTTGAAGACTTGTTTAATAGGGTAGTTGGTTTGGAAAATGATGGGGTGCCCTTGGAAATATTATCTTAACTTCTAGTTTGTAATTACTACTGCCAAAGAGAGACGTTCAATCTTCTGGTAACGTAATTTTGCTCCTCTTAGCACCTTACTAACGAAGTATACCGACTTTCCCTTTCCTCGATTTCCTGAACTAATACCAAACTCATAGCTTTATCCGACGCGACTAAAAATAGGATAAGTGGTTGATTTTCCTTCGATCTCACCAAGATGGGAGGTGTGGATAAGAAACACTTTACCTCTCTAAAAGCCTCTTCACATTTCTCTGTCCATTTGAACTTCATCGAATTTTTCACTGCAATGAAGAAATGGATCAACTTATCCTCTGCACAAGATAAAAAATGGAATAAAGCTGCCAAATATCTTGTTAGTTGTTGTACCATTTTTTAGTTAAATCCTGGTAGCTAACTTCCTAGCATCTGGGTATACTCATGAACCATCACAACGCGCTTTCTTTAAAGGTCTCTTCCATGAGCTCACATTTAAGTGATTCAAAAGCCCCTACTATTGCCATTTGGTTATTGATCATAATAATATGCTTATGTGGATTAGTTTTACCATTGAAAGACATTAGCGATAGTAGCTTGAAGTTCTCTGGGAATTGATCATCCCATATAGCTTCGGATAAAGGTTGAGAATCTAGAGGCTCCTCCTCTGCGTCCCTTTCTTGAAGATTTTGCATTTGCGAAATCTGAACACTATATTGCATGATTTCATTTTACTGGCAAAGCGCTTCCACCACTGCAAGCAATTTGGCTATATCTGGTGGTAGAAGTTGGCCACTTCGATTGACAGATGATCCAGACACCGCAGAGCTGAGTTATTAACGATTTTGATGATGGCTATTGTGTGGCATGGGCAAGTTTTACCAAGGTCCCACAATGGGCACCAAATGTTTTTGTTAAAAAATTCTAAAAGGTTGACTTCCTTGTTATCAGTCAAGGAGAGCCTAAAACGATTGATTGAAGTGTATGTTATGTGTTTATTATCTGGTTTTTTGCTTTCCTTTTAACCTCCAAACAATCTTCTATTTATAGGCCTCCACCTTCTCCTCCTTCTCCCCCGTTTTATCTCTCAGTATCGCTCATAAATATATCTTCCAGTAACGTCTGTTGTCCCTATAATTTCTATATAACGTCTGCCTCTTCAATAATTATAACTCTCTTGTCATAATGCACCATTCTACAACTGCCTCTTGTGACCCTTCAAATGGCATCTCAGCCTTGTCATCGGACCTGACTTGTACGAACGAGGTCGTCCCCAGCTTGTATGAGGTCGGCTCCGTCTTGCTTATTTTGATACCTCTAATTGGATTCTGGTTTGTAGGTATGAACATGTCTAACCGACTTGTTAGCTTCATTCTACTCGGCTGTCCCACCAACTCGGTCTTAGGAAATTTTGGGATGTACAACCTGCTCTAATGCCAATTGAAATTTTGTTCTCAGGGAATTGATATCAAACTCGATGCTTCGACAATTGGTTCGACAAGATACACCGGAACCACTACACAAACCAGTAATAGATGATGAAGCCGAAAAACAATAAATAACACATTTAATTGTTTCCCTAGTTCGATGAAAGTACACCTACATTTGGGGGGCTGAGTTCACAATTCAAGAAAGTAAATTCATTATTAATAGCTTAATACATTTAGAGTTACAAGCAACAACGAAACATATGTTGTTGAATGTCTCTTTCTAACACTACCGAATGACTTTCTATTTAGAGTTTCCCCCTAAATATGAAAACCTACTCACTTTCTTCTCTGCCATAAACCAGTGATATGGGAAAACAACCACTAAACTCTAGTGATCAACTTCAATCTTAACAAGATAAAATAATGTTGAATATTACAACTCAATTATACAAACTTTATATGCAAAGTTACTAAAACATAGAGGTGTACATAACAATCTTGAGTATTACAACTCAACTAGACAAACCTTATATGCCAAGTTACTGAAACACAGAGGTGCACATAAAAATTACAAGGACTCTTATAAACCTGTGGCACCCCAAAAATTTCTCAACCTTTTCTTTACTTGGCTTATGTTTCATTTCATCTTCTAGCGTGTTGCATTGCATATCATTGTTCATTTGTAGGGGATCAAGAGAGGTGTGCATAGTAAGAGGGGATTACTAAGGGTTTTGAGCTAGGTCAAGAGGTAGTATTCAAGCATGAATGCTCATCAAATCATCAAGAATTGGGCAATGCTCTTTGAGAGGATGGGTGGATGTATGTGGGTTATCTCCTATCTTAGAGGGAAATTGAGGATCATCAGAGGATTGTGAGTCCATGATTATGGATGTAGAGTATTCAAGAAGTTCATTGAATGCTTTGAGAGCCATTGTGGAGCTTATCCAAGTTTTTGTGTCATGTACAAGAAGTCCTAGTCAATAGTGTGTGCATCTAGGGTTTTCATCTAGTCAACCCTAAGTCAACTATGGATTTAAACGAAATTAAGACTCAATTCTAAGTCATGGTGATCATGGAATGTTGTTTTAAGACATATGAGATGTTATTCCAAGACCAATTTAAGAAGAATCAAGAGTGTGAGAAGTTACTAAATTAGGGTTTCTAAGCTTGTCAGTGTAAAATCTCCTATTTAGTGCCTAACTTCAAGAACACATATCTCAAGATACAAGTTTCATCTCACTTTGATGAAAACATGAAGCTTGTAGAGCATGTTCTTAGCTTTCTTTTGAGTACTAGAACTCATCCATCTGATTTCTAGAACTCAAGTTATGATGCTGACAAGTTATGGGTCCTCAAATGAATGTGTTTTCAGTCAACAAAAGTTAACCAACTTCCAAGGCATTTTTTACCTAGATCCATGTTTCATCTCACTTTGACCCAAACATAAAAGTTGTTTCTCATGATCTTAGCTTTCCAAAAAGTTATAGAAGTCATTCATCTGATTTGTAGAACTCAAGTTATGAAGCTGGCAAGGCAGGGGTATTTTGGGAAAGTGAGATTATAGGTCATTTTCATTATAGGTCTTGTTCATCCATTTGTGCACTTCAAATGAAACGTTTTCCAACATGAAAGTTGATTCTAATGATCCCAATTTCATCTTAGAACACTCATTTGTCATGGATTTGGCTAGGGTTTGGAGATTGGTGAAGGAAAAATCATGAAAAAGCACTTTAAAGGAATGAATTAAATTAGATTGATTTTAATTCATTTTCAAGTCATGTTTGTGCATATTTTGAGTCCCTTTATCACACCAAGGAGAATGCAAAATTTTATTTAGAGTCATGCAAGCAAACACACATGCCATTTCAAGTAACTTCATGGTGAAGTTTCACAATCAAATACCAACCATTGGATTAATTCAAGGGATGATTTCAGTCCACATGATCAGTTTGAACTCCCAGTAGTGATTTTGAATCAAAAACAAAGAGAATTTGAGTTGTTTCACGTGTGCATGAAGCATGAAATTCAAATTTGGGCATTTTTGAATTTCAAGCAAATCAGCCACAATTGGGCCTCCAAACTATTCCTAACCCATCATATAAAAGGTTCAGATCGATTTTGAGCATTCATTCAGTGAATTTCGTGCAAGGAGAGCAAGAACACAGTTGGAGCATTCAAGTGAAAAGTGAAATCGTGAATCTCAGATTCAAGCAAATTCAAAGCAATTCAAAGCCACAGTCACCTTCCTTGAAGTTCATTGAACGTTTCTGGGTCATTTCAGCAAGCTTAAGCACCATTAGAAGCTCCATCGGAGAGGCTCCGTTAGGTAAGCTTCAGATCTGAAATTCTCTCTTAATACGCATTCGTTTGGTGCCATTGTTGTTGCATACCGAATTCCTACTTACGTAGGCAAAATCTGGATAGGTTAGGATCATGTTTTTGCTGATTTATGTTTTGTGCTCGTTTCTTGTTTGCTTCAATTCTCTCTGTTCTTAAGTGATAATTGAAATTGAAGACTAGATTCATGATCTACATTGCATGAGGATCAGTTTAGACCTAAATTTCACGTGTTTTGGTGAGGTCTAGCACCTGCTTCTCCTGTGAGACGAACGGAGAAGACGACCGGAGCACAGTGGCTCCAGTGTCTGGTTATTTTGTCTGGTTGCATACGTGGATGGCCACACCAGTGCGCTGACCATTTGACTAGTACTGATTAACTATGTAGATTTCATTTTGACTTGCCACGTAAACGCTGACTGCCAACTCGTTAAATGAAACACAGAGTTTCATGCTTGGCTCAGCTTTGTTTTGGATTGGGCCTCACATTGCTGCTAGCACCCCCCTCCCTGTGCAGCCCAACCAAATGAACTAGAAATGTTGCTATCTGCACCACGGCTTTTATTCTTTTATTTTCATTTCTCCTTTTTTTATCTGTTTTGTTATTAATCCAATTAAAATGCTTCCAATGATGGAAGAAATTCACAAAAATACTTTTCAGACATTTTAAGATGTCATTTGATTTTATGAAATTTTTATTTTATTTTTTGGATTATTTTTCAATTAAAAAAGAATTAATCATTTGGAAGTGTGTTAAGTGGGTTATTAATTGATTACTTTGTGTTCTTGATTTGTTTTTGGTCCAATCCTTTGATCCAATGAATGAAAGTTATTTCATTTTAACAATGAGTTGAATGATTTTTTAGGACCATCACTTTTGGTTTGACTTTGACCTTGTTTTCATTGACCCTCGACAACCCTCTCTCAAATTGGTGCATCCTTGTGAATCAAATTCTTTGATGATGATTTGAGATGACTTTGGTTTTAATCTTTTGGCCTCTGGTTGCCAACATCTTAATGTACTTCTTGCATTTTATTTGGTTATTTTTGAACCTTTTTCCTATTTTTGAGATAACTTGCAAGTCAAGTTACTTCTAGGGGAGGCTCATACAAGTGCATGACCTAGTTTGGTTTGGAAATGACCTTTGTGGATCCATTGAGCTCTCAACTATTCTTGATTCATATTGTAGGCATGTTGAGCTTGCTGTATGATCATTTTTAGGTCAAAAATTTGTTCATTGCTTATTGAGTTGTGCATTTCCTTTTAGGCCTTCCACTTGGACTTCAAGTGTTGATTATGATTAAGACTTTGGTCTTTCTCCTTGCCTCTTCTCGCATTTCTCTTGGATGTGTTTGATGTTTATTTTGTGCATTCTCTTCTCTCATCCCCACCTCTGTCCAATGAATTTTGAATCCCATTTGAGATGGCTTAGTCCCTCCATAGGAGGTACTTGAAGCATATCTTGAATGGTGAATCCTTGAGGACCTTTTGATGCTTCTTTGTTTGTTTGTGGTGTGACCTATGGTTGAGTTTCCCATATGAGTTCCTTGTTGTCCTCATATTGCCTCCCATTCACACATTTCATTTTAGTTCCATCTTCTTTCATTTGCTTTCCCTTTATGGCATTTTGTTTGATGTTAATGATTGTAGGATTCATTCTCCCATTTCATCCCATTTTGGTGCACTTGTGTGTTTTCTTTTTGTGCATTCTTTCTTCTTTCTCTTTTGCATCTCTCATATGCATGCTTGAGGTTGAGATGTGCTTGTGGAGGCTACTGCCCCACACTTTGTTCCTACCTCACTATCATTCTAATTGTGCATTATGTGTTTGCATACTTGCATCTTTATTATTTTATGCTTCTTTCTTCTTCTTTATTCTTTGCCATGTTCCCTTTGAACCTCTAATCTCTTGAGATTATGATAGAACTTAGGCTTGAACCTATGCATGAGAACATTAGGTAGCATTCCCTTTCATCCCAACTCTAAGTCCACTTTGCATGATAACTTTTAGGCTTGAGTTAGTCTCCCTATAGTGTGTCCTTTCTTTTCTCATCTTTAAACAATTTCAAAACACTTAATAAAGGCTAATGAATGTTGTGCGTTACGAGCCTTAAGTACTTGAGAAATGGTGATTGAGTGGCTTTCTCTCAATTTCCTAGAGTGTTTAGTGTACACCCTTAGGGTGATATGCAACGCATTCGCTTCTAAGTCATAGTCTTTAGTGCAACATGAGTTACAAATCAAACTCAAAACACTTCTTCTCTAAAAAACACAAAAACAACTTCAAACATTTTTATCCTTCGGGATCCTAATCATGGAAAACATTTTCATAAGGAGAGTTTTGTTAACTCTTGGTTCTACTGCAAATAGGTAACGCCTAAGTCTCCAATGGTCGAGCTGCATACACCTAACTGTTAGAACTAAGTTTTAACCCTACTCGGGTAAAACATTTTGAACCAACCGGTGTTCTTGCTAGCCCGAACTACGTTTTCTCTGATTTCTCATACCAGATGAGAATACGTAGGCACAAGACGGCGATGTCTTTGCGAGCAACCTTCTCCACCTTCACCCGTAGTTAGCCGAACTATGTTGACTCTGACTTTCCCATTGCACGATAGAGTACGTAGGCACATAGCGGCGATGCTCTGCCGAGTCTCTTTTCTTTTCTTTTGTCCCTAAGACCTTTAGCTAGATAGATAAATACACATTTTAGATAGACAACAAAGTGTGGATCCCGTCGAGTATGACGGACGTGAGGGGTGCTCATACCTTCCCCTTGCGTAACCGACTCCCGAACCCGAGACATGATTGCGATGACTTGTCTTTTCCCGTTTTCGTTAGGTTTTCTCTGATCGTTTCCTTTCCCTCTTTTGGGATATATAACGAACGGTGGCGACTCTTCTGTCATTGCCGACACCTCTTTTCGCAGTAGCGACAAAACCCTGACACTGTAAGATCTTTGATGAGAATGCTTGTTTTTCAATGTAGGTTTGAGCTCTTTATATAGCAAATTAACTTTAGGCTTTTCCCCTTGGATAATATATTTTATTTCGTCAAGAATAAATGCAGAAGTTGTTGGATATTTGATTCTCTTCTTGAAGATTTCCAACAATACATGATTTATTTTAATTTAAATTCAAATTTAAATATTCAAATTAATCTTCATCCAACTGTCAAACAAATCACCTAATCATATTGTTAAATCAATAACAATAAATTTTTTAATAAATCTTTTGTAGAACATCCTCAAAAACACAGCATTCGGGTGCTTGTTGCAAAAGGCCTCGATGTTGTACCAACATGTTGGAGCGTCGCGCCCAGCATTTGTCTTTTATGCAGCTCCATACAGCTTTAGCAAGCTAGACCAATCTTAAATACTTAGACATTTCTCCAAGTTGTTGTTTTGCTAAAATGCAGCCAATCCAAATGACAAATCTACTAGGAACAATAAATATGCTTCGACTACAACACACACATCTTCGACTTCTGCATACTTGAACAAACTTCGACTACAACAAACACAACTTTTGTCCAAACATGAAACTATCCCTGTCAAGACTAGAGTACGATCCAAAATACCACAATAATGGTGATGTTATATGTGTTGTCAAATTATGTGAGTGATTGATGAACGGCCAACGTGAAAATACTACCATAAATTTTTAATCTAATTTTTGCCATGTAAATATTTTTGGAATATTTTAATTTCAAATAAAATATATTCTTAATAGTGTAATATACTAATTTTTTTAAAATATAATTGTAGGTAACAGAGTTAGATATTTTAACACTCAGAGCTTCATTGTGCAAACTAAAGTCAAGGGTACAAAAAGCAGCCAATTTTGAAACAACTACAAAAAAAAAAAAAAAACAAGTAATCCTATGATACCTCATCTATAAATAAACACGTTCCCACATTCATGTCACACACCAAACCGACTCAGTACTCTTCCAATATGAAAAGAGCTCCAAAACTATCTTTCCTTATACTATGTTTACTACCTTTGTTTCTTGGATCCAAAGCAGAGCAATGCGGTAGCCAAGCTGGTGGAGCTGTATGCCCAAATGGGTTATGCTGCAGCAAATTTGGCTTTTGTGGTAGCACTGATCCTTACTGCGTAGATGGTTGCCAAAGCCAATGTAAATCTTCTCCAACACCGACAAAACCAACACCTAGTACTGGTAGTGGTAGTGGAGATGTTGGAAGGCTTGTTCCTTCTTCTCTGTTTGATCAAATGCTTAAATACAGAAACGATGGACGATGTGCTGGTCATGGATTTTATACCTATGATGGTTTTATTGCTGCTGCTAGATCTTTCAATGGTTTTGGTACAACTGGTGATGATAACACAAAGAAGAAGGAACTCGCTGCTTTCTTGGCTCAAACTTCTCATGAAACCACAGGTACGTTCCTAATTTACTATCATTACTCGTTTATATTATTGAACATGAAATTCCACAGTTGCGAGTGCGAGTTTCTAGTTGTTTCTTAAAATATATGTGATGTGAAATTAATATTGAGCATGTAGGAGGATGGCCAAGTGCACCAGACGGTCCATACGCGTGGGGATATTGCTTTGTGTCCGAACAAAACAGTCAGGGAGACTTTTGTACGTCTAAAGATTGGCCATGTGCTGCTGGTAAAAGATACTATGGAAGAGGGCCAATTCAACTCACTCAGTAACCTTCTTTCACCTTCATCTTTATTTTACTGATTTTAAATATTCACCTATTAAAAAGTTTGCATAAAAACCAAGGATTTAAACCATCACGTACAGGCTTTTTTGATACAGACGTTGCGATGCTGATTGCGATCGTCGCTGTATAAATTAATCATAATTTAATTTTTTATCACAAAAAGAAACACGGACTATTTAAATTCTAATTTCAGTGGAGGATATGAGCATTTGTTAGTACTTGACCATGAAAATTAATGAATGTTTAATGGACTAATAAGATCAATATTGACTTTTTTTCACAGCAACTACAATTATGGTCAAGCAGGTAAAGCAATTAATGAAGATTTAATAAACAATCCTGACTTAGTGTCTACAAACCCAACTGTATCATTCAAGACAGCCATATGGTTTTGGATGACCCCACAGGCAAACAAGCCATCAAGCCATGATGTGATTACTGGAAGATGGACTCCATCTGCTGCTGATAGCTCAGCAGGACGGGTCCCCGGATATGGCGTGATCACCAACATAATTAACGGAGGGCTTGAATGCGGCCAAGGCCAAAATTCTAAGGCCGATGATCGGGTCGGTTTTTATAAAAGGTATTGTCAAATATTGGGAGTGGACCCTGGTAGTAACTTGGATTGCAACAACCAAAGGCCATTTGGTTAAGAAAATTACCCATGTTAATGCTATAAAGTATAGAAATAAAGGGATCACAATGAATGATCTTACATGTAATTTGCATCTTTCTTAATGAATAAAATAGCTTCCATAATGTTTCAATAAAATTGTTTAGTACTCCTCGATCTCAATCGTATAAGATACATTTCATACCACTTAAAAAAACATAATTAATTTATAAATAAAAATAAGAAATTAAATATAACCTTAGGGTAGAATTAAGGGTTTTCTAGTTTCATGAATTGCACATAATTAAATCATATTTATGATTCAATTCAATTAACAATAATCACTTTAATAAAAATATAATTAATTATTAAAATAGTTTCAATTCAATATAAATTTAATTAAAAATTGGACTTAAGGTTAGCCCACCACCGGGCAAGGCCCAACCCAAGTCCTTGTTGAGGAGGGCCAAACTGAGGTCCAGCCCACCTGCACGCACGGGGAGCTATCATACGTCTCCCCTACATACTCCACGTGCCCCCCACACGGGGATACGTCATCAGAAAATTATCCACTTCTGAAAGAACTGGTCAATCCACCTTCCGAATATCACAAGGCAGGTGATTCAAGGCGAATATCACGTGCTGATCTTTTCTACGCCACGTAAGCCCAAGCAGTTACTCGTATTGGATCTTGCGATCCAATCCAATGCAAAGTAACTGTTGGCCATGCGCTGGAGGCACATTATAAATGCCCTCTTTCAATAGAGGGTCAGGTATTCTATTCTCTACACCTTTTCTATGTACTTGCTTTCTCTCTTGCTGAAACTTACTTTGGCATCAAAGTATCTTGCAAGTACACCCTCTCCTCTTCTTCACCACCGGCGAACGAAAGAGCTCACGACGTGTACTACTTGCTGATCACTTTTTGATCTGGTAAGATCAGTGGCGCCGTCTATGGGAACTCTTGCTTTCCCGTTCTTCCTCCTATAAAAACCCAAGAACCAAAGCAGTTTACAACCTCTGTTGATCATGGCCAGCCCACGCATTGATGACAACGCTCCAGAAACCACCTTCACTCCGTTCACCAACGGTGACGGTCACGACCCCAACGTGACCGTTCACGTCGAAGAGGGTGACCCCAAGGACGGGCACACTGCCTCTCCCTCCTCGGACGACACGACCTTCAACGTCGCCCGATGCTTTGATAACCCGACTGTCTACTAGTTAATCCTTGTATCGCCTAACGCTGACGCGACCACGACGGTTCTATTTGTGGCGATCAATCAGACAAATCTGATGATTTTCAAACAGAATGAGCGGATAGGGATACTCGAGAAGGAGCGACAATCAAACTCTCTTCGGCGGAGACATTGTCGCCCCGTTTCTTACAGTCCATCCCCTCCCCTGCAGAGGACATGACACGATGAATCTCAGAGCCCTTCTCCCCGAAAGCCTGGGCATCCCCCTCGCTTGGAACAACCTTAGCCCGTGGCCACCCAGAAGCGCGACCGATTCCCTCCCCGGAAGGAGAGACACTTCCCCACTCATAAGAGGAATAAAGATGGCGGATACGTTGAGAAGGAAAAGTTTCGGCCAAGAAGTCCTCCTCGGCGGGGCATAAATGACTGAGGTGACCAATCCCCATCTTGATCACCTGTCAGGAGCGACGAGGACGACCAGCGCACATCGCTGTCTAGGACCATCATGGAGACTCCCTTTCCCGTCGAGATGGAAAAAACCACGCCCTTGGCGACATATGATGGTACAACGGACCCGCATGACCAAATTAAAAGCATCGATGCGATGCTCAACTACCGAAACACCCGAGTAGCCATCAAGTGCAGGCTCTTCCCCACTACCCTAAGGAAGGGTGTTATGGCGTGGTACAAGAACCTCGCACCCGAGTTCATCACCTCCTGGAAGGATCTGAGGAGGCAGTTCTCTAGGCACTTCACCGCTTCCCGACGCCACCCGAAGATGGAAGCATCCCTGGAATCCATCAACCAGGGAAAAGACGAATCTCTCCGAGATTACATAGAGAGGTTAACCTAAGAAGCTCTCCAGATATCCACCTCAGACGACATGAAGATATTTTTGATCGAGCGAGGACTGTGACCTCGCGCCGTGTTCACCAAGGCAGTCGACATTGAACGGCCCAGCACCTTAGACGTGCTCCTCCATAAGGCTCAGGCATACATCCAATATGAGGAGATAGAGACCGCCCACTGTGCTCGTGACTCGCGGAATCAAGAGGGTGCCAAGAGCTCTAGGCACGAGGAATCCACCGCTCCCCGATGAGGCGGAGAAAGAAGAAGAGAAGAACGGTCTCGAAACACCAGAGAAAAGAGGGGGCTAGTAGGCCGCTTCACTGAGTACACACTACTTACAGCTTCCCGCGAGCGCATCCTGGCTGAGTGCATCAACTCGGAGTTCCAGCGAGGAGGTGTCTGCTTCCCGAAGCTGACACCCCCTTTATACTTGTACCTCGTCGTCATGACCGAGGCGGTCATGACGACTCTTATTAGGGAAACCCCTAAAGTATAGAAGCCGATATACTTCACTAGTAAATCCCACTAAGGCTTCAAGCTTAGTTACCAGCAGATAAAAAAGGCTGCCCTGGCCCTCGTCACTGCGGCCAAGAGGCTGTGACACTACTTCTTGGCCCACACGATCATGGTAAAGACGCATCAACCCGTGAGGCAGCTCCTCGGTCGGCCAGACATGGCGGGAAAGTTGCCCAAATGATCACTCGAGCTCTCCGAGTTCGACGTCCAATACGAGGGTAGGAATTCCATGAAGGCTCAAGTACTAGCCGACTTCTTTGCAGAGATGACCATCCCAGAACCCTCGGTCGAAGGATCCCAGAAGTGGACGATCTACGTCGACGGGGTATCCATTTCGACAGGAAGCAGAGAAAGCATCACCGTAGAAAACAAGGAAGGCATTTCGATCGAGGTATCTCTCATATTATCCTTTCCGACATCGAACAACCAGGCCGAGTACGAGGTCTTCCTCACCGGACCTCGACGCGAAAGAGGTAAAAAAATTTACCGACTCCCAACTCATAACCTCCTAGGTACAGAGAGAGTATTAGTCCAAGAACGACATCCTCATAGAGTACATGGCCCTAGTAAAAGAGAAGATGAAAAAATTTGTCTCGACGAAAGTAAGTATTGTCCTGCGCGAACACAATACCCGGGAAGACATCTTATCTAAGTTGGCGAGCACGAAAAAAAGGCGGGAACAAATCCTTCATCCAAGAAGTGCTTCCATAACCAAGTATCGAGAAACCCACCTCGGTCGTCGATGTAAACGCCATCGGTGATGACCACTGCGGGATGACCCCGACATACGAATACCTCAGCAAGGGGAAACTTCCCAACGACCCCAAGGAGGCTAGCGTAATCAGGCGACGTGCCTGCTCGTATGCCATTGTCGAAGCCAAGTTATATCGGCGGGGTTTCTCCATCCCAGTCCTTAAATGTGTCGAGGAGTCTAAGGTCCCAAGCATATTCTAAGAGATCCACAAAGGGATCAACAAGCAGCACCTCGGCGGATGGTCCCTAGCCCATAAAGCATTGCGGGCGGGGTACTACTGGCCCACCATTCAGCAAGACACCAAAGAGCACGTCAAGAAGTGCGACAAATGCCAGCGACATGAGGGCATGCACCTGGCCCCGCTCAATGAGCTCAAAACGCACTTATCCATATGGCCATTTTCCTGGTGAGGGATGAACACCCTCGAGCCCTTCACTATAGGGTCATACCAAAACAAGTATTTGACAGTCGGCATCGACTACTTGACTAAGTGGATAGAGGCCAAAGCCTTAGCCAAAATCAAGACCCACAACATACTTCGTTTCTACAAAAGGAATATACTTGTCCGGTTTGGCATACCCCAAACAATCGTCACCGACAACGGGACATAATTCACCGACAAGAACTTCCAGCACTTCGTTACCAAGTTGGGCACGAAGCAACACTTCACATCGGTCGAGCACCAGCAGACGAACGGGCTAGCCGAACCCACGAGCATAGTGATCCTATGACAGTTGAAATGAAGATTGGACGACGCCAAGAAAATGTGGATCGAGGAGTTGCACAATCTGCTCTGGCCCTACAGAACGACCCTACACTCGACCGCAGGGGAGACCCCATTCTGACTGACCTACAGAACTGAGGCAGTGATTTCAGTATAAATAAGGGAACTCTCAAGAAGGACTGAGTTATCCCTCTGTGAAGCCTCACTCAAACAGAAGATAACTTTGCGACATGACAGCAAAGTCATCAAGCGCAAATTTCAAGTGGGCACCCTACTCCTACGAAGGAACGAGAAAGATTCGCACTAAGGCAAACTCGCCGTAAACTGGGAGGGCCCTTATCATGTCCGTGCGAAAATAGGGACCGGAGCCTACTACCTCGAAAACCTGCACGGGGAGAAACTTGCTCAACCATCAAACGCTGAAAAGCTTAAACAGTACTACAGTTAAACACTGCCAGCAACCTATTCGCGTCACGACCACAGGGGTGCACTAAGGTACAAGCGCGACTAAACTCGGGACAAGAAGATAAGGGTCCACTCTTGTGTGTACGAGCGAACTCTTGATCCGACGGGGACACCTCCACTGACCTCCACCATTGTCGTACCAACTAGGCAGAATGCCCAACTCACAATGGGAAGTTCATGCCTCAGAGCAAAGACCTCGATCAAGCTCTTAGCTTCGTCAAAGGTCGGAGTTCGACTCTGACCACTTAGCCAGTTCCCTACACTGTCGAGGACCAATAATCTCGAGCAAAGGCCCTAAATAATCAAACAAGAAAACGTAAATATAAAACATGTATTTGACATACAACCAGCACACATAAAATATAAACATACCAAAAGACAAAACACAATGCATTATGTCGGGTAAACCCATGTTCAAAAATTACAAGTTAAAGCCTCTGGCACAGAAGCCAGGAAAAGTCAACTACTAACCACGACACGCAGGCTAAAAAAAAATAATTCAAATGGCACGGAGGCCAAACAGCTACACAAGAAATCAAACAACGACTTCCTCCTCAGGCCTGGGTCCCCTTGTCACCAGCTCCCTCGAAGGACTCTTCGGGGACAACCATCCTACCATCGATCACCCGGTGGAAAGGACCAATCCCCTCAAAGGAAAACGGAGCCCCAGGATTCGTGATCTGGACCTGCTCCAAAGCATTATTAAAGCCCACCTCGAGAGCCTCCAAGCAGTCCTACTTGAGCTCCCGGATCCGAGTGACCAGGGAACAAGGGCTCTCTCCTCCTCCGACTCATCCTCGCAGGCTTGGCAGCAGCCTCCAGCTTGGCAAACTTGGTCAGAAGGCGATCCCACTCCCCCTTGGAAAAATGACACAATTCCTACTCTAGATTATCACTATGCAACCTCTGATTTTGTTTCTAAGCTACTATACACAAATAATTTAGTTGATGGAGTTGGGGTTAAAAGTTCCCAAAACCATGCCCTAGAAATCTGTGTGTAAATGAATAAATAGGGGATGGAAATCAAGAATCTCGCTCAGCCACATTAGAAGGCGCTCAGTGCATAGCCCGATCTGGTGGCGCTCAGCCTGACCTGACAGAAAACTTTCTTGTTTTGGCGATAACTTAGGAACTGTAAATCCGATTGATACACGGTCGGAGGCGTTGGAAATTTTATTCAATGCTCTATATAATAATGATTAAAAAACGCTTTTGACTTTGACTCCAATGCTTCAGTTATGCGTGAAAACTATAAAAAGAGATTAAAATAATCAAAATATATGAATTTACACGATAACGCATGGAATACACAATATGTACATATTTACGTATAAGTTGCGGTTTATTAACGAAAAGCAAACGAATTAAGGCGATGAGTGCTAATTATTCACACTCAAATTCACACAAAAATTTCTAACGACCTAAAAAAAATCAAATTAAACTAACTAAACATAAAGCTATACATACTCAAAAAACGTTGGGTTGCCTTTCAACAAGCGCTTGTTTCACGTCGTTAGCTCGACGCCTTTAATATGGTTGGTTAGTAACTTCCTCACAGACATCCTGACGCTTTTATTCAAAGCGCAAAGCTAAAGAAAATTTCCTAAACAAACACTTAAACAAACGTTACGGGAACAAAATATATACAACACTTGAACAAACATAATAGAAAACACATATATACAAACACTCAAGCAAACGCATTGGAAAATACATACGTAAATGTTTGTTTGGAAAACAAGTATGGAACATAAGTATAAACAAGTATAGCACACAAATATAAACAAGTAAGGAAAACAATTATATACAAGGATGGAAAACAAAAGCAAAACAAGTATCTATGCAAGCATACATACAATATAGTCAATTGTGCATAAAGCTTAGAAATATAGAAACTATTTCAATGCAATTAAATATCTATATACCAATCCCCGGAAACAATGTC
The DNA here is from genome assembly GCA_963859935.3 of Lathyrus sativus. Classification (NCBI taxonomy): domain Eukaryota; kingdom Viridiplantae; phylum Streptophyta; class Magnoliopsida; order Fabales; family Fabaceae; genus Lathyrus; species Lathyrus sativus. The sequence continues at coordinate 409,060,998 of OZ012738.1, read as the reverse complement.
ATTTAGCTGAAGCGGTAAAGCGGAAAGCAAAACTAAGTTTGAAAGAATTCCAAGTTTTATCATATCCACAGGGATCAGTGCGAGGGGTCAAATGTTGTTTAACAATCTTTACGTTTCTAAGCCTGGTTTTAATGGTTTAAAAATGTAAAAAGTAGAACGTAAAACATAACAATTAAATAAAGTACGGTAGAGAAATCTTTAAGAATGACGTTCATTCACCTATCTAATATGCAAATTTACCAATCAGTAGCACACAACCTAAATTACTCGTCAATATCATTAAGTATCTCTCACAACAGGGTTCGTGTCTAAAATTCTGCCGAGAGTTCAACTATATTGTCTCACCGGTGATGTCTCATGCAACTACACAACACGGAGCATTAAGAATCGATGTCCACATGAATGTTAGATCTAAATTTATGTCTAGATTCAAAAAATAGATTCAAATTTAAACATAAAGCAAGCAAACTAAGATGACATCCATATAGATTCAAAAAATAGATCATATACAATGCCATGATTAATAAATATACATAATATCAAAGTAAACTTACATACAAAATCCCAACAAGAAAGGTACAAAGAGAAGAAAGGTGCTCAGTGCGCAGCGCACTTTGGTGGCGCTCAGCCCGACCTGACAGAAAAAGTTTCTTGTTTTGGCCATGACTTGCAAACCATAAATCCGATTGACGTACGATTAGACGCATTGGAAAGTTTATTCAATGCTCTATATTACAATTACTAAATAAAATGATTTTGACTTTGATTCCAATGCTTCAATTATACATAAAAACCTACAAAAAGTCATTGAAATAATCAAAATAAATGATATTTACACAATATCACATGGTATACACAATATGTACATATTTAAAAATAAGTTATGGTTTATTAACGAAAAGCAAACGAATTAAGGCGATGAGTGCTAATTATTCACGCTCAAATTCAAAACAATTTAGAACTCATAAAACTCTCCCCAACTTAGACTTATATGTCCTCAAACAAGAATCAATTAACCTAAAGAGCTAAAGCAATCGCCAAGAATTCATGTTTTATAAGTCTTTACAAATAGAAATAAATGTATGGTCTAATTATCAAAAGTACAATCAAAGCAATGATTACCACTAAAAAAAATAATGACGCAACGAATATGAAACAAATTCTAAGTACAAAACACCTGTCAAACATTCCAAACCATCAATTATTTCAAAAGTGAATCACACCTAACACATAAATTCATCAAGGGATGAAGAAAAAATATGAGGGATTAAACTCATACCTAACAATCATGCAAACATAAATTCAACTTACGCATTCATCAAGCAAATCATATCAAAAATACAAAAGCAAGAATCACAAGGGCTTTCAAGGGTTGTAATATGGCTTTACTAACAAGGAAGGATCAATTTCTAAAGTTAAATGAAAAAAAAAATATGCCTAATCAATTGAGAGTGATCATTTCTCATAATCTAAAGCATTCACAAATTTCCTTCATCTTTTTCTATTTTCTTAATTGTTGCACTATTTCACATACTTATTAACATAATTTAATTGCTAATTTATTTTTCTTTTTTAATGTTTTTCCTCTTTTTTTTTTCTTTTTCTTTTTCAATCTTTTTCTTTCTTAATCGCATATCAACCAACCTTTTCTCCCTAACTTAAATACAACCAAGAAATGTGATGTGAATGCTCCCAAACATATTAAGACAAGGGTAAAAATTCAAACCACAATTAATGGTTGAGAGTTCAAGAAAAAAAATTCATAATCCATACAAGAATGAGCTCAACACTAACATGGATTCTAACAAAGGCTCAAAGGGGGTAAGAAAATCCTCACTCGCTCATAAGGTAGATTTTCTATTTGGTCAAGTGGTTGTTCTTAAAATCAAACAAAACTCATTGATCCTTTTCATGCTCTCATGCAATCAACACAAGTACAAGATTAAATATAAGTCAAACGAGTTAAACAAAGACGTTGGTCTCCTGTGCATTTATTAAATAATGGACGATTTCCTTACATTTGGCTATGAATTAAAGTGACTCACAAATGAACAAAAACTGCTAGAGAATGAATTACATGTTATTTGTATAAAACCTAACGTTCATAAACATGCTATGTTGTAGAAAGTAATAACCACATAACTTGACATTGTAACTTTCTTTCACACTCTTATCACCACCACACATTTTCTTGTTAAAACACTCAAACTTAAACAATTAAAATATGCATCCTCAAGCTAATCCAAAATAAAACTTGAGAACAAACACAAAAAAATCTATCAACCTAAAAAATTCAAATTAAACGAACTAAACATAAAGGTATACAAACTCAAAAAGTATTGGGTTGTCTCCCAACAAGCGTTTGTTTCACGTCGTTAGCTCGACGCCTTTAATGAGGTTGGCTAGTAACTTCCTCACAGACATCCTGATGCTTTTCTTCAAAGCGCAAACCTACAGAAAATGTCCTAACCATACACTTGAACAAACATTACGGGGACAAAATATATACAATACTAGAAAAAACAAAATGGGAAACACATATGTACAAACACTCACACATACGAAATAGAAAATACATATGTACAAGTTTGTGTGAAAAAGAAGTATGGAACATAAGTATAAACAAGTATAGCACAGAAATATAAACAAGTAAGGAAAATAATTATATACAAGGCTGGAAAACAAAAGAAAAACTATTATTTATACAAGCATACATACAATATAGTCAATTATGTATAAAGCTTAAAAATATAGAAACTATTTCAATGTAATTCAATATCTAAATACCAATCCCCGACAACAGTGTCATTTAGCTGTAGTAGTAAAGTGGCAAGCAAAAGTAAGTTTGGAAGAATTCCAGGTTTTATTGTATCCACAGGGATCAGTGCGAGGGATCAAATACCGTTTAACAATCTCTACGTTTTTAAGCTTGATTTTGATGGTTTAAAAAATAAAAAGCGGAAAGTAAAACATATGAACAATTAAATAAAGTAAGATAGAGAAATCGCCAGGAATGACGTTCATTCATATATCTAATACACAAACTTACCAATCAGTAGTACACAACCTAAATCACTCGTCAATAGCATCACGTATCGCTCACAACAGGGTTCATGTCTAAAATTCCGTCGAGAGTTCAACCATATTGTCTCATCGGTGATGTCCCACACAACTACACAACACGAAGCATTAGAAATCGATACCCACGTGAGTGTTAGATCTAAATTTATGTCTAGTGTCTAAAATCTAACATATGTTCATCCTAGTTTTGGAGCAAAAGAGTATATGTATATAACGGTTCAAATCCAAACATAAAGTAAGCAAAAAAAGATGACATCGATATAAATTCATAAAATAGATCATATATAAAGCCATGATTAATATATATATATATATATATATATATATATATATATATATATATATATATATATATATATATATATATATATATATATATATATATATATATATATATATATATATACATACTATCAAAGTAAACTTACATACAAAACCCCAACAAGAAAGGTACAAAGAGAAGAAGGAAAATGAAGAAGAATCTGTCGTCGTGTCCAGTAAAATGACAAAATTTCTGCTCCGGATCATCGCTATGCAACCTCTAATGTTGTTTCTAAGCTACTATATACAAAGAATTTTACTGATGGAGTTGGGGTTAAAAGTTCACATAACTATGCCCTAAAAATATGTGTATAAATGAATAAATAGGGGATGGAAACCACGAATCTCGCTCAGCCACATCAGAGGGCGCTCACCGTGCAACCCGCTCTTCTGGTGCTCAACCCGACCTGACAGAAAAAGTTTCTTGTTTTGGCCATAACTGGTGAACTGTAAATTCGATTGACGCACGTTCGGAAGCGTTGGAAAGTTTATTTAATGCTCTACATTACAACGACTACATAAAATGATTTTAACTTTGATTCCAATGCTTTAAATATGCATGAAAATCTACAAAAAGAGATTAAAATAATCAAAATAAATGATATTTACACGATAACACATGGTATACACAATATGTACATACTAACGTATAAGTTGCGGTTTATTAACAAAAACAAACGAATTAAGGAGATGACTGCTAATTATTCACACTCATAAAACTCTCCCAAACTTAGACTTATTTATCCTCAAACAAGAATCAATTAACCTAAAAAGAAAAATCAATCGCCAAGAATTCATGCTTTACAAGTTTTTACAAACAAAAACAAATGTATGGTCTAATTATCAAAACTACAAACAAAGAAATGCTTACTACTAAAGTACAACGACACAACGAATACGAAAAAAAGTCTAAGCAAAAAACACCTGTCAAAAATTCCAAAGCATCAAATTTTTCAAAAGTGAATCACACCTAACACGCAAATTCATCAAGGGATGAAGAAAAAATATTAGGGATTGAACTCACACTCAACAATCGTGCAGACATTAATTCAACGTATGGGTTCATCAAGAAAATCATATCAAAAGTACAAAAGGAAGAACCACAAGGGCTTTCAAGGGTTGTAATGTAGCTTAGCTAACAAGGAAGGATCAATTTCTAAAGGTAAATGAAAAAAAAACTTTCCTAATCAATTGAGAGTGGTCTTTTCTTACAATCTTAAGAATTTACAAATTTCCTTTACCTTTTTATATTTTCTTAATTGTTACACCATTTCACATAACTTATTACCATAATTTAATTGCTATTTTTTTTAAATGCTTTTCCTCTTTTGTTTCTTTTTCTTTTCTTTTTCACTTTTTTCTTTCTTTTTCAATCTTTTTCTTTCTTAATCGCATATCAACCAACCTTTTCTCCCAACTTAAATACAACCAAGAAATATGATGTGAATGCACCCAAACATATTAAGACCAGGGTAAAAATTTAAAACACAATTAATGGTTGAGAGTTCAAGAAAAAAAATTCAAAATCAATACAAAAATGAGCTCAACACTAACATGGATTCTAATAAAGGCTCAAAGGGAGTAAGAAAATTCTCACTCAATCACAAGGTAGATTGGCTATTTAGTTAAGTGGTTGTGCTAAAAATCAAACAAAATTCCTTAATCCTTTTCATACTTTCATACAATCAACACAAATACAAGATTAAATATAAGTCAAACGAGTTAAACAAAGATGTTGGTCTTCTGTGCATTTATTAAACAATGGACGATTTCCTCACATTTGGCTATGAGTTAAAGTGATTCAAAAATGAACAAAAATTGTTAGAGAATTAATGGCATGTTATTTGTATAAAACCTAAGGTTCATAAACATGCTATGTTGTAGAAATTAATAGGCACATACCTTGACAATGCAAGTTTTTTCACACTCTTATTACCACCACACATTTTCTTGTTGAAACACTCAAACTTGAACAATAAAAAAATGCATCATCAAGCTAATGAAAAACAAAACTTGAGAACAAACACAAAAACGTCTAACAACCTAAAAAAATAAAATTAAACTAACTAAACATAAAGCTATACAAACTCAAAAACCATTGGGTTGCCTCCCAACAAGCGTTTGTTTCATGTTGTTAGCTCGAAACCTTTAATGTGGTTACCTAGTAACTTCCTCACAGACATCCTGATGATTTTATTCAAAGCGCAAACCTAAAGAAAATATTCTAAACAAACACTTGAACAAACGTTACGGGAACAAAATATATACAACACTTGAACAAACATAATGAAAAACACATATGTACAAACACTCACACGAACGCAATGGAAAATACATATGTACAAGTTTATGTGCAACACAAGAATGGAACATAAGTATAAACAAGTATAACACACAAATATAAACAAGTAAGGAAAATAATTATATAAAAGAATGGAAAACAAAAGAAAAACAATTATTTATACAAGCATACATATAATATAGTCAATTGTGTATAAAGCTGAGAAATATAGAAACTATTTCAATGCTATTCAATATCTAAACACCAATCCATGACAACAATGTCATTTAGTTGAAGCAGTAAAGCGGCAAGCAAAAGTAACTTTGGGAGAATTCCAGGTTTTATCGTATCCACAGGTATCAGTGTGATGGGTCAAATTCCGTTTAACAATCTCCACGTTTCTAAGCTTGGTTTTAATGGTTTAAAAAATTAAAAAGCGGAAATTAAAACATATGAACAATTAAATAAAGTACAGTAGAGTAATCGTCAGGAATGACATTCATTCACCTATCTAATACGCAAAGTTACCAATCAGTAGTGTATAACCTAAATCACTCGTCAATATCATCACGTATCGCTCACAACAGGGTTCACGTCTAAAATTCCGTCGAGAGTTCAATCATATTGTCTCATCGGTGATGTCTCACGCAACTAGTCAACACATAGCATTAGGAATCGATACACACGTGAATGTTAGATCTAAAATTATGTCTAGAATTTAGAATCTAACAGATGTTCATCCTAGTTTCGGATCTGAAGATTATATGTATATAACGGTTCAAATCCAAACATAAAGTAAGAAAACAAAGATGACATCGATATAGATTCATAAAATAGATCATATACAACACCATGATTAATAAATATACATACTATCAAAGTAAACTTACATACAAAACCCCAACAAGAAAGGTACAAATAGGAGAAGGAAAATAAAAAAGAATCTCTCGTCGTGTCCAGCAAAATAACAAAATTTCTACTTTGGATCATCGTTATGTAACCTCTAATGTTGTTTTTAAGCTACTATACACAAATAATTTGGTTGATGGAGTTGGGGTTAAAAGTTGCGGTTTATTAACGAAAGGTAAACGAATTAAGGCGGTGAGTGCTAATTATTCACATTCAAGTTCACAGCAATTTAACACTCATAAAACACTCCCCAACTTAAACTTATTTATCCTAAAATAAGAATCAACTAACCTAAATAGAAAAAGTAATTGCCAAACATTCATGCTTTACAAGTTTTTACAAACAAAAACAAATGTATGGTCTAATTATCAAAAGTACAAACAAAGCAATGTTTACCACTAAACTACAACGACGCAACGAATATGAAACAAACTCTAAGCACAAAACACCTGTCAAATATTCCAAAACATCAAAATTTTCAAAAGTGAATCACACCTAACACACAAATTCATCAAGGGATGAAGAAAAAATATGAGGGATTGAACTCACACCCAAAAATCATGTAAAGATCAATTCAACTAATGCATTCATCAAGCAAATCATATCAAAAGTACAAAAGCAAGAATCGCAAGGGCTTTCAATGATTGTAATGTGGCTTGGCTAACAAGGAATGATCAATTTCTAAAGAGAGTGATCATTTCTCACAATCTCAAGCATTCACAAATTTCCTTCACTTTTTTCTTTTTTTCTAATTGTTACACCATTTCACATAACTTATTAGCACAATTTAATTGCTATTTTTTTTTCTTTTTCAATATTTTTTTTCTTCATTTTTTGTCTTTCTTTTTCTTTCTTAATCGCATATTAACCAACATTTTCACCCCAAATTGAATACAACTAAGAAATGTGATGTGAATGCTCTCAAACTTATTAAGACAAGGGTAAAAATTCAAACCACAATTGATGGTTGAGAGTTCAAGAAAAATTTCATAATCCATACAAAAATGAGCTCAATACTAACATGGATTCTAACAAAGGCTCAAAGGGGGTAAGAAAATTCTCGCTCATTCACAAGGTAGATTGGCTATTTGGTCAAGTGGTTGTTCTTAAAATCAAACAAAATTTCTTGATCCTTTTCATGCACTCATACAATCAACACAAATACAAGATTAAATAAGTCAAACGAGTTAAACAAAGACGTTGGTCTCCTGTGCATTTATTAAATAATGGACGATTTCCTTACATTTGGCTATGAATTAAAGTGACTCACAAATGAACAAAAACTGCTAGAGAATGAATTACATGTTATTTGTATAAAACCTAAGGTTCATAAACATGCTATGTTGTAGAAAGTAATAACCACATAACTTGACAATGCAACTTTCTTTCACACTCTTATCACCACCACACATTTTCTTGTTAAAACACTCAAACTTAAACAATTAAAATATGCATCCTCAAGCTAATCCAAAATAAAACTTGAGAACAAACACAAAAAAATCTATCAACCTAAAAAATTCAAATTAAACGAACTAAACATAAAGCTATACAAACTCAAAAAGTATTGGGTTGTCTCCTAACAAGCGTTTGTTTCACGCCGTTAGCTCGACGCCTTTAATGAGGTTGGATAGTAACTTCCTCACAGACATCCTGATGTTTTTCTTCAAAGCGCAAACCTACAAAAAATGTCCTAACCATACACTTGAACAAACGTTACGGGAATAAAATATATACAACACTTGAACAAACATAATGGAAAACACATATGTACAAACACTCACACAAACGCATTGTAAAACACATATGTACAAGTTTGTATGGAAAACAAGTATGGTACATAAGTATAAACAAGAGTATAGCACACAAATATAAACAAGGATGGATAACAATTATATACAAGGATGAAAATAAAAAGCAAAACAAGTATTTATACAAGCATATATACAATATAGCCAATATTGTATAAAGCTTAGAAATATAGAAACTATCGCAAAGCAATTTAATATCTAAACATCAATCCCCGACAATAGTGTCATTTTCATTGCCTATATAAATGAGACTCTGTAAAATGAATGAAGTAGCTAGTTTACGCGAGTTCACGCTACATCACAACGCTTTTGCTGAACTGAACATTCTTGTGAATATAGAATAGAAAACACATAAATTAATTTTTTTTGTTTTTTTGTGATGTTTCATTGTACTTAAAGTTGTGTAATCTTCTTTTTTTAGAAGCAATCTTGTATACACATTTTTGTGTTAATCTTGAGAGACTAGAGTATAGTGAGGATTTTCGAGAAGACATTGACTGGTAGCTTTTGTGTGTCTATAATCAGTTGATTATAGTGGATTAAGTCCTTGTTGATAAGACGAAATTACCTTGGCAGGTGGACTGAATTATCTTAGTTAACAGTGAATCAGGATAAAAATAATTGTTTTCATTTAATTTTGTTCTTGTTTCATTTTTTAGTGTTTTGGGTACGAAAAAATTTTATTTTAGAAATTTAATTTAAACCCCTATTTCTTGTGTTTCTTGTCACCTTCAGACTAGTGATTGGTAATGTACATGACTTACGTTTGTGTGGAAAGAGATTGTTGAAATTTAAATGAGAGTGATTATGTTTCACATTGAGAGGAAGATTATTAATTAAAATTCAAGTATCAATGATTAACTCTCACATCAACTCAAAATATTTTTGGATGAACATATGATGTTAAATTTTTTTAGATCATGATCGTTTATTCGTGAACAATTTTATCAGACGCTATAATCCCTACAAAACTCAATACTATTTTAACCTAAGATATTTTTGTTTCAAAATTATATATATGAAATTAATATTTTTTGAGCATACATGAGGGTGGTCAAGTGCACCAGACAGCCCATATGCGTGGGGATATTGCTTTGTGAACCAACTGAATAGCCAGGGAGACTTTTGTGCATCTAGAGATTGGCCATGTGCTCATGGTAAAAGCTACCATGGCAGAGGACCAATTCAACTCACTTAGTAATCATCTTAATTTTAGTGGAGTAATATATGAGGGTTTAAGTTTTTAGTGCTTGACCAAGAAAATAAAGGAATGTTTAATTTATTAGTGCCTGACCTAGAAAATAAATGAATGTTTGATTTATTGGTGCTTGACCAAGAAAATATAAATGAATATGTTTAATGGACAAATAGGATCAATGTTGACATTTTTTCACAGCAACTACAAGATTTGATATAAAGAATGGTTAAAATAATAGGGATGACAATGAATCATTCTACATGTAAGTGGAACCTTTCGAAATAAAATAGGTTCCATACTGTTTAAATAAAATAATCTAGTAACTTTACTATCTTTTTTCGGATAAAATGTTGTTGATGAATATCCATAAATCAAGGTTAATTTACTAGTTTTAATGTTTAACTGGGGCGAGACATGTCAAATACAAATAACATAATCACAATCATATTTTAGCGTAGAAATTATCCAAACAAATAAATATGTATATACTATCCCCTTTCTTTTTCTTTTTATGTGTCACTTTTGAAATAATTTTTTATTTCTTTTTAATTGTCACTGATAAAGTTTAAAATAATATTAAATACATTTTTGTCAAAATCATTTTTAAATAATTATTGAGAAAAAAAAGTAAAACATTTAAAAAGGAATTGAGAGAGTAGTAATTTCTAAATCATGATTTTTGACACATAGTGAAACATGACACGACACTCTAATATTGACATTGTAAATAATATAAGACATCGACACTATCACACTAGCTTTTTAGGAATGATTAAATCAAACTCTAATTCTAACAAAATATCAGAGATTCATTTAAGACCTGTTGGATCACCACCATTTACTTTCATAGCTCAAATGTTGAGTCATGTGGTCAGAGGTGTGTTAAGAGTTCTACAATAGAAAATAAAAGGTCTGACCATTTATTTATAAGTTTGGATAATCCAATCTTATAATTCGACTTTATAGGGTGGAGTTAGATCAAACTCTAACTCTAACCCTATGTGTATCATGCGGGTGTGAGACACAGATTCAAAGAGTGTTGAAGCTAAGTAAAACTTATTAATATAAGATACTTGTAAAAAATTTCTGACATGTATCGTACAAGTATTTTTTTAAGGAATTAATTGTGTGTGTGTGTGTGCGCGCGTGCAGGCGTGTGTGCGTATATGTGTGTGCGCGTGCGTGCATGCGTGCGCGTGTGTGTCTGTGTGTGAGAATTCTAGATGTAAAAATCAGCAGATTCACCCAAGAAAAAGAAAATAAATAAACGTTATACGCCAAGTATAAATCATATGGCGAGAAAATAAACAATAAGAACCACTGTGATTGAAAAATGGAATCAGAAACAAATATCAGGTTTGAATTACATAGATAATATCAATAGTATTGTTCATAATCTAGAATGATAAACAAATTGAAAATCTTTCAAAAAGGTTTCATCCAATTAAAAATAGGGTTAAATATATGTTACTCCATGCAACGTGAGTGACTTTTGGTTTATCCCCTTATTTATCCCCCAACAATACATAAGATTAGAGTCAACACACACAAGGATTGTCAAGTAAAAAATAAAAAAAGACAAAAAGGCAAAAGAAAAGGGAAAATAACAACACTAAACAAGGGTACAACAATACCCTAAAAAGTATCGACTCATGTACAAGGCACGAATACCACGAAGCGCTTCGCATTTGAAACCTACTAGAGCTTTGCCAAATCACTATCCACATAGAAACCACTGATCCCCTTGGAGAAGGTTAGAACTCTTGACCCGTTAGGGTTCTGAAGCTAGTTTCATAAGAAATGTGAGTTCAATGTTGACCTATTAAGAAATCAAATTCAATGAAAAAATGCTCTTATACTCCACTTCTTTCATGTTTGTTTATGATCTAGGAAACAACTTATCATGATTGTCGTAACTCGAAAAATACGACCCTTAGCGATTGTCGCGGAAAAAATAATTTGAACAAAGTCGCCACCGAACTTTATTTATTTCAAAGAAGGAAAGGAAAAATATCAATGAAACCCTTAAGATAAAAAGAAGACAATCGTCGTAACCATATTCGGGTTCAGGAGTCGAATATACAAGAAAAAGGTATTAGCACCCCTCACGTCCAGTTTACTCAACGTGAACCTCTTAGTTAGATTTACAACTGAGTGTTAGCTTATGTCATTTGCTTTCTCCAACAATAAAGATTTGAATTGATTAAAGGCATGTTGAATTGAACATGTGTCTAGATTGCACTCTAACAATAAAACATGACTTGCTTACTCGCGGCGGAGACTTAAACTCAAGTTTATAGGTGTTAGAAATGAGTAGATAAATGCTCTCTTATGAAAGGTTTTCAATCGCACGGCCGCCAGAAAATAAGTTTTATGTGTTTGAATGGTTTTTAAAGTGAATGAAAAATATTCAGTAAGATGTTGAAAAGTATTTCAGGTGTGTTTTATCGTATCTACATGGATGGTAAGTGATATCTCGATGCTAGTTGTTTAATAGTTTAATGTTCTAAGTAAAAAGTTTTCAAAAGATTTCTTGTTTTGTAACATAAGTTTGTTGCAAAGAGTAAATTAGAGCAAAGATGTTTTGTTTTGAGAAAAACATGTCAAAATTAGATTTCGTTAATCCTTTTCATACGTATCCGATTAATCAAGTATGTGAACTTAGTTTCGATTAATATAATCACGTATTCTCGTGAATCTGTTTATGTCTAAAGCGGCTCTGTAAATATTATTGTTTTAATTGCTAGATGATTTCTTGAAATAACAATCGACACAATAAACATAAAGATCGATACAAAGTGAATATTAACTTTCAAATCTATGTCTAGAGTTTGTTGGTTAATAGATGAAGAAATTAGGTCAAGACTTGGAAAATCTATGTCTAGAGTGATTCAAACCATAAATACATCATTAAAATCAAATATCTTCTTCATCTATTAATCATAAACCTTGTTCACATAAAGGATCAAAGGAAATACATAATAACAAGACTAACTACCTCTAATCTTGACACAAAAGTGATTTAGCTATCAATATCCATGGTAGCTTGCTTCATAAGTTTCGTGAGGAGATAAATAAGCATCCACGTCGAAAATTAAAACTTGGATGTAAATCCATCTTCTATGTGAAAAATCTCACTCTTTGGTGAAGAAAACTCAGAAAAATAGGTTTCGGCGTGTAAAATGGAGTTATGATCCCAAGAAATGGTCAAAAGTACTTATAAAGTACAACCAGAATTTGTCATGTTCGCACTGCGAACAGATTATTCGTCTAGCGAACATCAAAATAGGCACCTGATATGCCTCTGCACAGTTAAACCGCTCCTGAGACAACTCTGAAGTTCGTTGTGAGAATGATTATTCGCACTGCGAATTACTTCTCCTATAAGTTCGCACAATGAAATTATACTCCATTAGCTACTACCTCAAATCTTGGATGCTTCGCTCGCTCTTTGCTGAAGCGTTGCCACAGTGAACCTTCGCTGGCTTATACGCACTGCGAACTTGGGTGCCTTTTGCTACTGCCTCAAATCTGGGAGCATTTGTTGGCTCTTCGCCAATTGTTTGCAAAGCGCATGTTCGCTACCAAGTTTTCTTAGAGAACTTAGCGATCTTCTTCTTTTCCTTTAGTAACTTTGTTCACTTTCTTTGTGTCTCACACTTTGATGACTTCATGCCTTTTTTCTGCATAATAATACAAAAATCAAAGGCACCAAAGTATTTTCAAACAATTGAAGAATGGAAACTTTCAAGTAACAATACCAATAATTCAACACAAAAGTGTTTGAAAAATGCCAAATATACATGATTAAATTAAGGCAAAATTGACATCTAACAAACTCTCCCTAACTAACTCTTTGCTTGTCCCCAAGTAAAGTATGCCTCTCATTGAAAACAAGAGGATTTGCTCAAGCATTTAACTCAACCAAGAAGGGGTTTATGGCTCAAATAAACAACGAATGTATATAAGCAATGATTACAACTACCTAGAATCAAACAATGTAAAATAATTTAGTTCTTAAACAAATATCAAATAATGCTTCAAGTAACAACTAAACTATCATGCTCATATCACTCTAACACCCCTCTTCGAAGGAAATGTGTGCATACAAATGCGGGGAAATTTCACTCATCTGACAAACGATGCAAATACAAACTAATTCATACAACATCTAAACGATCAATAAAAAGTTATGGAAGCAAAAAGATCGCTAAGGGATTTTAAGGTTGTAGTTTGGTCGGGTTCACTATAAAGAGACATTTCTAAAGGCCATTGAATCGAAATTATCGATGCAAAAGAAATATTCACTATAAAAGGTATTTACACATCTCAACTTCATTCACCACTTTTATTCCTCTATCACCAACCTTCTCACAAAATTCAATGATGAACTATATTTTCAGATTATGTACATACGCAAAGTTCATCACTAAAACGAGATCTAAATTGTTTAGGCTCAAAGGGTTAACAAATAATCACTATTCACAGGTAAGTTACTATTTAGAAATGGTTGTACTCATTATCAACAAATGCCTTGATCATTTCTAATGCTTCCGCAAAATTAAACAAATCACAAGATAAAGCATGAATCAACAGTACGACACAAAATTTATCAGTCATCCTATGCATTTAGTAGGAAATGGAGGTTTCTCACCACTTTGGCTTTTGGACCTAAGTGATACAAGTATTCAACTATCGCACCTCGAAAAATCACATCGAGAAACGCGACCCTCGCACTAAAGGCGCAGAATGCGGTTCGACAAAGTCGCCACCAAACTTTATTTATCCCAAAAGGGAAAGGAAAATATCGAGAAAACCTTTTAAATGAATGACAAGAACAATTGTCGTCGCATCCAATGTTCCAGGTTTGGGTGTCGGTTACGTGAGGGGAAGGTATTAGCATCCCTCACGTCCGTTGTACTCAATGGGAACCTCTTAACTCGAATTGTGAGGAACGTTAGCTAAGCTTATTTGTTTTCTTCTCAATAAAAAATGAGAAATGATACAATAAAAGGATAAAGACGCTAAGGGGAAATGAATGGTTTAAGATAGGGTGCTCGACAAGGATTGGGGCCCTTGTGCCTACGTATGCTCATTCGGACGAGAATGAGAAATCAGAACTCTCGTAGTTCGACTACGAGAAAGGATAGGGGAAACAGAAGATGGATGGGATTATGGAATGAAGGAGAAAGATGGAAGTGTGCTCTCCAAGATCATCACAATCTTGTGCCTACGTATCTCACATTCAAGAGAGAATGAAGAATCAGAGCGTCCATAGTTCGTGGAGACGACCATGAAAAGATGAGGGGTTGAAGTGTTGAAGTTTGGTACGGATGACAATTACTCGATGCTTAAGAAAGGCTCCTTGGGCCCAAGTAATCGGGAGAATGATTCAAAGACTTGACTCACTCTCTTTTTCATCTTGAAAAGAAGTTATGTTGAATGTTGAATAATGAGTGGTTGGAAGATGGTTGAATATTGTCGAGTTAGAAATTTTTTAGGGGCGTCAACTGCTCACACACGAGTAAGATAACTTGCATCCAAACAACTGAAGGGAGATCAAAGGCTCAATCCCCCTCTTTTCACCTTGAAAAGAATTAAATAGTTGTTAATTGTTTTTATAGCTTATTGAGAAAATCCATTTTGTCACACCCCCATTTTCACCTTTAGCCTTTCTTACCCTACATTCGCCATATCATACATCGTTCTATTGCATACCGAGCATGTGAGTTCACAAGGTAAGGATTTGGTCGGTTCATTTTTTTTCCATTTCAAATAAGATAAATTGCCTATCATGGGCTACATGGGAGAAAAGGTTCATCATCTAAGATTTGGTTCAAGTGGAAAAGTCTACTCATGTAGATTCCTTCAAGGAGAAGTTACTTGAAAAAATATCAGGATATTCAAGATCAAAATTCCTAATGAACATGAAATGCAAGGCCTAATTCAAGATTACTTCATCCAATTTTGTTTAAAATTCTTGATTAAGTGGAGTTTAAATTTGCAAAGCATGAGTCAAAATCACAAGTTCATAATTCAAGACTTCATTCATTTCAAATTCAATGGCATAAGGAAGACCCATTTTTCCAAATCCAAGATTCATGAATTCAAGATTAGATGCAAGAATATTACAAATAGAAATTTCATGACATTACAAGAATGTCATTTGTTATAAAATTTCCAACTCTAAGTGATGTTTAGAAATTATCTATCTTCATTCAAGTTTCTAGTCAAATTCATGCTATGGTACCCTTCATGCCCCATCAAGTCCACATGATGTTTATTGTGCCTACAAACATCCAAGGAAAATAATTAAGGTTCAGTTTAACATTGGAATATTGCAAGATCAAGACTATGCATGCTTAATCATGGGCAATTTTTAATGTGATCTAAAACAGTCCCATGCAAGAAGTGACAATTTGCCAAACATTTCATATCACAAGACCAAAGGAATAAACTCATGGTGATGCATCTACACATTAAATATCAGAATTTCAAAATTATGTCCAAGGTAGTAACATTGACCACAAGGGCAGTCCAAACACAAGCCAACAAATGGGTACAAGATACAAAGCGCTGCAGAAAAATAGGCCTAGGATAGTGCAGCAAAAATACAACAAAGTAACATACATGAAAATGGAAAGAAAGAGAGTGACATCAAGAAAGTAGCAAGATGTCTTTCTCAATGAAAATCTAAAGTTTTGAA
Organism: Lathyrus sativus; assembly: GCA_963859935.3. Lineage (NCBI taxonomy): Eukaryota > Viridiplantae > Streptophyta > Magnoliopsida > Fabales > Fabaceae > Lathyrus > Lathyrus sativus. The sequence continues at coordinate 409,044,694 of OZ012738.1, read as the reverse complement.
AGGAGAGAAAACCCTAATGTGCTGAGATAAAAAGAGAGGGAGCTGAAAACAAAAGGAGAGCATGTGTAGAGAGCAAGACACATTGACATAGAGAGATATTGAGAGCAAGAGGCATTGAGAAAAATCAGAAAAAAGAGAGTAAGAGAAAAAAAAGAAGAAAAAAAATGGAGAAAACATTGAGAGCATTCACTAGACATTGGAAGAACAAGAGATAGACAGAAAACCAGAAGAAGGAAGTAGATCATAGAGCACAAAGGCCATTGGTGAAGGAAGATAGTAGCTCTTAGGTATCCTTCCATTCAAACCCTTATCTTTTTTACATTCTTGCATGTTTTATTTTCATGTGTTTTTCTTGCGTTGTATACTGTAATAAGGTATTGATATGACCAAAAAACTGTTGTAAAAGAATAAAGAAAAGAGAAAGAACATAATTTAGTTTTCATAGTAACATGAGTTGAAAATACTCATGTGTACTGTCATGTTCGCTGGCAAGTTCACCTAGCGAACTTTGCCCCATTTCTCCCCTGTTTCCATAAAAAAGGCATATTCTGGACAAAACAGCATGATGTTTGCACAACGAACTTCTTGATGTTTTCTTTCTGTCATGTTCGCTGGCACATTCGCCTAGGGAACTTTGCCCCCTTTCGCCTCTGTTTGTGTTCGTTGGGAAGTTCGCACAGTGAACTTCTTGTTGTTTTTTATGGGCAGCTTCACTGCAAGGTTCGCCTAGCAAACTTTTCCCCCTTTTGCCTCTGTTTGCGTTCGCTGGAAAGTTCGCACAATGAACTTCTTGCTGTTTTTGGGCAGCTTCGCTACAGCCTTCGCCTAGCGAACTTCCCTTAGTTTTTCTAGTTTCATGCTGTTTTTTTCTTCATGTTTTGTGTTTTTTCATGCCGACTAACCCGGTGTGGTTGTACGACCATTATATGTCGATATTGTTATCAGCCATTTTTTGACTTTTGGTTCCAAAACTATTTTCAAAAATAAACTCTCGATTTTATCGAGCCATTTTCACCCTTGTAAGTCGATTTCCTTATGCATCGCCATCAACCTTGTTCGCATCACTTCAAGTATTTTTACAAACAATAAAACCCTTGATCCAACATCAAGTGGTATTTTTCTCATAAAAAATCCAAAACACAATAAAGATACGATTAGGGTTATACGCCATGAGTTTTAAAATGGTGGAGAAGGAATGAGAATGGAACCCTCCTACACTCGTTCCGAATGTTTTGAATACAAGGCACTCGACTTGGTTATTCGAGACATTCATCTCTATTTAAAGTCTTTATTGTGATCCTAATTAAAAATAATTTCTTCTCAAAAAACCTAAAAAATAACATCAACTCATCAAACTTCTTTTCGCCTTTGGGCATCAATCCGAAACCCTTTTTCAAGGTATAAAATCAACCAACAAACAACCATTTCACAAGCCTCCGAACTACGGAGCTTTGATTCTTCACTTCTTTTAAGTGAGGATACATAGGCACAAGGGCCACAATCCTTGGCGAGCACTCTAATAAAAAACCAATCCCTCTTTTCTTTTAATCAAGCAAACTCTTAGATTAAAACACCCATTCAAGCTAAACAACCTAGAAGGTTCCCATCGAGTACGATGGATATGAGGGGGGTGCTAATACCTTCCCCTCGCATAACCGACTCTCGAACCCTAAAACTTGGTTGCGATGACCATGTTCTTTCCCTAAAGGTTTTATTGTTATTTCCCTTTCCCTCCTTGGGATAAATAAAATTCGGTGGCGACTCTGTGTCATTTTTCGCGTAGCGACACACTTGACGTTTGATCAAGGGTTTGACTTATATTTGCATGCAAAACTGTGTTGGAATGAAAGTTGGTTTAAAAAGGGGCTCGACGACGAGTTGAGGGTTTGATTTGAAAATGGAATCGGCTTGACGAAGAATCGAGTGTTAGGTTATGATAAATGATATTAGTCCCTGAGGGTGCTCCTAATAACGAAACCATTATGCAATGTGAAAGTGTGTGCGATAGGTTGATGGCGAATGCGGACGAGCACTTGACTTACAGAGGGTGTTTGAAAATGGCTCGATGATGAATCAAGAATTAGTTTGAAAATGGTTTAATCTACGCTAGTCCCTAAGGGTGCTCCTAGAAGATAGACCATAATCAAATAAATATGAATGCGTACATCAGAATAGGAAAGGGGTACATGTAAGTTACACAGGATTGCACGAAATAAAAGAGTTCATTGTCAGGTAGCCCAAGAGGAAGTCGTGTGTGTGTGCAAAGTGTCCTAAATTAAGCCTTGAGCAAAAGTCTGACAAAAACTCCAAGTTAGGGTTTCTGACAAAGTTAAGTAATCCAACAGTCCACCAATTCATGCTTTTATTGTTTCGATAATTATTATGTATTTTCGAATATGTGTGAATAAGAGATGAACAATATGAGTATGATGTACAATATGAATAATATGACAATATGAATGATATGGAAAGATATATAACAATATAATGGAGATAATATTCACAATAGTGTACTCAAGATAACATCAAGATATAATGACTGAAAATTAAATCAAGAGTATATTGACAGAAAAGTAAAACACGAATATGTTGACAGAAAGTAAAAGTTAGTCGTTAGTCGATTTGTGAATTGAATCAGGATGAAATGTAGCGCTAAGCCGTCGTAGCTTGATCTATGACGAAGATCAAGTTATAGGAGGTCGTGCAAATTGATATCAGTGCTAAAAACAAGACAGAGAATTGATATTGAGGATCATTCTCCAATGTAATCATGTCACACGGACTCGAAAAGGTGACGGTCTCGTCTTAATCACAAACTTGTGTCGATTAATCGAAGGTAACCTATCACGATCCCAAAGTATAGAAAATGACCTCAATGGTCATTTTCTTTAGATTTGAAATAACGAAGGTTAACAAACTCAATAAATCAACGTTTATGAATAGAAAGACTTCATTAATCGAAAAGAGATTTGAAAATTAAATCGAAAATGAAAATGAAAAGTGAAGATCAATCAAGAAATAAATCTAATTAAAATGATAACCAAAACGTAAAAAGTTTGACAAAAATGAGATTGAAACTAGCATCAAGATCAAAATCAACATTTTAATTAAAGTTAAAACAAATGAGATTAAAATCTAAATCATAATTTAACCTCAAAAACAAGGTCAACGCTAAATCAAAATTAACATAAAATTCTCTAAAATCTAAAATAAAAACTAAATCAAAACCTACCATTAAATTAAATCAAACTAAAATATAGAAATATTAAAAATAATATTAAGAAATATAAATTAAAAGGAACAAAATATGGAATGTGTAAAGATATGGGTGGATATCCATGGGCTATAGGCCCATTCATCACACACCAAAAGATAGTAAAAAAAGGGTGGTGCAGGGTGCAAATAAGGCGGGCCATGAAGCCCAAAGCCATATGGAATTAAGAAAACTACTTGCAACAACATAAAGGATTGCTTCAAAGTCAAAATACTAATGTTTTTATTTCAAAACCAAACCAGAGACAAGGTAAAATTCACAGAAACACGGTTCACTAAAAAGAGGAGTAGCAACACCATAAACACTTGATTCAAAAGCAAAATCAAGGGAGAAGGAAACTAGATCCAACATTCCTTATGATGAAACAACACGAATCAGTGATGAAAGCGCAACAAAACATTATCCACCTTCTCTGTGAACGTGATTTTCTCCATGCAAACCTCCGTGTCCGCTTCAACTGCCTATCAATGTGATTCGAATAAGTTCAGGTTTAGCTTCATAACTCGATTCGAAATTTTGTTTTCGCTTGGCTCTCTTCTTATTATACTATCTCTGATTTTGCGTGTTAATTTGGGGGTGGGTCGAAGAGGAAGGTTGGATTTGAAACTGTTCGGAGGTTGTTGCTGTAAGTTATATGAGAGGTTGGGTTGATGAAATGAGGATAGGTGGGTTTTGTTTTTGCGGCCTCCTTTGTGAATGAAAAATGAGGCGGTGTTTATAGTGTAGGTTTGAAGGGTAGAAGTGGAAGATTGAGTGGAAAATTGCTGCTGTGTGAGATGAGTGGGTTACAGAAAACGTTGGCTATGAAATATTGTTTTTGTTTGTGAGTTTGTGTGTGACGCGTATTTGCGTTTCGAAGTTGTGGGTTCCAGTTTAATTTCAAGTGCGAGCATATGGTTTTGCTGCAGGTTTTCTTTAATGTGGTGATTGTTGTTTGAAAGTTGTGTGTTGTTGTTTGGTGAATCACGGTCGACACGTGATAGTTGCGATGCTGATGGCTTTGGAATGAACGGCTTGTTGCGCGTTGTAGGGGTCTATGTTGTTCATGTTATGACTTTTGTTTTTTTTTCCAGGCTTTAAGTCTCATGCTGCTGGTTACAATTCATGCTGAAAGTTTGTTGGCCTTGCAATGTTGGTGCATATTGACTGGTGTGAGGGACAAGTCCCAATGCTCATGTGCCAGCTGTTGCACCCCAAAATTTGCCTAACCTTTTCTTATCTGGTTTATGTTTCATTACATTAACATATCATTGGTCTAACATTTGCATAACATTGCATTATTTTAGCATTTGCATAGCATAGCATTATTCACTTGTGCAGGGGATCAAGTGGGGTTTATATCCGGAGAAGCCTATCTAGAGGACTTATGCAAGTTTGAGAAGTCACCATAATCATCAGGAAGGGGGCTGGGTTCTTAAGAAGTTCATTTGCTTGTATGGGGTTAGTCTCCTAATTTGAGGATCAGTTGAAGATCATCAAGGGATGGTGAGGTCTTGACCAAGTTGAGAGGGTGTGGATAGAGCTCATGGAGTGCCTCGAGGGTCATGGTGGAGCTCAATCAAGTCATTGTGCCAGGTGTGGAAAGTCACAGTTGAGGGTGTTGCAAGTAGGGTTTTCATCTGAGTAATTCCAAGTCAACTGGGCAATTGAAGAGGATCAAAGCTCAATTCTAGGTCTCTGTAACCATGAATAGTTGTGTTGAGACACATGAGATAATATTTCAAGATCAATTCATCAAGGATCAAGAGTGTGAGGAGTTGCTAAATTAGGGTTCTCAGGGTAAAATCCCCTATTTAGTGCCTAACTTCAAGACCATTTATCTCAAGATACAAGTTTAATCTCCACTTTTGGCCAACATGAAACTTGTAAAGCATGCTCTTAGATTTAATTTTAGTACTAGAAGTCTTCCATTGGATTTATAGAACTCAAGTTATGGTCCAGACAAGTTACATGTCATCTGAGGAATGTTCACCAACTTCCAAGGAACTTTTGACCTAGAAGGGTTTTTCTCCTAAACTTTTGGCCAACATGAAAGTTGTAGGTCTTGATCTTAGTTTTCCAAATTGTATTAGAAGTCTTCCATCTAATTTGTAGAACTCAAGTTATGAGGTTTACAAGTTAGGGGTATTTTGGGAAAGTAAGATTATAGGTCATTTGGCATCATAGGTCAATTTCACTATCTTGCAAGCTTCAAATGGATTTTTGTTCAACATGAAAGTTGCTTAAAATGATGTTTTTAGCTTAGCCAAGTATCAAGAGTCCATTTATATGGATTGTATCAAGCATTGGTTGAAGAAAATTCCCAAAAAGACCATTTTAATGGATTAAAAGGTAAAAATTCAAAACAATTGGAAATGGGATGTTTTCAGGCCAAATTTGTGACCATTTTGATTGGAACGGATATTCTAAGGACTTTAGGATCATCACAATTTTGAGTTAAAGCTCATAACATGGCCATATGTAGTCTTCATTATGAAAAAACATACCACATGCATCCCTTTGATTGGAATCAAGGAAGGAAAACTCTTCAATTACATTCCCTGATTGTTAAGTAAGTGAATTGGACTGGATTTAAGGAGGGAGCAAGACAAAAACGTGTACCACCATCATTGAAATTTTGGAAGGAAAGTGAAACTTGAAAATCCCAAATTGGGCTTGGTTTGGACCTCCAAAGTTGTTAAACTGACTATAAATTGGATGTGGATCATTCTGAGAACCTTCTAGTGGCAAATTCAGTTGACAATCCATTGGAGAAATTTGGTGAAAGAGCTTGAAACTTGATTTTCGGTTTTGGAGATTCAGAGAGTTTCAGCAGGAATTGGCTATCAAGAAACATTCATCATCATTCCCTGAAGCAATCTGCACTTGTTGGAGAAGAATTGAGGCCTGAAACCATCTGTAATTGAAGCTCCAACTCAGGTTTCCATTTCTCAAAATTGCACTTAATTTACATGTTTTCTGCATCTTAGATTCATGTGGCTAGGTTGTAATTAAGGTATAGATGAATTATGGATAGTAAATTTGAGGTTTAGTGACAAATTAGGTTTGGATCCATTTTCGGTTTGGACATAGATTTCTTTAATCTTGGAGTTTTAGCTCATTTAAATAGGATATTTGTAATCCTCGTGGAATTTCTCTCAAGTTTCATTCAAGAACCATGTAGTTTCGTTGAGTATCGAGAGAGATAGAGTTGCCTGAAGGTTGCCGGAAAAATACAGTCGCCGGCTGTCCGCGCGCGAGTTCACTACTTGCAGAAATTCAAAAATGAAGAAGAAGTAATCCCCACCATTCATTCGTGAGAAGAAAGAAGACTCGGTCATGGTATCCAATGACTACAAGCGAGCCACATCACCCATTCCAATACTACGTCGTTTCAATTAGTGAAGATGCCCAAGCTTCTTCAGCGCGCTACATGAACCTATGGAGCGTGGGTTCGATCCCGCGCATGGTTGATTTTGTTTAATTGTGAAAACTGAGTTGAATTGGTTATTCAGCTGGGCTTGCTACTATCCGCGCCCCCCTCTAATAGGCCCAACGGAAATAATGCGTAGAATCCTTGCTTGTGGCACCCCCTGACGTTATTTCATTAGGATAATAAACTGAATTAACACACTCAAATGGGCCCAGCACCCATGCGCTATTCGCACCCCCATTCTTGGGCCCAGGTGAGATTAAACCTTGCTCTTCTTGCTGATTACACCCCTCCCTGTTCATGCTTTTATTATTTTTTTTTTTTAATGTTTGTTAGATTTAATTCATAAAAAAATAGTGAATATCCTCAATAAATTCTGGAAAAATTTGTGGATATAGATTGAGATGTTTAGGATTTTATCATGCTTTTTATTTTAATTTTCCATGCATTTTCCATTTATTTCATATTTTCTCTTTTAGTGTATTTTTAATAATGTGATAATGGTGTTCTGAATTTGTTTATTTTATTTCTCATCCATACTTCTGAGTTTGATTTTGAGATTTTACATGCTAATTGTACACATGTTGGTGGTATTGTGTGATTTTGTTATGATTTTTAGATGATTTTAAATAGGATTTTAGGGTAGTTGTTTAGGAGTGTTCTTTGGTGGATCTTTCTTAGTGTACCCTTGAAGCTTTGGATTTAATTGGAGCCTTTTGACTTAGGTTTAACCCCTGATTTTTCTACCATGGAATGTTGATACATATAGGATAGTGTAATATTTTCTTTAGATTTTTTTAAGATTGATTTTCTATTAAGTTCCCATTTTACAAATTGACCTTAGTATAGGTAATCATTAGGAGATAACATTTGATGTTCTTTAGAGATTCAAGTAGGTAGATGATATTTCCCTAGGATTAATTCCCCTTTCAAATACTCCATACTTAATTAGGATCCTTCATTGTGAGTATAATTCCCCCTGTGGAGGAATTCCCTGCCTTTCACATTGGAGTTGAGCCTAAGCAAGCTCTCTGAAGGAAATGGAGGTGGTTGAGTGTCTGTGGTAGGTTCCTGTGGAACTTACCTTGCTTCTCATCTCCATTCTCCTAAAATTCTCCCATTTTTTCCTCTTTAGGAACCTTCTTGATGTAGCACAATCCCTTCTGTGGGGGGAATATGGCACACCTCTTGAAGGAGCCAAACCTTTAGGTTTCCCCAAAAATCTCTTAGTTGGTTGAGTGCCTGGGATAAGCTCCTGTGGACCTTACCCTTGCCTCCCAACACCCAATTTCCTTCCCTAGGATAGAATCTTGTTTGATTCCTTGTCATAAATTCCTTTCCTTCTCTCGAATATGGTGTGGACTTGAAGAACAGTTACAGGCTTTGGATTGGATCGCTTTCAGAAGATTGCTTTGCTGTGGAGATTGTTGGCCTATTCTCCCTGTTTGTCTGTTTTCTTCTTGTTCAACTGTATTGATGTGACTTGCTTGGAGTGTTGCATTAGTAGTAGGCTTCATGTAGATGATCATAGGCCTAAGAGCATCCTAAGGGTTGAGATTCTCCCCTTGCTTGTATTGCATTAGAGGTTGAGTTTCTCCCTCTGCTTGAATTTTTACTGTGTGGCTTTGCTTGCTGGTATTTGGTAGAGCTCAGCTCCCTTGCTTGTGTGGTGTGTGGTCTGTTTGATTACATTTATTTCTTTCTATTATCTTTGCAGTTATTCATATCTGGCTTGAGGACGAGATGAGCTTGTGGAGGCTTCTGCCCCACGCATATTTCCTCCCTCACTTGCATTGCATGCATCTTTACAGTAATTTCTTTACGGTTATTTCTTTTACTGTTTGCTTTCCATTCCCATGTTCCCCTAGGAACTCTGACTTCTCTTGTTCAAGTGAAGTTATGACAGACATTAGGATTCTAACCATGCATGATAACACTAGTTAGTTTCCCTCCTAACCTCAACCATAGGATTAATTTTGCATGATAACTGTAGGATCGAGTCAGTTTCCCTGTAGTTGTTCCCTCTCTCTTCTTATCTCTAACAACAGTAAAAAACATAATAAAGGCAAGTTAGTACAAGTGCGTTACGAGCCTTAAGCTACTTGGGAAGTGATGATTGAGCGGTCTCCTCTCAATCATCTAGAGTGTTTAGTATATGTCCTTTGGATGCGATGCATTCGCTCCTAAGTCATAGTCTCTAGTGCTGTACAAACTACAGACAACCATAAAAAACAGTTCTTCCGTAAAAAACAGAAAACAAAGATCAAACATCTTTTGTCCTCTTGGACCCCTAATCCCTTGGAAACCCTTTTTCAGAAGGAGAGTTTCGTCAACTCTCGGTTCTACCGCAAACGGTAACGCCTAAGTCTCCAATGGTCGAGCTGCATACACCAACTGCTGGAACCGTCTATTAACCCTACTCGGATAAAAAAGACAAACCTGTGTTCTCTATAGACCGAACTACGTTTGCTCTGATCTTTCACGCTGTGTGAAAGTGCGTAGGTACGAGATACGATATCTCGGCGAGCAACCTTCCCCGTAACCTGTAGTTAGGCGAACTACGTTGACTCTGATTTCTCGTTCCATACGGGAATACGTAGGCATAAAGTGCGACGCATTGCCGAGTCATTTTCTTTTCTTTTCAGGCCAGACCTTTAGTGTAGATAGTTTAAACACACCCTTTTTCGATAAACACAACAAGCATGGATCCCATCGAGTACGATGGACGTGAGGGGTGCTAATACCTTCCCCTTGCGTAACCGACTCCCGAATCCAGGACTTGGTTGCGATGACCATTCCTTTCCCTTTTTCGTGGGGTTTTCTTTGAGTGTTTCTTTTCCCTCCTTTGGGATAAATAACGCACGGTGGCGACTCTACTGTCATTGTCGGCCTCGTTTTTCGCAGTAGCGACAGCTGGCGACTCTGCTGAGGACTCCAACGGTTCCCTGTGCGAGTCAATCCTAGCGCTTATGTGTTTACCTGTTGGGCTATGTTTATTTATCGCTTTTTACTTTCCGCATTTTATTTTCAGTATGGTATTATTATTATTGTGTTGTTGTGGGAAGGGGCTATGATGAGTGATAAGCCAGACCCAGGCTTGAGTATGTACATAGCTTTAGAAGCAGATTTGTGGTGAACCTGTATGTTAGGCATGCACTAGTTCCCACGAAATCTGCACTCAGACGAGGTTCTTTGAGATGATTTCCATTTCCAGCCCAGTGGGCCGTTGAAAGGATTTCAGATCTTAGGATTGTCGACTCTGGGGACCGATCATTTGTGATTCAGCTAAGTGAGGCCACTTCAAGAGATGATGATGCCACACCTTCTGGGTATCGTATCATTGTTTCTTGAAAGTCTGTAATGCTGATGAACGCATAGGATGTCGTACCTTTGTCAGTGATTAGGTCCATACCAGTGAGCAGGGTCGGGTTTATTGCAGGAAGCCGTAACCTTCAGACAACCTGGTTTTCTTGTCAGTGAATCGATATTGTGGGTTTCAGTAGGCCTTTATTATCAGAGTGTGGTATTTTCTTGCTGAAGCTAAAAAATGACCTGCCACTTCACAGCACAGCACAACACAGCACAACACAGCACTTGATCCCCTGCTGCATTTCGCATTTGCATTTACATTTTCATATTGCATTGCATCTAACACATATCTGTGTTGCAGGTGTGCAGTTCCCTCTCGATTCTAGCAATCTTGTCCTTTCTGTGTCCATCATGGAGCCAGTGTGAGAAGAACTTTGGCCTACAAATTTCCTACTCCAGATATTACTACTCTCAGAGGTTTGATTTCCTTGCCTGGTAAAGAAGTGATGGGAGATTTTAGAAGAACCTATGGGAAGCTGCTTAATGTTGTGTGTGTTGCACCCTAATTTTTGACCATAAGATGCCATCTCTTTTTTTATTTTTATATTTTGCCTCTATACTTTTATGCGTTTTCTACCGCTAATCAATTTGCGCAGGTGCGATATTTTCATGTAAACTCTTATGATCAAGCATCCCATGGACAAGACACGAATCATAGTGATTAAGATTTTTTGCGCCATCAAGTATTTGTTGCTATGACGCAAGTTATAATTCGAGGTTGAGGTTCCTCCAAGTATGCTTCGGGTCTTCTTATATGTGCGAAGGGATTAAGGAGCGAGTTTTAACTTAGGGTTCACAAGCAACATTTGAGATTGGTCAAGGTTAGGTTGTCGTGTGATGCAAGTGGTGATTCAGATTTGAAAGTTTGCAACTCGAGTTATAGTCTCACGAAGTTCAAATTGGACCTCAGACTCAAGAATCACTTTGAGCTTTCCACGCCATTAATCCACTCTTGAGGACGTATCCAAGTTGTACAATACATCACGCCTTGGCCCACCGGCTGATTGTCATTTGCTGTTTTTGTTAGAGAACTAGAAATAATATTTACGGTACAACCACCAGTTTGAAGGCCCCTATACTACAAGGCCCATGACGCACCTTTTATGGAATATTAGTCGCCAACTTAAGATGTCATGCTTGAATAAATTTACGTGTCCAAGGTTTAAGAATGCAAAAACTCGAAGCGGTGATGTAGAATCATTTAGGAGAAGATGTTTTTAAGATCAAGAAGTGTTAATTGAGTTTGGTACATAACTTGTTCGCTGTCATGGAACCGTGAGCCAATGTTTATTACAAATCTCCACTTAACTAAATTCCTACAAATTATCACAAATCCATATACAAGAGAAAGTGCCTGCAATCATTATCATGCCAAGCTGTTTTCTTAAATTATGACATCATAGGTCTACACCAAGTTACGTTGTGCAAAAGAATGTTTAGTGAACCATCATTCAAGAAGCTCCTAATGCAAGATACGCAGCCTCGCGAACTAGAAAGCGGCTCCGTGCTATTGGTCTTCCACCACCTGTGGGAGTTAGATTGGGAGAACGCCAAAGAGTCCTTACTGCTTGGAGTTTGAACCTCTCGCTTTTGCTTGATTAAAGAGACCGACTCAAGGATTTCGAAAGTCTTCGTATCAGAAGTGTGTACAACTTCAAAGACGCGGACATGAAGGTCCACATGCATAACCGAGATCCAGATATTACGAGACCAACCTGCCAACAGAATTTGATAAGGTTAATAATGCGGTAATACAATTTTCTACGACGAAAGTGCATTTCGAAAATCCAAGACAATGATCAAGGGATACACCATTTTGGCATGAAATATGGCCATATTAAAATAACAAATGTTTATGAACTTCAAATTTAGGATATGTCCGACACAACCTTGAAGATTCTGAATAAGAAAGGGGGTCTAGGGGAAATACCTGTAAGGGCCGTGACGACTCGTGTACAGAGGCAGAAGTTCACTGGAGGTTTATATCAGAACACCATAGTATTCATGATCCCAGGATATGAACACACCTTATTTCACATACATAAGAAATTAGTAAGCAAGAAGAAAATGTACAGAAGACACGTCAACCATTTTAATTCCTCAAAAGACACTCAATTAAAGTCAAGCTCAAAGCTTTTGAAGAAGACTCGCCTCAACCGTACAACATTGAAAATATTCAATTAAAGCCTAAGGCTCATGCCTCTTTAATCTAAAGAAGGCACCACAAATTGAAAACTCGGTAAGTGATTACCCAATTGTTAATGACGTGAGCCATGCCGGTGAGAAGTCTTGAAATCTGAAGTGGCTAATAGCAGTACAATCCTCAACTTTTGCCACGGTCCATCTTATATTCACAACTTTTGGTGTCGGATTGAAGCTTTCTGTAATATCACCTGCAATGGTTTAGAGCGCATCAATTAAATAACAGCCAGCCAAGTGCATGGTCAACAATTTGCCATAAACTTTATCAAACCTAGTTACACAAATAGGAATCTACCTATGATTGAGATCCTGATGCTAATGAGGGCTACTTATGCAATCGTCCCCCCCGATGACCTGCAACGAAATCAAGCCAAGGAATCAGCTTCAGACCGACCAACAATGAGTGAAATGGTGAAAGCACTAGAAATCATATTACAGAAAGATGGTTTGAACAAATTCTATTTCTGCTTCGTCATCTGCTACTAGTTTGGGCAAGGATACCATGAACATTTATCGCAACAGCCACGTTGATGGGTGATTGACTCCCTCCCAAAAGCCCAATCCTTACCTCCTGCAAATGATGGCATTCTACAATGTTTCTGCAAAAGGGCGAATCCTTTAACCATCAAAACAGGGCATTGTACTCTCAGCCTCACAAGAAGTTATTCATAACCAAGAGATTAGTACCTTTAAGGAGCCTACACACTTGCAGAAAGATGTCTGCAAACGTACTCCAACCAAGGCCTACCCTGTTGAGGCCCGCGCATGAGATTAGTAACTTCAGCACAATAGGATCGGTTAATCCTGAAACTGAAATTTGAGCAAACCTTCAGCACATGAAAACAGCTATTGCAAGTATAAAAATCAGGGCATTTCTGCATATACCTCTACTTTATGTACTTCCGGTTTTATTACATCCCTGGTTGCAGCTCCAGTTACGAGAAAGCTTGGCCTGAGGGCAAGTATCACTTGGTGGTATCAACTCTCCCACGAAGTCTGCTCTTAATGATCGCAACCGTTAATCTAAGAGTGCTCATTGTAGGAGGAACAACTGCACATTAAAGGTTCTCAAGGAATTAATTGAATATAGGGCAGCAACATTTTCTACATATTCAGTACCTCAAGCAAATATTGAAGTTCATGGAAAAACAACCACCTAACTTCAGAAAGAAAACATGGCAGAGCATAATACATTACCTGTTAGAATGAGATGCGACCTTTGTTGAGCCCATGATTCACAAGTACAAGTGTTGAGAGTACCAGGTCAAATCCAGAACCTGCGCTCTAGACGTAAGCTATAGAAACCTATGCCAGGCACCTCTGATGGCTATGCCTCAACTTATGCTAATTCCCCTAAACACATACAGCAACACTTTGATCAGAATTAGAAGCCAGTCGTGCAGAGTGAGGGATTGGAATCTCACGCAAAAACTCAAGCAATCAATCATCTTACAAGTGAAGAGAAAACCTTTAGGGGATGATCCACAGTTAGTTGTGAACAAAACACCTTCTCCAATCGACAATGATGAGAGTATTGATTTTTGAACTATTCAAGAAAGCTGCAGAATCGTGATGTGCAGAGGTTATGACCCAAATTCCTCGATTATTGCCAGCTGTCCTACAACCACAGAATCAAATATAACCTTTAAAGCATATTCCCTAGTAAGAGAAGATTCTATTCAAAAATAGACCAAATCAAATCCGTTTTCAATCAACGCACAAAATTAGAAGGATTAACAAGCTATTACTACAATCACGATGAAGGAAAGTTTTCAAATGTTGTCTACACCAAAACAGGAAAGTTTTCATTTGATTCAGCCCTAAAATGGAAACAATCAATCAGCATTCAACTATTATTCAAATCCCAAGTCTATATAAAGAGGGGGATACACGCTAGCCAGAAACACACGAATCCCAAATCCCAAATCAACCCTAATTTCGCAAACAGAAAGAGGAACTCATCTTGTTTGGAGCTTCATCGCCGGAAACCCTTTTCAAGCCTACCACCGTGAAACCCTACAACCACTCCGCCGCGAGCCCTCGATCTACGAACCTACCGCAAATCCGCTACCGCATCACTCGTCGCCGACCCTCCACGATCGCCGCTGTCGGAACTTCCATTTTCCAACGAACCGCAATCGCTAAAGCCTCCACCGCCCATAGTTTGCGGTAATCCTTTTGTTTATTCTAAAATTATGGAAGTCTTTGATTGGTTTGTTATGTTTCAGGTTTGATAAATGAATAGGAGAATCAGAGCAATCGATGGAGAAGAGGGAGACGGAAACAAGAGAAAAGGAAGATCGCGACGAGAAGGGGATTGGGGGGATCTAGGGTTTACTGTGTCCATTTTGTTTTTGTTTTATCTGTTAATCACTAACACCACCACACATCCACTAACCATCACCTAATCACCCTAACTAAATCGCTAATTATCTCTTAAAACTTAATTAATCTGCTTAGTCACTTAATTTTTGTTTTATTTCGTTAATTAACCCAGTTTTATTTTAACTAAATCTTATCTTAGTTTTTTAATTAACTAAATACCTATTATAATCAGTTTTAAATAAAAATAATAATTACTACATTTTTTAAAATTAACATAATTAATTTTATTTCTTTTATAAAATCAAATCCATCAAAAGAATACATTTTCTTACAAACTCAAGTAATTTATACCACTTTTTACAAATAAATAAATAAAAATAATAGATTAACTTTTATTTAAAAAAATCAAATACAACTTCTAAATAAATCATAATAACTTTACTATAATTTTTTTTAACCTCTTGCCAATAAAATTAAGTTAACATCTTTTGAAATCACATCAAACGACTAAAATCAATTCGACTCAAACTAATCAACTTCGGTTAAAATCAACTCACATCGTGTTCAATCGTGCACCGCACATTCACATTCACAATTCACACACTTAGCGCTTTCATGCGTTTATGTATGGTTTACTTTATCCGCAATCTTTATTTACCGCAATTTTACATTACTGTCATTTATATTCATGCATTGCATCCGTCCAAAGGAAAAACCTACACATAATTCAACGTTGTGTGTAGTTGCACATCATAAGCATCATATTCCCTTCGATCCTTGATTCTTCAAGTTGATCATTTAAGTTTAGGACCTACCCCATAGGAAGGACCTTGCCTTTATCTTTACAACTTAGACAAAACAATCAACAATACAAACTTTTTCAAACACATTAGAGAATAGATGTTAATCATCTTAAGTGAGATATAATCTCCACCCCACAAACAACACAATCAAACATGTAGGGACTTTGCCTTAAGAGCGACAAAGGCATGCTTGGCGACCATACGAGTATGTAAGACCTTTTCTTAAGACGATGCAAAGACCATTTCCTACAACCCCCTTTACATTTGTGGTGGTTATCTCTCCCTTAACATGAAGACTCGTCTCTTCTCCTAAACCCAATCAAAACAACTACCCTAAACTCGTAGGAACTTTGACCACAGTCAAAGGACTCCTCAAACCCTTTAGGGTGAACTACAACATACTCTGATTCCACTCCCGTAAGGATATGTAGGCATAAGATGCGATATCTTATCGAGTATACTTAGAAATAAACCACTAGGGTCTTTTATCCCTTAAGCAGATAAACCATAGCAATAAACAAACATAAAACAAGAGGTTCCTGTTGAGTACTACAGAAACTTAGGATGCTAGTACCTTCCCTAAGTTTAACCAACCCCCGAACTTAAACAATCTAGCTTGCATTTGCATTGCATTGTGGGAATTTCGATCTTTATCCCTTCCTTTGGACAAATCAAAGTTCGGTTGCAAAATGAATTAAAGATTCAAACTAATCAATAGTTTGGTATCCGATTTTCACCGCGACAGAAATGGCGACTTCACTGGGGATCCTCAGTGGGTTTCCCTATCTTATTTTATTTGTTTACTGCTTTATATATCTGCCTACTTGATTAATTGTTTACATGCTTTCTCTTGTTTTTCTTTTGGGGTTACTGTTCTTGAGTGGTGAGATAAAGTTCTGTACCCGAACTTGAGAGAAATTATGATAGGATGGTGATATAGTCGAGGAGGCTTATAGGGAGTGGAATCCCTACTAAGTTGAATCGAGAATCCCGCTCAGTTGAGGCCCTTTCGAAATAGTACTATTGAACGAGCAATCGTGAAGACACTCATTATTTTCGACTTTGGAGCCTATGATATTGAGGACCGTAGTTACCTTAACCCAACTTTGGCCTTCATTAGGACGTAGTACGAGACTATGAGGAAGTACTTCCGAAATAGTGCTACGCGAAGCTACACTCAAAAGAAGTTCTCTTGAGAATAATATTAATCCTCGAGTAATTGGGAAAATTGATAATATCCGATAGATGGGCTGATGATTTTGAGTCCCTTTAGAACCTTGTCTGCAGGTACAAACAACCTTTAGTCCTTAAACCTTTGGGAAGGGTACACCTTTACTCCATGCTCGTTGCAAACCTAGGGCGCCCCTTGTTTGTTTATCTTTATTGTCCTTATGTGAATACTTGTGTTTGCTGCATTCATATAGCATCATTCTGCATTGGACTTCATGGGATTTACTTTCGTTTATGAACATTGTAGGTCACTATGGCTTCAAATAAAAGACATACTGTGAAATATACTTTTAAGAGTCCCAAATTGGACGACCTAAAGAAGTTGTGGGGTTTCATCAAAGATCAAGAAGAATTCAAGAACAAGTATGGGAAGCTGATATCCTTGTTGGGTTGCTCAATGAATGAAGGACTTCTTGCCACTCTGCTACAGTTCTATGATCCTCTCTACCATTGTTTCACCTTTCCAGACTTTCAGCTGTTACCTACATTGGAAGAGTAATCCTTTTTGGTTGGTCTACCTGTCCTCGAGGAATCTCCTTTTCCCTTCTTGGAAAAGGACCCTGATGAGAAAGATGTTGCTAAAGCCCTCCGTTTGAAGGTGTCCGACGTCAAAGCCAACCTAGTTACTAAGGATGGAATTCTTGGTTTAAAGACAGGTTTCCTAATCGAGAAGGCTTCATTCTATGCTGATTATTCTAATAAGGCTCCGTTTGAGGCAATTTTTGCTTTGCTTGTTTATGGGCTGTTTCTATTCCCAAGTTTTGAAGGTTTCATTGATCTCAAAGCATTCAAGATCTTTATGAAGAACAACCCAGTGCCAACTCTGTTGGGAAATGCATATCACTCTATACATCTCCGAAACCTTCGTGGTGGAGGGATGATTACTTGCTGTGTACCTTTACTTTACAAGTGGTTTATTTCGCACTTGCCGAAGTCTAGCTCTTTTACGAACATTGGCAAAGAGCATTGGTCTCCAAGGGTTATGGCTCTGACCCATTCCGACATTGATTGGTACAACCGAGTGTATGATGGAGTATTAATCATTGATAGTTGTGGTGACTTTGCTAATGTACCATTGCTCAGCTTTGATGGAGGAATCAACTACAACCCTATCTTAGCTCGTCGACAGTTGGGATACCCGTTGAAGGAACCTCCCAAGAGTGTTCAAGTAGAGGGTATGTTCTTCAAAGATGATATGGAACTACGAGGAAAGATTCTAAATGCATGGCGTAATGTACACAAGAAAGGGAAGAGAAGTATAGGGAAGCCTAACTGTGTGTCTTTAGAACCATACCTCCAGTGGGTCAGAAAAAGGGCAACCAAGCTAAAGATGCCCTATTCCCGTCAAGATCCCATAGCTCCAAGGAGAGAGCCCACTTATGTCTTTATGTCTAAAGCCGAGGAGTTAGAGGTGTCCTTAAGGAAGTCTCAACATGAGCTGGAGTCTTGGAAGAACAAGTACCATGTAGCAGTGACAGAAAATGATGAGTGTCAAAAGCATAAGGCTAAACTTCAAAAGCAGAAGGCTGAACTTCAAAAGGAGAGGGATGAACTTCAGAAGCAGCTACAATTAAAGGATGAAGAGCTACTCCCCTACAAGAAGAGGAAGGTCATGGAGGATTTATTTTTCTCCGACCCACAATGCACTATTTGGAAAATAATTGTGGACAACCTTATCCGTGAGAAGGCGCAACTAGAAGAGCAGCTCAAGCAGCAGCATTCAAAGCTTCTTTAGTGTCTTTACTAGCTTTTATTTAGCTTTTATTTGGGACTCTTTAAAAGAATATTTATGTAGTCCGTTTCAAATTTAATAAAACGTTTCCTTTTACCGCAATGCCCATAAATAAGAGGAATCCCATGAAGTCCTAATCATCTTGCATTGCATTCTTTTTCCATTGTTCACTTCAAGAAACTCAAATTCGTTCTGTAGGTGTTGTAATCATGGATTTCAGAAGAGAAACCCTGAAGTACACTTTTCAGAGTCCCAACCTCGAAAGCTTGAGAGAACTAGCCGAACTCGTCGAGGATCGCTTTGCCTTCGCAGCAGAATATGGAGGAGTCTTTCGTTTCCTCGAGCTAAGAATGAAAGAAGGATTGTTGGAAACATTGGTTCAATTTTATGACCCGATGTATCACTGCTTCACTTTTACGGACTACCAATTGATGCCGACCTTGGAAGAGTACTCAGAACTCTTGAGGATGCCTGTGACTGTTCGACCCCTATTCACCGGAAGGGAAGACATGCCTAGTCACCAAGAAATTGCAAATGCCACTCATCTTAGCCTTGAAGATGTTCAAACACACCTGATCACCAAAGAAGGAGTCCTTGGGTTCCCCGCCGACTTTTTGATCGAAAAAGTCCGTTACCATGCTGAAAGAAAGGAGGCTCTCATCTTGGAAGCCAATTTTGCTTTGTTGGTCTATGGGACTTTCTGGTTCCCTAAAATTGACAATTTTGTTGATATGGATGCAATCAAGCTCTTCATACTCAAGAATCCAGTACCCACCTTGCTTGCTGATACGTACTTTTCGATTCACTCGAAGAATGCCGAAGGAGGAGGGCACATTGTATGTTGTACCGCCTTGCTGTACTCATGGTTCATCGCTCGTTTGACTTGGTATCCGTCCCTTTGGGATGAAGTAGCAACACCTCGATGGTCCGAGATACTTATGGCCCTTACCCATTCAGACATTGTCTGGTATGATCCCGCCTATGGAGGCGTGCCTATGATTCCTAGCATCGGAGGTTTCCCCAACGTACCGCTTATTGGAAGAGAAGGATGTATAAGTTACAATCCTGCTTTGGCCCGTAGATAGTTTGGACACCCTATGATCTAAGTGCCTGACCCAGTTTCGTTGGAAGAGATCTATTTCAAAGGAGAAGAGGACCTAGATCTCAGGACTGTCATCATTTATGCATGGAAATACATTGATAGGAAAGGAACAACTGCTTCAGGATACCCCATTTGTGTTGTTTCCGAGGATTATCTACATTAGGTGTGAGAAAGGGCTCTCGATCTCAAGATGCCTTTTCCTTTTCATGAACCTATGGTATTGTCCGCTCATGACCCCGAATGGTTCGATGTGGATGAGATTGAACAAGTAAAGATTGCCTTAGATGGAGCCCGGAAATTGAGGACTGCTTGGAAGAATAAGTTCCTCACCCTCAAAGTAGAGAAGGAGAGACTTCAGAAGACACCAGAATTAGAAGTTGCCAGAAAGAGAAAGGCACAAGGAGATTTATTTCCTCCTCATGCCTCTTCAAGTGTTGTCACCAGTGATGATCTCCCCTCAACTACCATGGCTTGGAAGGAGTGTGTGGAACGACTAATCATCGAGAAAGCGGCGCTGCAGGAGCGTATTGACCAGTTGACCGAGGAGCTCCGCACAAAGGAGAAGACTGTGGAATAGAGTTCTAAGTTTTCTTTTGCTTTCGTTGTAATAAACTCTTAAAAGAGTACTTCGCTTTACAGTGTTTCTCAAAAATAAAAAGTTTTTCAATTATCCCACATTATAATACTGAAAAACACTTTGAGTTTCTTGAAGTCTCCTCCTGCATCTGCATTATGCATTAACATTCTGCATTTAGCATGGCATTTTACATTTGTGCATGTGTCCTTCCTTTGTTGTGGCTCATCTCGGTTTTCCATCTTTTGCTGTCAGTTGCTGCCTCGACCATCTGACCAAGCCGGAAGTATCATTAAAGGATAGTGAGGAGAACAAAGACATGGATCGCATGACTAGATTCAGAGTAAGGTCTAAGCCGACATTTCGCCGCCCCTCCGACGACTTTATTCCTGCACCACTACCTATGCAAGAAAACCCGTTTGCTGACTTGCGGAATATTCATGCTAAGAAAGAAGTGGACGACCCTGGGCTTATAGCATTCGAGAATGAGTTTCGTGACTTCAAGGAACGATGGAAAATGATGAAGAGGAACCGTGCGCCTGATTTTCATGCTCATGACCTGCACCTAGTTCCAAACCTAGTTGTCCCCCCAGGATTCCAGATGCCCGCCTTCGAAGTGTACAAAGGTACAATTTGTCCAAGGTATCATTTGATGACGTTCTGTCAGAAGATGATCGCTTACCTTGGGAACGACAAACTAATGATTCACTGCTTTCAAGAAATTTTGGGTGGAGCACCATTAACATGGTATATGAAGCTACAAGTGAATCACATCCAGTCTTGGGAAGACTTAGTTGTTGCTTTTGTAAAGCAGTACAATTACAGTTTGGGAATAGTTCCCGATAAAACAGGTGATAAAGGATCTCCCAGGGAATCCACAACTTCAGTATCCCGTCCTCAACATGAGTATGCAATGCCCGCTCAGCGCGAGCAGCAATTGCCTCCTAAGCGAATGATGCCATCTCTAGATCAGCATCGACATGTTCGAAAACAGTTTCCGAATCAAAAAATACCTCTGAACACTCTGAAAGAAGAAACCCATTGGTTTGATCTTATCCCTTTGACCTACCATCAATTATGGTTTTATTTCATCCGAAACTCGGTAATGACACCTAGAAAGACTAGAACCATGAACTCTCACCCGCCGTGGTTCAACCCGAACACCAGCTGTGAATTTCATGATGGAGTGTTGGGGCATTCAATCGAAGATTGCAAAGTTTTTCAAGGGAAAGTTCAAGAAATGATCGATAATGAAGTGCTAACCTTCAAAGGAGAAAGACCGATCATGAATGGAATACCACTACGCTGATATAAGCGAAAACTCCAGAAGAACTTTCTATTTCTTTCGTTTGTTTGTGTGTTTATTTCTTTGGTTAAAAGCATATTTGGCATGTAAGAACTTTCTGTTTTGAATAAGTAATGCAATAACTGTTTGTCTTGAAGAAATCCATTCGTTTTCACTCAAATAAGTTTTCAAAATTATTTATAATGCCGACTTTTACCCGATCTCTCGCTCTGACAGAGAATTGGTAGGAGGATGATGAAGTAAAACACATGATCTCTTGTTGTATGCTTCGAATAAAAACCCTACTGATGATGTAAGGCATTTTTTCCAACCTCCTAAACGCCAAAATAGTCAACCCTTTCTTTTAAGCCGTGAGATCCGTTTTTTCTCCCAAACCGAAACATCATTTTCTTAACCTGGGGCAGGGTAATATCAAAAATGATGAACATCTTTCAAAAATTGGGTGGGCACAAATATACTAACCCTTGCTCCCTCCATTCTACAAGTCACAAATTAAGCCCATATACAACCTTCAAAGTCCTAATTGAAGTAAGGTTTAATTCGAAAGCATACTCGATGAGGTATTGTTTCCTGACTCCTTGAGCTATGCTCAAAATTAATTCGGCTTTATAAATAATGATCAATTTGTATCCTAACTAGTGGTTTCGATCACAAGTTATTGCGATATCCTTTTTCAAAACTTCAAGACAAACGTGTGTCGCATTAACCATTTCGAAATTGATATTTCTAACTTGTTAAGATACGCTTGACATCTTAGAAAGAATACACGGACTCCAATGGACTCGAAGACCTCGCCCACCTGGAGCAATTTACTCTTCAAGAAGTTGGATCCGTAGGAGTTTGGCTTTCATCTAAAAGCACAAATTGGAAAACTCGGTTATATCATCAATCAGGGGCAGTTACGTCGAGATTCGGCGAATCTCTAGAGAGTTTGAAAATAGTGGGGCATTTAGACATCATGTTTTCTGTAAAATCCTTTCTAGATGTTGTTTTAAACCATGTGACTTGGGGCATTTGAAGATTGGAGCAAAAAGATGTATATTTCATCCTCAGGAAGCTCAATCCCAACATATTCAGCAACTACGACGACCCAGGATATTTATTTTATCTCCTATGAAACTTCGGTTTGGGTACCTCCGTCTACAATTTCATACAACATGTCAAACTTATCAAGATGATACATCCCCAATTGGATTAATCACTTTTCCTCAAGAGAATTTTGAAGTTTTGAAGCAGTATTGGGATCCTACATTTGATTCTCCATCTACCATCAGTGGTACTTCTATCTTTGAAAATCGGTCGGATGTTTGTTTCGGGACATTTATCCCGTATTCGTTCATTCGTCTGTCTTGTCAGCATAAGCATACACATATCATGTAAGTAGATAGCATAACATTTGCATTTTGTGCATCCTTTGTTTGTTTCACTCTATCTCTTCGATTGCGTTTACCCTTGGGTATTCGGGCGTGTCTTATTCCTTCCAAATAGATTTGTCAGTCCTAAGCAGAAAAACTCAATATTTCTATTTCCCCACGAAGTTCGATCCTCGTGGAAGACAGTTGTTTCAGTACTTTCCCATTGGAGTTGATGCCTCTATGGTTGAGTCTTGCTTGACAGTTTCTCTTCGGTTATTTCCCGAATTGAACTTCGGTCTTTGACAATCACACTATGAACATCTCCAGCTTTGAACATGGATCAAGAGTGCATTCATTTTGCACTTTGACATTATGAGGATCACCATTTGAAGACACACCGTTTCTTCAACAACATTACAAGATCCACTCGACAACTTACAGCTAAATGACAGAAGATCTCTTTATTTGAGCAACTCGTTTTGGGCAGATCTATTCTCAAAACGACAAACAACAATTTTCTCAAGACAATCTGTTCATCCCCAGTGGATCATTTCGAGATTATCAAGTCAAAACAAAGTACATTACAGATATTTCCCCATTTGAGGATTTCTACTACTACAATTTCACATATCTTACAATTACAGCAAAGATACTCCTAAAAAAAAATGATCTTCCCCAGAGGGTTCATTACGAGTACAAACAATGACATATCTCCTTACCAGAGGGCACTCCACAAATCAACCGGTTTACAGCTCCTCTGAAGATCCCCGGTGCATATTCTACAAATTGCCAATGCAATACAAACTGCATCTACAATTTACGATTACAAGTACAAGATCACATCTACAAAATTCTACAATTACAGATTACATCGACAACATTTACATCAATAATTTTACAGTGTTACAATTTACAACCTACAATCTACAATGACACTATGGCTCACAGCCGAACATCTACACCAACATTACAATTTACAACTACAGTTACATCTACAATCTACAAATCACAACCCCATATGAAGGTGCTCTCACGAGTTCTCATCATTTCGGGAAGGAACCGAGACCAGCTCATGGTTCCCATACCATGATGCAAAGGGGAAGTTCGACATCAGGAACCGAGACCAGCTCATGGTTCCCATACCATGATGCAAGGGGAAGTTCGACATCAGAAACCGAGACCAACTCATGGTTCCCATACCATGATGAAAAGGGGAAGTTCGACATCAGGAACCGAGACCAGCTCATGGTTCCCATACCATGGTGCAAGGGGAAGTTCGACATTAGAAACCGAGACCAGCTCATGGTTCCCATACCATGGTGCAAGGGGAAGTTCGACATTAGAGACCGAGACCAGCTCATGATTCCCATGTCATGATGCTCGGGGAAGCTCTACCACTACAACATCTACAACTACAATGACATCAAAGACCGAGACCAGCTCATGGTCCCCGTACCATGATGCAAGGGGAAGTTACACATTTTACCGTTTCAGCTGAGTTACCAAAATAATAAAATATACAGAAAAACAAGTAAAAGAAAGAAAGGAAATACAAGATAAAATTGAATTATCGCCTCGATCAAGAAAGTCATTCGGATTATTGTCGGCCACTATATTATGATAATAAGTACATCCCTCGACTACAAGTTTCTCTCACATTGTCTAAACCACCATATCCTGGGTGTATGAGGTACTGATTTACCTTTGGAGATTTCCTATCGCTGGTTGTTTCCTGTCTTCGTGGAGTCCCGCTTCATTGAGTTTGCTACCCCCTTGATTCTCGCGTATTGTGTCTGGTTGTTCCCTTGTAACATCATTTCCTCACATGACCTCTCTATCTTGCATTCTCATATCATTGCATATCATTTGCATTCGGTGGCCTCTTAGGGCCAAAAATTCGTGCAATGTTTGTATTTAAGTCCCTCCTATCTCGTCGAGACGGAGATTTCAATCTCCATGTCTCCGAATAGGAGTAACTTAAATAGGGGCATCTGTTGCACCCTAATTTTTGACCATAAGATGCCATCTCTTTTTTTATTTTTATATTTTGTCTCTATACTTTTATGCGTTTTCTACCGCTAATCAATTTGCGCAGGTGCGATATTTTCATGTAAACTCTTATGATCAAGCATCCCATGGACAAGACACGAATCATAGTGATTAAGATTTTTTGCGCCATCAAGTATTTGTTGCTATGACGCAAGTTATAATTCGAGGTTGAGGTTCCTCCAAGTATGCTTCGGGTCTTCTTATATGTGCGAAGGGATTAAGGAGCGAGTTTTAACTTAGGGTTCACAAGCAACATTTGAGATTGGTCAAGGTCAGGTTGTCGTATGATGCAAGTGGTGATTTAGATTTGAAAGTTTGCAACTCGAGTTATAGTCTCACGAAGTTCAAATTGGACCTCAAACTCAAGAATCACTTTGAGCTTTCCACGCCATTAATCCACTCTTGAGGACGTATCCAAGTTGTACAATACATCACGCCTTGGCCCACCGGCTGATTGTCATTTGCTGTTTTTGTTAGAGAACTAGAAATAATATTTACGGTACAACCACCAGTTTGAAGGCCCCTATACTACAAGGCCCATGACGCACCTTTTATGGAATATTAGTCGCCAACTTAAGATGTCATGCTTGAACAAATTTACGTGTCCAAGGTTTAACAATGCAAAAACTCGAAGCGGTGATGTAGAATCATTTAGGAGAAGATGTTTTTAAGATCAAGAAGTGTTAATTGAGTTTGGTACATAACTTGTTCGCTGTCATGGAACCGTGAGCCAATGTTTATTACAAATCTCCACTTAACTAAATGCCTACAAATTATCACAAATCCATATACAAGAGAAAGTGCCTGCAATCATTATCATGCCAAGCTGTTTTCTTAAATTATGACATCATAGGTCTACGCCAAGTTACGTTGTGCAAAAGAATGTTTAGTGAACCATCATTCAAGAAGCTCCTAATGCAAGATACGCAGCCTCGTGAACTAGAAAGCGGCTCCGTGCTATTGGTCTTCCACCACCTGTGGGAGTTAGATTGGGAGAACGCCAAAGAGTCCTTACTGCTTGGAGTTTGAACCTCTCGCTTTTGCTTGATTAAAGAGACCGACTCAAGGATTTCGAAAGTCTTCGTATCAGAAGTGTGTACAACTTCAAAGACGCGAACATGAAGGTCCACATGCATAACCGAGATCCAGATATTAAGAGACCAACCTGCCAACAGAATTTGATAAGGTTAATAATGCGGTAATACAATTTTCTACGACGAAAGTGCATTTCGAAAATCCAAGACAATGATCAAGGGATACACCATTTTGGCATGAAATATGGCCATATTAAAATAACAAATGTTTATGAACTTCAAATTTAGGATATGTCCGACACAACCTTGAAGATTCTGAATAAGAAATGGGGTCTAGGGGAAATACCTGTAAGGGTCGTGACGACTCGTGTATAGAGGCAGAAGTTCACTGGAGCTTTATATCAGAACACCATAGTATTCATGATCCCAGGATATGAACACACCTAATTTCACATACATAAGAAATTAGTAAGCAAGAAGCAAATGTACAGAAGACACGTCAACCATTTTAATTCCTCAAAAGACACTCAATTAAAGTCAAGCTCAAAGCTTTTGAAGAAGACTCGCCTCAACCGTACAGCATTGAAAATATTCAATTAAAGCCTAAGGCTCATGCCTCTTTAATCTAAAGAAGGCACCACAAATTGAAAACTCGGTAAGTGATTACCCAATTGTTAATGACGTGAGCCATGCCGGTGAGAAGTCTTGAAATCTGAAGTGGCTAATAGCAGTACAATCCTCAACTTTTGCCACGGTCCATCTTATATTCACAACTTTTGGTGTCGGATTGAAGCTTTCTGTAATATCACCTGCAATGGTTTAGAGCGCATCAATTAAATAACAGCCAGCCAAGTGCATGGTCAACAATTTGCCATAAACTTTATCAAACCTAGTTACACAAATAGGAATCTACCTATGATTGAGATCCTGATGCTAATGAGGGCTACTTATGCAATCGTCCCCCCCGATGACCTGCAACGAAATCAAGCCAAGGAATCAGCTTCAGACCGACCAACAATGAGTGAAATGGTGAAAGCACTAGAAATCATATTACAGAAAGATGGTTTGAACAAATTCTATTTCTGCTTCGTCATCTGCTACTAGTTTGGGCAAGGATACCATGAACATTTATCGCAACAGCCACGTTGATGGGTGATTGACTCCCTCCCAAAAGCCCAATCCTTACCTCCTGCAAATGATGGCATTCTACAATGTTTCTGCAAAAGGGCGAATCCTTTAACCATCAAAACAGGGCATTGTACTCTCAGCCTCACAAGAAGTTATTCATAACCAAGAGATTAGTACCTTTAAGGAGCCTACACACTTGCAGAAAGATGTCTGCAAACGTACTCCAACCAAGGCCTACCCTGTTGAGGCCCGCGCATGAGATTAGTAACTTCAGCACAATAGGATCGGTTAATCCTGAAACTGAAATTTGAGCAAACCTTCAGCACATGAAAACAGCTATTGCAAGTATAAAAATCAGGGCATTTCTGCATATACCTCTACTTTATGTACTTCCGGTTTTATTACATCCCTGGTTGCAGCTCCAGTTACGAGAAAGCTTGGCCTGAGGGCAAGTATCACTTGGTGGTATCAACTCTCCCACGAAGTCTGCTCTTAATGATCGCAACCGTTAATCTAAGAGTGCTCATTGTAGGAGGAACAACTGCACATTAAAGGTTCTCAAGGAATTAATTGAATATAGGGCAGCAACATTTTCTACATATTCAGTACCTCAAGCAAATATTGAAGTTCATGGAAAAACAACCACCTAACTTCAGAAAGAAAACATGGCAGAGCATAATACATTACCTGTTAGAATGAGATGCGACCTTTGTTGAGCCCATGATTCACAAGTACAAGTGTTGAGAGTACCAGGTCAAATCCAGAACCTGCGCTCTAGACGTAAGCTATAGAAACCTATGCCAGGCACCTCTGATGGCTATGCCTCAACTTATGCTAATTCCCCTAAACACATACAACAACACTTTGATCAGAATTAGAAGCCAGTCGTGCAGAGTGAGGGATTGGAATCTCACGCAAAAACTCAAGCAATCAATCATCTTACAAGTGAAGAGAAAACCTTTAGGGGATGATCCACAGTTAGTTGTGAACAAAACACCTTCTCCAATCGACAATGATGAGAGTATTGATTTTTGAACTATTCAAGAAAGCTGCAGAATCGTGATGTGCAGAGGTTATGACCCAAATTCCTCGATTATTGCCAGCTGTCCTACAACCACAGAATCAAATATAACCTTTAAAGCATATTCCCTAGTAATAGAAGATTCTATTCAAAAATAGACCAAATCAAATCCGTTTTCAATCAACGCACAAAATCAGAAGGATTAACAAGCTATTACTACAATCACGATGAAGGAAAGTTTTCAAATGTTGTCTACACCAAAACAGGAAAGTTTTTATTTGATTCAGCCCTAAAATGGAAACAATCAATCAGCATTCAACTATTATTCAAATCCCAAGTCTATATAAAGAGGGGGATACACGCTAGCCAGAAACACACGAATCCCAAATCCCAAATCAACCCTAATTTCGCAAACAGAAAGAGGAACTCATCTTGTTTGGAGCTTCATCGCCGGAAACCCTTTTCAAGCCTACCACCGTGAAACCCTACAACCACTCCGCCGCGAGCCCTCGATCTACGAACCCACCGCAAATCCGCTACCGCATCACTCGTCGCCGACCCTCCACGATCGCCGCTGTCGGAACTTCCATTTTCCAACGAACCGCAATCGCTAAAGCCTCCACCGCCCATAGTTTGCGGTAATCCTTTTGTTTATGCTAAAATTATGGAAGTCTTTGATTGGTTTGTTATGTTTCAGGTTTGATAAATGAAGAGGAGAATCAGAGCAATCGATGGAGAAGAGGGAGACGGAAACAAGAGAAAAGGAAGATCGCGACGAGAAGGGGATTGGGGGGATCTAGGGTTTACTGTGTCCATTTTGTTTTTGTTTTATCTGTTAATCACTAACACCACCACACATCCACTAACCATCACCTAATCACCCTAATTAAATCGCTAATTATCTCTTAAAACTTAATTAATCTGCTTAGTCACTTAATTTTTGTTTTATTTCGTTAATTAACCCAGTTTTATTTTAACTAAATCTTATCTTAGTTTTTTAATTAACTAAATACCTATTATAATCAGTTTTAAATAAAAATAATAATTACTACATTTTTTAAAATTAACATAATTAATTTTATTTCTTTTATAAAATCAAATCCATCAAAAGAATACATTTTCTTACAAACTCAAGTAATTTATACCACTTTTTACAAATAAATAAATAAAAATAATAGATTAACTTTTATTTAAAAAAATCAAATACAACTTCTAAATAAATCATAATAACTTTACTATAATTTTTTTTAACCTCTTGCAAATAAAATTAAGTTAACATCTTTTGAAATCACATCAAACGACTAAAATCAATTCGACTCAAACTAATCAACTCCGGTTAAAATCAACTCACATCGTGTTCAATCGTGCACCGCACATTCACATTCACAATTCACACACTTAGCGCTTTCATGCGTTTATGTATGGTTTACTTTATCCGCAATCTTTATTTACCGCAATTTTACATTACTGTCATTTATATTCATGCATTACATCCGTCCAAAGGAAAAACCTACACATAATTCAACGTTGTGTGTAGTTGCACATCATAAGCATCATATTCCCTTCGATCCTTGATTCTTCAAGTTGATCATTTAAGTTTAGGACCTACCCCATAGGAAGGACCTTGCCTTTATCTTTAAAACTTAGACAAAACAATCAACAATACAAACTTTTTCAAACACATTAGAGAATAGATGTTAATCATCTTAAGTGAGATATAATCTCCACCCCACAAACAACACAATCAAACATGTAGGGACTTTGCCTTAAGAGCGACAAAGGCATGCTTGGTGACCATCCGAGTATGTAAGACCTTTTCTTAAGACGATGCAAAGACCATTTCCTACAACCCCCTTTACATATGTGGTGGTTATCTCTCCCTTAACATGAAGACTCGTCTCTTCTCCTAAACCCAATCAAAACAACTACCCTAAACTCGCAGGAACTTTGACCACAGTCAAAGGACTCCTCAAACCCTTTAGGGTGAACTACAACATACTCTGATTCCACTCCCGTAAGGATATGTAGGCATAAGATGCGATATCTTATCGAGTATACTTAGAAATAAACCACTAGGGTCTTTTATCCCTTAAGCAGATAAACCATAGCAATAAACAAACATAAAACAAGAGGTTCCTGTAGAGTACTACAGAAAATTAGGATGCTAGTACCTTCCCTAAGTTTAACCAACCCCCGAACCTAAACAATCTAGCTTGCATTTGCATTGCATTGTGGGAATTTCGATCTTTATCCCTTCCTTTGGACAAATCAAAGTTTGGTTGCAAAATGAATTAAAGATTCAAACTAATCAATAGTTTGGTATCCGATTTTCACCGCGACAGTGTGCAAGCCATCCGTGTATGAATTGAACGGACTCCAGACTTTGCTTCAGTTTTATGATCCCCCGCTGCGTTGCTTCACATTTCCGAGCTATGTGCTGTCCCCCACTTTGGAAGAGTTTTCTGTCATATTGGAGATACCCATTCTTGCCCAGGTACCCTTTTGGCCTATCGATCAGGAGCCAGATCTGGCTAAGATTGCTACAGCTCTGCATATTGATGTTTCTGAGTTAGAAGGAAAGACCGTCAAGAGAAATGGAGCCTGGGGGTTCCCGTTACCTTTTCTAGCTGAGAAAGCCCGACACTTCGCCAAGAAGGAATGCTGGGTGGCGTTCAAAGCTATTTTGGCCCTGTGCATATACGGTATCATGTTATTCCCTAATATTCCAGATTTCGTGGATGTGGATGCTCTTCGCATCTTCGTCTCAAAGAATCCAATCCCTACCTTGCTCGGAGACGTGTACCATTCGGTGCACTACAAAAACGAAAATAGAAGAGGCAAGGGTGTGTCCTGTTGTGCTTCATTGTTCTACAGATGGTTTGTCACTCATCTACCGAAGGATGGTCCTTTTATAAAGACGGCAGAGACGAAGGAATGGTCAGAGCGACTGATGAGCTTGTCTGCCGAAGACATTGATTGGTTTGATAAAGATCGTCTGGGGAGTGAAATTATTTACAGGTGTGGGAGCTTTCTTAATGTCCCTCTTGTGGGTAGGAAGGGATGTATCAACTACAATCCATCCATTGCTATCAGACAATTCGGGTATGCTTTGAGGGGCCCTCCTAAGGACGAAGAGGTACAGGAATCTCTGTACCTCACTGGTGCATTAGAAGGGGATGATCTGGTTAGGTTCGAACATGCTTGGAACAACGTTCATCGAAAGGGAAATACCTCATTAGGGAAAATCAATAATCAGGCTTATCCTCCTTATATGGACTGGATTCGTAACAGAGCAAAGAAAGTGTTGATGCCTTTTCCTCCTGTCAAACAGGACGAGCCTTTAGAGCCTACCATGATCGAAATCCAGAAGTACGAGCAGCCTCAAGCCAAGAATGCAGAGCTGGTCAAGGCCAATGAAGAATTGGAAAATGAGATCGCGCAGCTCCTCAGAGAAAAGAGCGAAGCCGTCTACACCTGCAAGAGGCAGACAGAGATGATCAACCACCTGGGCGCCAACTTGACCAAAGAGATCGATTCTAGAGAGCGTCTTGGGTTGGACCTAAAGGCAGTGCACGGGGTATTGACCACCAAGAAGCAGGATCTAGATAAGGTATACCGGAAGTTGACCCAGTACGAGAAGCTGTGGAATAATACCTTGACTAGTCATAAAGATAGGGAAGAAAAGCTGAAGCAGCAGATAGTCCAGTTGGAAGCCCAGGTTGAGGCCAAAAACAAGAAAATAGAGGCTGAAGCCTCACTCCGACGAGATGCCCAATATAAGATAGTTGAGATCAAAGCTAACTTACTGGATTATCAACTCCGGGCTGACGCTAAGAGGAGTAGGGTGGAAAACCGTTCTGAAGAAGGTGTGTGGGGAAGCATTGATGAGAACCTCCCGGACGCCATCAGGCAAAGGGATCTGTTAATCCAGGGCCTGCTCACTCAGCCTAACCATCCTGATACGAAGAAGTTACTAGAGGATTTCCGTGCCCGTGGCCGCACCTGATTTCTTTATATTTCTTTGCACCTTTTATGCATTAATATGCTGATCACCACCAGGCTTGTTGGTTGGGGTCATGCTGCTGCTTCAGTTGTATTTTTCTTTTGTTGTACGCTACCCACACGGGCTTTTCATATATATATATGAGGGTTTCTTTCCATGATTGGATGGTAGACTTTATTTGTCTTGGAGCTAGAATCGAGGGGGACTTCCTCCTAATGCATGGATACATGGTTTTGGTGGTAATCAAGGCTATGGTAATCAGGGTTACGGAAATCAGGTTTACGACAATCAAGGCTTCGGTAACGCTGGCTTCGACAATGGGAGCCACAATGGTATGGGTACTGGTGCTCACAATGCTGGCTTTGGGCCAAGGGCTGGAAATCAAGGTTTTGGTAATATGGGATACGGTCCCAGGATTAATCAAACTGGTTTTGGTCCTCATACTTCTTATGCTGGTTATGGTAATGAGGATTCTCACTGGGACGAAGATCGCCAGGAAGATGCTTTCCCTCCTCCAGGCAGGGATCGTGAGATGCCCGTTGACAGTGATAGAAGGTTCAGGTTGTTGGAAGAACAAATGAGGAATCTTGCTAATCAGAACTCCACGGGGTTGGACGTGACTAACATGGGATTGGTCCTTGGGTTGAGGGTGCCCCTCAAATTTAAAGCACCCACATTTGACAAGTATAAGGGGGATACTTGCCCGAAAGTTCACGTGCGATCTTACTATCGGAGAATGTCCGCCTACTCTGAAGACGAAAAGATGCTGATGCATTTTTTCCAGGACAGCTTGTCGGGACCATCATTGGAATGGTGCATGGGGTTAGAGCCTACTCAAATTGGTAGCTGGAAGGAGTTAGCGGAAGATTTTGTCAAGCACTACCAATATAATAGCGACCTTGCGCCGAACAGGGTCCAGCTCCAAAACCTTTCTCAGAAGAATAGTGAAAGTTTCAAAGAATACGCCCAGAGGTGGCGTAAGCTAGCTGCCAAGGTGCACCCGCCCATGGTAGAACGCGAGTTGGTGGATATGTTTGTGGGAATTTTCTCTGGGTTGTACTATGACAGGCTCATTAACTGTTCGACGGCTAATTTTTCCGAGTTGATACTCTTGGGGGAACGTATCGAGAATGGTGTTAAGATTGGTAAGATTCAAGCGGGTGAGTCAACCTCAGCTGGAGGTGGTAAGAAAGCTTTTGGGAATAAGAGACAAGGGGATACAAATTCAGTAAACAGCTCTCGAGGGAGAGGTAGAGTTCGAAACCAATACCGTCAGCAACAAATTGCTAGCGTGACAATTCTGGTACCTTAGCAGCAACAACAACAGCAACAGGGGCAACGAAATGCTGCTCCACAGAGATATCAAGGTCAGGATAGGGCTATGAAGAGAGTATTTGAGGCACCTCCGCTGCCATATGCTCAGCTTCTTCCAACTTTGTTACAGTTGCAGTTGGTCGAGAAAAGGACGATGGCTCCGTTAACGGGTACGCCTCCTTTCGGGTATGACGCTAATGCACATTGCGAATTCCATTCCGAGGCACCCGGTCATAGCATTGAAAACTGCCATGCTTTCAAACACAAGGTATAAGATTTGTTAGATAGCAAGGCTATAAAATTCGGTAATGAAGCGCCTAATATTGAGAAGAATCTGATGCCACCTCACAGATCGGCGCAGGTGGGTGCGATTCTAGAAGATGCTAGTCTGAACCTGGTTATGAATGTGGATGAATTAAAAACGCCTTTGGGTTATGTCAAGAGCAGACTGTTGAAAGGGGGAGTGTTCCCTGGTTGTGATGCTGATTGTGTTGATTGTTTGGCCCAGCCTGAGGGTTGTAATAACTTGAGAAGAGGTATTCAAAGGTTGATCGATGGGGGTACGCTTCAATTTGATCGCACTACTGAAGAAAAGCCTGTTGAGGCAAAAGTTGAGAAGCAGGGTGAAGTTGCAACGATTACAATATCGTTCAAAACTGTCACGATATCGGCGCCTCCGTAGAGGCCGACTATCACAATTACCAAAGCTGGACCTATTCCGTATGAGAGTACTAAAGCCATCCCCTGGAATTATGGGGCGGAAATGTATTGCAATGGGGAGAAGATTAACTTACCAAGCCTGCCTGTAGGATCCATTGATAACCTTGTAGGGGCAGGGGGCATAACCCGCAGTGGAAGAATTTTTACATCGCCAGAGGTAGAAGCTGAGCGAATTGCTAAGGGGAAAGGTAAAGTTTATGAAGAAGGACCTTCTCAAGAGAAGGAAAAAGAGGCTTTGACCAAAGATGTAGAAGAATTCATGAGAAAAATTCGGAAGAGTGATTACAAAATTGTCGATCATCTGCAGCAGACACCTTCCAAAATATCAATCTTATCATTGCTACTTTGTTCCGAAGCCCATCAGAATGCTTTGTTGAAGGCCCTGGATGCTGCCTATGTACCCCAGGAGATATTAGTTAATCAACTCGAAGGAGTGATGGCACACGTGAATGCGGGGCATGGCCTTGGCTTTACCGATTTTGATTTGACACCCAGGGGTCGTAACCATAACAGCGCGTTGCATATTTCTATTTAGTGTAGGGGCATTGTTATGTCTCATGTCCTTGTTGACACTGGCTCGTCCCTAAATGTTTTGCTTGCTGAAGCTAGATACCCGAGGTGTAATCTGCACGCCAAGTGACTTAGTGGTGAGAGCATTTGACGGGACGAGAAGGTCTGTATCGGAGAACTGACTTTGCTAGGCCAGGTTGGTCCAGAGGTGTTTGACACCGTATTTTACATCATGGATATACAACCAGCTTATAGCTGTTTTCTCGGACGACCGTGGATCCACGCTGCAGGGGCTGTAACATCGACGTTGCACCAAAAGCTTAAGTATATGGTCGGTGGTAGCATTGTCACCGTATGTGGGGAGGAAGACATTTTGGTCAGTCACCTGTCATTGTTTAAATATGTCGAAGTGGATGGTGAGATCC
Source organism: Lathyrus sativus (assembly GCA_963859935.3). Lineage (NCBI taxonomy): Eukaryota > Viridiplantae > Streptophyta > Magnoliopsida > Fabales > Fabaceae > Lathyrus > Lathyrus sativus. The sequence continues at coordinate 409,009,806 of OZ012738.1, read as the reverse complement.
ATGAGACATTATGCCAAGCCTTTGAAGGAGTGCAAATTAGAGATAAATCTCATGTCTTAAGCAGTGGGTCAGAAGTGGCTATGTCCTCGTACAGGGAAGCCCAAACGGTAGTTCAGGCCGGAGAGACCAAAGGTTGGGGTCAGGTTTTGGAGATTCCTGTTAAGCAGGACAAGTTAGGCTTAGGGTATCGCCCGTTGTCATTATCTTTTTCGCACAGCCAGCCAAAGTTCAAAGGTCCGATTGTGTTCACTCCGGGAGGAGTCAGTTTTGAGCAGATCAATGTTGTGTCTGACAATGAAGAGGGCGATAGGGACTGCGACATGGACTCGTGGATCAAGCCCAGCGAGCCAGGACAAAGCCTCTGCAACTGATCTATCCAGGATTTTATCCAAGTGACGCCGAAAGAGTAATGCCTTATTTTTCGATTATTGTACAATCCTATGTCCTACCCGGGGCATAGTGATTTTATTTCAGGGCCTACTTGTTTATGTGTATGCTTTGTTTAATCATCAAATAAACGCATTTTTCTCATGCAAATTTTGTGATCCCTGTTTTTCTGCCTTCTGTTTGAAGCATTTAACCCTTTCTTTTGCAGGACTCATATTTCAGATGACACCGACCAAGAACTCCCTATGACTCGCTTCGACTTTGAGCACCCGATATTCCAAGCCGAGGAAGAGATTGTTGAGGAGGACGACTTACCAGAGGAGCTGACTCGTCTGTTGAAATAGGAAGAGAGAATCATTATGCCTCATCAGGAGGATATTGAGATCGTTAATCTGGGTTCGGAAGAAATTGTCAAGAATGTCCGGATAGGGGCCGCGCTGCAAAGTGATATCAAGCAGAGACTTGTCAAGATGCTTCGAGAGTATAGTGACATCTTTGCTTGGTCTTATAAAGATATGCTTGGGCTAGATACTGATATTGTGGTCCACCGCTTGCCATTGAGTGAAGACTGCCCGTCGGTCAAGCAAAAGCTCAGAAGAACTAAACCAGATATGGCCGTAAAGATTAAAGAGGAAGTGCAGAAATAGTGGGACGCTGGTTTCCTAGCTGTTACAACTTACCCTCCTTGGGTCGCCAATATAGTACCTGTACCAAATAAAGATGGCAAGGTATGAATGTGTGTTGACTATCGGGATCTGAACAAGGCGAGCCCTAAGGATGACTTCCCGCTTCCTCATATTGATGTGTTGGTCGACAACACTGCTCAATTCTCGGTGTTTTCCTTCATGGACAATTTTTCGGGCTATAATCAGATTAAGATGGTGCCGGAGGATATGGAGAAAACAACTTTTATTACCCCGTGAGGAACGTTCTGCTACAAAGTGATGCCCTTTGGTTTGAAGAACGTTGGGGCAACATATCAGCGTGCTATGACGACACTCTTTCAAGACATGATGCATAAAGAGATTGAGGTCTATGTTGGCGATATGATTTCCAAATCCCAGACGGAGGAAGAGCATCTGGTGAATCTTCTGAAATTGTTTGAAAGGCTTATGAAATTCAGGATGAGGCTGAATCCTAATAAGTGCACCTTCGGGGTGAGATCTGGTAAGCTACTGGGGTTCATTGTTAGCGAAAAAGGAATAGAGGTTGATCCTGCTAAAATAAAAGCAATACAAGAAATGCCAGCGCCAAAACAGAGAAAGAGGTTCGTGGGTTTTTGGGGAGGTTGAACTACATCGCCCGGTTCATATCTCACCTTACTGCCACGTGTGAGCCAATGTTTAAATTGTTGAAAAAAGACCAGGCAATTGTCTGGAACGAAGATTGTCAAAAGGCGTTCGAAAGAATAAAAGAATACTTGTAGGAACCTTCGGTATTGATGCCGCCAGTAGCCGGAAGACCACTGATCATGTACTTGACGGTTCTTGAGAACAATATGGGATGTGTGCTCCGTCAACACGACGAGACTGGACGGAAAGAGCATGCGATCTATTACTTGAGTAAAAAGTTCACAGACTGTGAATCCCGTTACTCTATGCTCGAAAAGACGTGTTGTGCACTTGCTTGGGCTGCCAAACGTCTGAGACAATACATGCTGAATCATACAACCATGCTGCTACCGAAGATGGATCCGATCAAAGACGTCTTTGAAAAGCAGGCGCTTTCTGGAAGGATTTACCGATGGCAGATGGTACTGACAGAGTACGATATACAGTATGTCTCGCAAAAGGCTATCAAAGGTAGTGTACTGTCAGAGTACCTGGCTGAGCAGCCAATCAATGATTACCAGCCGATGAAGTTTGATTTTCCTGACGAGGATATCATGTACTTAAAGATGAAAGATTGCAAAGAGTCGTTGCATGGTGAAGGTCCTGAGAGGGGTTCCCAATGGCAATTGATTTTTGACGGTGCTGTAAATTCATACGGAAGTGGAATTGGGGAAATCATCACGACTCCCCATGGGACGCACATCCCGTACACTGCCAGATTGACATTTCCAGTTACCAATAATGAAGCTGAATACGAGGCGTGTATCATGGGTCTCGAGGAGGCTATTGATTTAAGGATTAAAAATCTTGATGTGTATGGAGACTTCGCGCTAGTCGTGAACCAGATCAAGGGAGAATGGGAGACCCGTCCGCCTAATCTGATACCGTATATGAATTATGCAAGGAGATTGTTGCCTTTCTTTGACCGGGTAGAGTTTCATCATGTGCCACGGGCATAAAATCATATGGTTGACGCTCTCGCGACATTGTCTTCGATGTACAAAGTTAACTTCTGGAATGAGGCTCCCAGAATAGTTATCTCTCGCCTTGATAGGCTCGCCTTCATATTCGCCATTGAGGAAGCTTCCGATGGTAAGCCGTGGTATTTTGATATCCAGAATTTCCTAAAGAACCAAGAGTATCCGACTGGGGCATCCAGCCGCGATAAGAAGACTCTTAGGAGATTGGCTGACAATTTTTACTTGAATCCGGATGGTGTTCTGTATAGGAGAAACCATGATTTGGTGCTTTTGCGATGTGTTGATGAGAAAGAGGCTAATCTACTCATGGAAGAGGTCCACGAGGGAACCTTTGGCACACATGCTGGCGGACACGCTATGTCTCGAAAGTTATTACGGGCAGGGTGTCACTACTGCGAAAATCGGCGCCGACTATGACAGAAGAGTCACCACCGTGCGTTATTTATCCCAAAGGAGGGAAAGGAAACGCTCAGAGTAAACCTAATGTAAAACGGGAAAGGAATGGTCATCGCAACCAAATCCTGGATTCGGGAGTCGATTACGCAAGGGGAAGGTATTAGCACCCCTCACGTCCGCCGTACTCGACGGGATCCACGCTTGTTTTCTGGTATGGATTGTTTCTCTATCTACACTAAAGGTCAAGGGACAAAAGGAAAGAAAAGAGAAAAGAGACTCGATAGAGCTTCGCCGCTCTATGCCTACGTATTCCCTCGTGCAATGGGAAAGTCAGAGTCTACGTAGTTCGGCTAACTACGGATGAAGGTGGGAAGGTTGCTCGCTAGGATACGACATCCTATGCCTACGTACTTTCATACAGCATGAAAGATCACAGCAAACGTAGTTTAGGCTACGGAAGACACAAGCTTGTCTGACTGTTTTTTATTACCTTATGAAAGGGTTTTTCTTGATTAAGAGTCCAAGCAGACAAAAATGACACTTTGATGTTTGTTTTGAATCTTTTACGAAAGAAGTGTTTTTTAGTTTGTTTGCAATCTCTGACGCACTAGAGACTATGATTTGAGAGTGACTACGTCGCGTGTCACCCAAAGGGTGCCACACTAAGCAGCCAGACTACTGGAAAGAAGCTCTCCAGCAACCCTTTCTCAAATAGCTTAAGGCTCGTAACGTACGACATCGATTAACCTTATTACTGTATTTTTGGGTTGTTTTGAGACAAGAAGAGAAAGAAGCTCTAAAAAACCTAGGGTTGAAAAGGGAATAAAAACTAACCTAATGTTGTCATGCATGGATAAGAATCCTAATGTCTGTCATAATTCCCTCCTGCACAGAGGAAATCAGAGATCCTAGGGGATAAACAGAAAAGAAAGCAAGCAAATATAGTAAAATGCATGCAATGCAGCAATACAAGCGAGGCAAGGGAGTCCCGCTCAACCTCGAACCTGGGAAAACAACAGGCAAAGTGAATCAACATTCACTTCAAACCTATGGGGCAAGCTGCACAAGCCAACAAACAATACAGAAAAACCAAAATAAAACAGAGGAGGTAGCCCAAGCAGCAACATCAAACTCCCACAGTTGACATCACAAGCAGCAGCTCTGATAGCAACAGTTGGTTAAACAGCAAAAAGTTGACAGCTACAACCTTCATCTTCATGAGTAGCTTCAACAAACAAACTTCAACAAGCTTTAACAAACACCTAGCTTCAACCAGCAAACAACTTCATCAAGCAAGCAGCTGGCTTCAACAAGCAACACTCCTAGCTTCAACAAGCTTCTAGCTTCAACAAGCACAAACTTCATTCTCAACAAGCTTCAACAAGCAACCTCCAAAGGAGAATCAATTAACAAGATCAGGTTGAGATGTTAAGTAACTTAATGACAACCAAAGGAAGCCACTAAGAACTTAACATTATAGTAGAAAAGTACCCTCAAAGTTCTACTCTTAAAGCATGACATTCATCCCTCCAAAGGAGAGATGTGACTTCTTTAAGAGGACTTTATGTCATTGGATTGAATGGAGATGAACAATATACTCCATGTTTGAAGAAACAAGCAAAACTAATCTAATGCTCTTCCTAAAACCCTAGTTTCCCTAAGCTCCTGACAAGCACTCCACAAAAGGACAAGGCTTCATATCCAAGCTCCTTCAAGCTCTCCAAATCATCTACAATTGATCTTCATGTTCATCCAAGCACAAAAGCACCACCACCCTAATCTAAGGGGAACTATTGAGTTAAACTAGTCAAGTTAGTCCATTAGAAACACCTAGAAGTTAGTCCTAAAACTAATTCTAATTAAAATACTAAAAATGATTGTAAAATCCTATAAAAAATTCTAAGGGTTCCTAAACCGCTTAGGAATATCTCCATATAAAAACCAGGGGGTTAACCACTCATTAAGACCTAAAACTATGCCCTAAACCTAAGGGTACTATCTTAAAACCCTAAAATTACAACACCTAATGTTCAATGTTCAAAACAACCTAAAATTTTCTCACAAAAATGTGAGAAAATTTCTAGAGGTACATGCATATCTAAGCTAACTATACCAAAAAGAATTAACTCAAAAATCAACACCAATCTCCCATACTAAAATCAGCAAGAACAAGCACCAAACAAATGGAATTTAAAACCAATTAAAATGCAAAAATGCAATTAAAATAATAAAATGCATGAATTATTAAAATTTTAATTCTATAAAATTCTAGGCTCTCTATAGAGTCCAAGGGAAAAAATATAGCCTAAAAATGCTTATTTTCCTAATTATTATGATTTAATTCCTAACTATATGCAAATGATAAAATAAAAGAAAAAACAATGAAAAATGGAGAAAAGCGCGTGGTAGAAAGTAATATTTCTATGTTATTATCCATGTTGGGCCTAGCAGGGGGGTGCGAGTATCAAATGAGTCACTAAGCCCAAGCGAAATTAAAACAAATTAGAAAAAGAAATGGGAATTGAGAAATGTTTGTGGCAAATAGCAATTGAACCTAGTGCATTTTCCACATGGGCCAGTGTCGCTACTGCGAAAATCGGCGCCGGCTGAACAGAAGAGTCGCCACCGCGCGTTATTTATCCCACAGGAGGGAAAGGAAACGCTCGAGGTAAACCTACCGCAAAACGGGGAAAGGCATGGTCGTCGCAACCAAAACCTGGGTTCGGGAGTCGGTTACGCAAGGGGAAGGTATTAACACCCCTCACGTCCGTCGTACTCGACGGGATCCATGCTTGTTTTCTGGTATGGATTGTTATTTCTATCTAAACTAAGGGTTAAGGGTTAAAAAGAAAGAAAGGGACTCGGCAAAGTATCGCACTTTATGCCTACGTATTTCCGTCTAGAACGAGAAATCAGAGTCAACGTAGTTCGCCTACCTACGGGAAAGGAGGGGAAGGTTGCTCGCTAGGATATCGCATCCTATGCCTACGTACTTTCACACAGCATGAAAGATCAGAGCAAACGTAGTTCGGGCCACGTACGACACAAGTCTGTTTTGATTGTTTTTATTCCTTCTGAAAAAGGGTTTTCCTGATTAACAGTCCAAGCGGACAAAAATGACGTTTTGATGAGTTCACATTCTTTTACGGAAGAAGTGTCTTTTATTGGGTTTGAAATCTTATCGTGTTTTTCTGTTTGTTTTTGAGAAAGAAGAGACAGAACTCTAACCTACGGTTGCGAAGGGAATCAAACTATCCTAATGTTATCATGCATGGGTTAAGACCTAATGTCTATCATGCTCCTCTCTTGCGCAGAGAGAAACAGAGATCCTAAGGAAATAGACGGAAACAGAAACAATAGCATATATACAATAAAGCAGTAAAAATGCATGAATGCAAGAATACAAGCGAGGCAAGGGAGTCCCACTCAACCTCGAACCTAGAAAACAATAGGCAAAAGTGAACAAGATTCACTTTCAACCTAACAGGTTAAACAACAAACAATACAGTCAGGGAAAACCAATCAATACATCAAAAATTAAACAGCAAAAATAAATAGCCACAGCAGCTCTGCATCAACATCTGACTTCAAGTCATCTCCAAACAGCTACAGGCTTCAAACAAGCATCAATCTCCATCTCCACAGCCTTCAAGCAAGGTCTCTATCATCAGTCTTCAATCTGCAATGGCTTTTCTTCAAGGCTCAATCTTCAGGATGAATATCAATCAACAAGATGAACTGAATGTTAAATAGTCAAATGCCTACCAAGGGTGGCTCATTAACTGTTAACATTATACATACAATTTTCCCTCAAAAGTTCCATCTTTCAAATACATTCACTGATCCTTCCAAAGGAAGGAGGTGGATATCTGAAAGAGACTTTGAATCATAGAGAAAGAATGGAGGCAGACAAGATCTTCCGTGTTTGTGAATCAAGCTTTCTACTCTAGAGCTCTGCCTAGCTCCTAAATCCTATACTCCTCAACAGCTGCCAGCAAAGGATGCTCCTCATCAACTCTGGAAGTTGGACTTCATTCTCTTGATCTCCAATGGCTTTCATCATCACAGGTCTTCAGCTCTCCCAATCCCCAAGCAAACCCAATACCCCACACAGACAAATGAAATAACCCTAGAGAGGGCACACCACACAGTCAAGCAAGTATAAGCAGTATACTAATAGCAGTAGTAGAATAGGGGAAACCTAGTAATTTCTAAGGGATCTATTATCTACCCATAATCCATATAGTCCCATACCCCAAAGATTCAATCTACAACTCCTAAGGGAAATGATTTAATTCTCCTATGTTATCTCCTAAACCCTAGTTTTGATCACACTAATCACGCCTAAACAAAACACCTAAAAATTAATCCTAAAATTATGAATTAAATTTTATATACAAGCTAACATTCTATACTAATCAACCTAAAAAGAATGGATCAAAAGTATAAAAGAATTTAATCAAACTAAAATCACCAAATTCATGCACTAAACTACACATTATTTAATCCTATTTAAAAGAAAAATATGCCAAAAATACAAAATAAAAGGAAATGCCAAATTTTTATGTGATATTTTTCTTAACAAAATTATGAACAATATGCAAAAACAACCAATTAAAAACAATCATTTTTCTATTATTTATGAATTTTCAAAGAAATGAAATGAATTAAGAAAAATTAAAATGAATTAAATTTGGATGAGGGTGCAATGAGTAACAAAATCAGTTAAAAAAACAAGATGGGCCCAGACTGGGGGGCGCGCCTAGCAATGCGCGTCTGGGCCCAGCACACACTCATAAAAATGAAAAAAAAATAAAAACATGAAAACGGTGCATATAGCAAGGTTTCTAGTTGAAAATACATTGGGCCTAATTTGAGGAGGTGGCATTAGCAAGCGGTCATAAAGCCCAGTCTGAGAATATTAATGAAACGGTGCGTTTAGTGCACAGTCTCTCCCTCCAAATTCCATTTTAAATCGTGACCATCATATCACATCCCAAGTCAAGGTCAAACCCTTAATCGTGTGGCCCAGGGTTTATCTTCAACCTTGAAACCCTAGGGTTTCAGGAAATCTTCTCACCATGCACGAACCTTCCATCATTCTGTTCTCCCTCAATTCTCCATGAAAGCTCACGATGTAAAAACCAAAAACACTCCATTCTCTTCCCTCTACACAGCCATGGCCATAGTTTCCCCTAAAGCTCGCTCAAACTTCAAACCCGATAGGTGGAAGATGCTGACTCCACCATTATGCACTGTCATCAACCATGAGAATTCTGGCTAATTTCTACCCTAACATGATCTACACCTTATGCTGATTAATCTGAACTATTGATCCGAGATTATAGTGCAATATTCCATGAGTTCTAAACCCTAACAGCTTGTGCACTCCAATGGCAAACCTCATGAAACTTCCTCAAACTTTGTGAAATCCATCATCTAACCTATCTTAATAGTTCTAACCTAACAAATCTCTATGATTCTAACTAAATCAAGCAATTCGAATGAGAAACCAACCTGGTGTAAATGATGAAAACAGGTGCTGAAATCTTCAAATCCAATGCTTGCAATGATCTAGATTGGATCAGTGAACTTAATTCTGAGTTCTGTATGCAAAAGTTCTTGTTCAAGCCTCTTGAATCTTGCAATTGAAACTTTCTTGCACCTTGGATGATGAAGTTGTATGGCACGATTCCTCTTCAATTCAAACAAATTCTTGTGTGAATTTTGATCTATGAAAGATGTTGATGATGATCAGATCAAGAAATGTGGAAATTGATGGAGATTTGATGGTGTTTGAGAGGGTTTTGCAAAATGGAAGATTGAAGTGTAACTTGATATTATGAGCACAATGAATCACCAACCATGGCATGAAGCTATTCAATTCAATATATAGATGGAATTAGAAAGTCCTAGAACCTTGGAGAAACTTCCCATGCACACTTTCCCTTGGATTTGGATTATGTAACTTCCTTTGTAAGTAACCAAGCATAACTTTCAAATCTTGAACCAAACTCAAAAATCCACTTTTTCCAATGTTCTTAAAACATTTTTTCCAATCAAAATGACCTATAATTTCATCTCATTTGGCCAAATTATGAAAAATCTCAATTTTAGGTCATTTTTTATTCATTAAATTCACCAATTTTGAAACCTTGAGCTATGAGCCTTTCCAATCTTTCATGGTCACTTTTATAGACTTAAAATGTCATTTGGAGCAAGTTTGATGTTGTGAAATTTTCCATTTGAAGCTTCCTTGTATGAGTTTTGGGCATAGGCTTGAAATGACCTGTAATTCTCAGATGACCAAAATACCCTTTGCTTGCTAAGACCATACGTAGAGTTCCACAAATCATATGAAGGCATACCATACCATTATAGGAAGCTAAGACAATGAGGAAAAACTCTTATGTTAACCAGAAATTCATTTGAAATCTCCTTGAGGTGTAAAAGTTGCTTGGAAGACAAGTAACTTTTACAGACAAAATTTCAGATACCTCAGATGACCTGTAACTTGCAAGGACCATAACTTGAGTTCTATAAATCTCCTTGATGTCTTCCACCACTCAAATTAAAGTTCTTGAGATCCTCTACAAGTTTCATGTTGGCCAAGGATCCATTTGAAGCTTGCATTTTGACTTATCTTGCTTGGAAGTTTGACCTAAATCAGGGGATTTTACCCAGAAACCCTAATTTAGAAACTCCTCTTCTCCTTGATTTCTCCTGATTTCTTCTTGGCACATCCCCATATCCTTCTCTACATGTCAAATGATGAACCCCACATCTCTCCAATAGACCTCAATGCCTTTCAATCAATCAATTGACCTAGAGTTGACCTAGGGTTGACCCAGATGAAACCCTAGTTGACTGTCTTCAACTGCAACTCTTGTGATCATATCAATGACTTGCCTCCTTCTCCAAATGACTTTATAAGTCTTCCATGATGTCTATATACTCTCCATGCTCATCTCAATTCACAGCTCACAACTTCTTTGATGATCCTCAGATACCCTCAGGATAGGAGATAGATTCAATGCTTGATCCACTGACTTCTCAGCTTTCAAATTCTTTCTGATGACTTGAATAAGATTGAATTAGAATAATAACCTCTTGATAGGCTCCTAGAGATGAGAATAGTGCTTGGTCCCTTGTTGGATGATTTGTTATGCTATGCTATGCAGATGATTAGACTATGTACATGACTCTATATGCAAATGCTAATGCAATTGAAATATAAACCAAGTGAAATAGGTTGAGCAAATTTTAGGGTGCAACAGCTGCCCCTATTCAAGCGACTTGGACCCGATTGGGTGAAGACCGAACGACCTTCAAACATTCGCGGTACGAGACGGTTGAATACGAAGAACCCGAAAATTTGCCAACCGCAGAAATAGACTGCACCACTGCTTGGGGAACGACATTCATCAACTGAATCTAACTGTTACGACAACCCACTGATCCTTTAGCGACCGTGCTGGAGATTATTTTCATCAGCCTGAAAAAGATTCTATCATCGAAAAACTTGTCCACATTAGGACTCCACCTGCCGTCGACCCGGAACAATCTCAGCAACTTCGCTGGGGATAATTCGTCTGCATTTCATCAGAAATAAATCGTCCACGTTAGGAATAAACTCTTCCACGTTAGGAATAACACCGTCCACATTAGGATTAAGACTTTGTCTGGATCTGTCCACGTTAGGACTAAACTTTCTAGGTTATGAATACATCGTCCACGTTAGGACTCACCCTTCCACGTTAGGAATAACCCTTTTTAGATCTGTCCGCGTCAGGACTAAACTTTTTCATGCCAGTAATACATCGTCCATGTTAGGACTCACCTTTCCACGTTAGGAATAAACTTTCTTTCTTCGTTAAACTCTTCCACTTTATACTCTTCCACGTAAGGAATACATCTTCGTCCACGTCAGGAGTAAAATTTCCGCGTCAGGAATAAACTTCGTCCACGTTAGGACCCACCTTTCCACGTAAGGAATGCATCTTTCCACGTTAGGAAACCATCTCATTTTGATTTGTCCATGTAAGGACTCCAATCTTTCCACGTAAGGAATGCCATCTTTCCACGTAAGGAATCAACTTCTTGATCTGTCCACGTAAGGACTCCAATCTTTCCACGTAAGGAATACAATCTTTCCACGTAAGGAATACAATCTTTCCACGTAAGGAAACCGTATCGTCTTGATTTGTCCACGTCAGGACTCACATCTCGACCCGCTGAAGAAATAAGACTTGTCCACGTCAGGACTCACGCTTCATCTTGATTTGTCCACGTCAGGACCCACCTCTTGACTTGCTGAGGAAATAAAATTTGTCCACGTCAGGACTCAGGCACCTTCAACCCGCTGGGGAAATAAAACTTGTCCACGTTAGGACTCCCGTTTCACCAACACGAAGAAAGATAAATTTGTCCACGTCAGGACTCGCGCATTTTGTCAACACGAAGAATTATAAACTTGTCCACGTCAGGACACACCTTTCACCATTGCGAAGAAAGATATCTGCTGGAAATAAATTGTCCACGTCAGGACACCAACACGAAGAGTAATCAATTTTGTCCACGTCAGGACTTCACATTCAATCAATTCTGAGAAGTCGAACCTGTCCACGTTAGGACTAACACCTCTTATCGGCCCGGGGAAACAAATTTGTCCATGTTAGGACGCCCACTTCTCTAGCACGAAGAAAATCCCGTCAATAAAATTGTCCACCTTAGGACCCATCTCTTCATTGGTCCCAAACCACAAACTTCTTAGCACTGACGTGACAACAACTTTGAAGCGGACTCTACTGGGGATATTTGGAAACCAAACTACCGGACGCCTGTTCTGATAACCGGCGGCAGCCTCTGAAATTCTAATTCATGAAACCCTTTGATGACAAATAACTCTGCTTGGGGCCAAGGAGAGATTTTGCCTACTAACTCTGGCGGGGAGAACAAGAGAAATTTACCCAAATAACTCTGCTTGGAGACAAAGAGAACTTTATCATGATAACTCTATGGGGAATAATGCCAAAGCTGACACTTTCGTTGAATGTCTCACGTCGAGATCTTGAATGTTTGGTAATTCATTTGAGCAAGAGCTCTTTCAGCCTGCATGAGAAACAACACTTGAACACAAATGGTTAGCCAACCTGGTTTATGTTTCAAAATGCATATGTTTGACAGTGACGCAATGCTCCATTCGACATGGAAATGCTACGCGTGTTTATTTGGTGGATGCAAGTATGATCCTATATGCCAATGCAAATGCAGACTCGAACTGCTGAGATATAGGAAACTGCTTCAGCAAAATAGATGCTGAAGACCATGTCGACTCCGCTGGGGATGGCCCGGTGCTACAGAATTATTCCAGCAAAATAAATGCTGAAAGAGTGAAGTCAACCCTGCTGGGGAATATAACTCTGCTGGGGAATAGCAGATGCGCCCAGTATGATCGAACTTCTGCTGGAGAGTGAACGGATATCACGCGGTATTCTGGCAAAATAAATTCCAGGACTCACAACCAACTCTGCCGGGGAGAGTCTTAATTTTCGAGTTCCACGGGGAGGAAGGCCCTTGCTGAAAAGAGAACTCCGCTGGGGGCGAAACGATTCTCTTGGGGGAAAATCAACTGACTCCGCGGGGGGAGAGTAAATGACCCTGCGGGGAAAGGTAAACTGTCTGAATACAGTTCACAAATATTAATCTTCTGCGGCTAAACCACTCTGCTTGAGATGCACTGTCTGAATACAACTTACAATCTTGGAATCGCCAAACTCTGCTAAGGATAAACAATTTTGCTGGAGAACATCCTTTGTATGAGCTACGACTAGCTGGGAAATTCGATCCTTCTTCAGTAAGGGACAATGTTATCTTGGAAGCACGACCTGCGTGGGGATTCACTTCACATAACGATCAAGTTTCTTCGTTACGAGCTTCTGATCCACACTGCAACCTTTTGATCGTCCACTTTGTACGACTACGAACCCTGCAACACCACAAACAAGACAAGACAAGTCTACACAACCCAATCTATTCAGGTTAGCGTTAGTGACATCATTTTCAGTTAATTCAAAGTTTTAGCAATTGTTCGCAAGGGCCAGTGACATTATGCACATGCTATTTTCATCAAACCTAGGCGTTTACCATGCACAAAACAGTAAAGAACCAGCATCAAGTACTAAATAACATATTTTATTGATAGGGCCCCTGAATGGGCGGAGTTTTTGTACAAGGGATGTAACTCCTGAAAAGAGGAAGCTACGCATAACAAATATACAGGTATGCACAAGAAGCATAAATATAATGACAAATCAAATTTGTACACATGTCGGCAACGGGATGCAGATGAACATCACGAACTGATCCTCCTATGACTCGCCCGACTCTAATGCTTTTCCCGGTATTCACACTTCCGAAGAGATTGTATTTGATAATCGACCTCTCGAGTATATTCTCCCGCACCAATGCAGTATCAAATTCGGACCGCAGTCATTTGCTTTTCAAATCCCTAACTTTTGCGTGAACCGCCCTTTACGGGTTTTTAGTTCACCGGGATACCCCTTTTTGCCGAAGCCGCCCAGTGTAGGTTTTCAACTTCGCGGGTGTACATTTTTTTCAATTTTATCCCTAACTTTTGCCCGAACCTTTCATTCTGTTTTTGGTTCGCCAGGATGCCCCATTTTTGCCTGGACTCTCTTTTTTTTGTCCAGCGGGTCAATTTCAAGCAAAGTATTTTTTAACTGCGTCCGAATTCACAGGCGACGTAAAGTCTTCACCGTCCATGGTGGACAACAATAACGCTCCTCCTGAAAAGACTTTTCTGACAACGTATGGCCCTTCGTAGTTAGGGGTCCACTTGCCCCTGTGATCTGCCTGCGGCGGGAGAATCCTTTTTAGCACAAGGTCGCCCGTCTGAAAGCTCCGCGGATGTATCTTCTTATCATATGCTTTCTTCATTCGGCTCTGGTACAAACGACCGTATGCTAGAGAAGCTAGCCTCTTCTCGTCCATTAAGCTTAGCTGGTTCAACCTGTCTTTCACCCATTCTGCCTCATCCAGTTGAACGTCTCGCAATACCCTCAGAGAAGGGATCTCAACTTCCAATTGTAGTACTGCTTCCATTCTGTATACCAACGAGAACGGGGTTGCCCCGGTTGATGTGCGTACCATCGTACGATAACCGTGCAAAGCGAAAGGTAGCATCTCATGCCAATCCTTATAGGTCACCACCATCTTCTGCACAATCTTCTTTATATTCTTATTGGCCGCTTCAACAACGCCATTCATCTTGGGTCGGTAAGGGGAGGAGTTGTGATGTTCGATCTTGAAATTCTGACAGAGCTCCTTCATCATTTTGTTATTCAGGTTTGAACCGTTGTCCGTGATTATCCGCTCGGGGATCCCATATCTATAAATGATATCTCTCTTGATGAACCTGGACACCACCTGCTTAGTTACATTTGCGTAAGACGCCGCTTCCACCCACTTGGTGAAATAATCGATTGCTACTAGAATGAACCGGTGCCCGTTAGAAGCTGTCGGCTCGATCTTTCCGATCATATCGATTCCCCACATCGAGAATGGCCATGGCGATGACATCACATTCAGAGGACTCGGAGGCACATGGATCTTATCAGCATAGATTTGGCACTTGTGGCATTCCCTCGCAAACTTGAAACAATCAGTTTCCATAGTTAGCCAAAAATAACCTGCCCGCAGCAGCTTCCTCGTCATAGCATGCCCACCAGCATGCGTACCAAATGTACCTTCATGTATTTCCTCCATGAGCAGCTTTGCCTCTTTTTCGTCTACGCAACGTAACAGCACCAAGTCGTGGTTTCTCCTGTATAAGACACCATCTGGATTCAAGTAGAAATTACCCGCGAATCTCCTGAGAGTCTTCTGATCTTGACTGGATGCCCCAGCCGGATACTCTTTATTCTTCAGGAAATTAAGGATATCAAAATACCATGGTTTGTCATCAAATGCTTCGTCAATAGCAAATACGAAGGCAGGTCTGTCAAGCCGAGAGATAATAATTCTGGGAGCCTTGTTCCAGAAGTTGACTTTGTACATGGAAGACAAAGTGGCCAGGGCGTCAGCCATCTGATTCTCCGCTCGCGGTACATGATGCAATTCAACCTTGTCAAAGAAAGGCAACAATCTCCTCGCATAATTCATGTAATGTATTAAATTGGGCTAACGTGTCTCCCATTCCCCTTTTATCTGATTCACCACCAGAGATGAGTCTCCGTATACGTCCAGATTTTTGATTCGCAAATCAATGGCTTCTTCAAGCCCCATGATACAAGCTTCGTATTCGGCTTCATTATTGGTAACTGCAAAGGTCAATCGGGCAGTAAACGGGATGTGCGACCCGTGTGGAGTAGTGATGATTGCCCCTATTCCGCTACCGTAAGCGTTCACAGCTCCGTCAAAGATCAACTTCCATTTGGAACCCAACTCTGGTCCTTCGTCTGGCAACGGCTCTTCGCAATCTTTCATCTTTAGGTACATGATATCCTCGTCAGGAAAATCAAACCTCATCGATTGGTAATCTTCAATAGGTTGCTCTGCCAAGTACTCAGACAGTACACTCCCCTTTATAGCCTTTTGCGAGACATACTGGATGTCATATTCAGTCAAGACCATCTGCCAACGGGAAATTCTCCCTGATAACGCCTGCTTTTCGAATTTGATAGGGTCCATCTTCGAGATGAGCATGGTTGTATGATTCAGCATGTATTGCCTCAAACGCTTGGCGGCCCAGGCTAGCGCGCAGCAAGTCTTTTCAAGCATTGAATATCGAGATTCACATTCAATAAATTTCTTACTCAAGTAGTAGATCGCATGCTCTTTTCTTCCTGTCTCGTCGTGTTGACCGAGAACACAACCCATACTTCCCTCAAGAACTGTCAAATACATAATCAAGGGTCTCCCTGCCACTGGGGGTATCAAAATAGGAGGCTCCTGCAAATACTGCTTTATTTTATCGAACGCCTTTTGACAATTTTCGTCCCACGTTACAGCCTGATTTTTTTTCAACAGCTTGAATAATGGTTCACACGTAGCAGTTAGGTGAGATATGAACCGGGCGATGTAGTTCAACCTCCCTAAAAACCCGCGCACCTCTTTCTCTGTTTTAGGCGTCGGCATCTCTTGTATCGCTTTTATTTTTGCAGGATCAACCTCTATTCCTCTTTCACTTACGATAAACCCCAGCAGTTTACCCGATCTCACCCCGAAGGTGCACTTGTTAGTGTTCAGTCTCAGCCTGAACTTCCTAAGCCTTTTGAATAACTTCAGCAGATTCACCAAATGCTCTTCCTCCGTCTGGGATTTGGCAATCATATCGTCAACATGAACTTCGATCTCTTTATGCATCATATCATGGAAAAGAGTCGTCATTGCATGCTGATACGTTGCCCCAACATTCTTCAATCCGAAGGGCATCACTTTATAACAAAATGTTCCCCAAGGTGTTATGAAAGTAGTCTTCTCCATGTCCTCTGGCGTCATTTTAATCTGATTATAGCCCGAGAAGCCATCCATGAAGGAGAATACGGAGTATTGAGCAGTGTTGTCAACCAGCACATCAATGTGAGGAAGTGGAAAATCATCTTTCGGGCTCGCTTTGTTCAGATCACGGTAGTCTACACACATTCTCACTTTACCGTCTTTCTTTGGCACTGGTACAATGTTAGCGACCCATGAGGGATATTTTGTCACAGCTAGGAAACCAGCATCCCACTGCTTCTGAACCTCCTCTTTAATCTTCACTGCCATATCGGGTCTAGTTCTGCGAAGCTTTTGCTTGACCGGCGGGCATTCTTCTTTCAATGGCAGACGGTGCACGACCATATCTGTATCGAGCCCCGGCATGTCTTCATACGACCAAGCGAACACATCACTATACTCTCTGAGCATTTCAACCAGTCTTTGCTTGATGTCGCTCTGCAGCGCGGCTCCTATACGAATGTTCTTTTCAACCCCTTCCGACCCCAGGTTAATGATTTCGATGACCTCCTCATGAGGCAGAATGACACGTTCTTCTTGCTTCACCAACCAAGACAATTCTTCGGGAACGTCACCATCTTCAACAATCTCTTCTTCGGCCTGAAATACCGGGCGTTCAAAGTCGGGACGAGTCATAGGTGGTTCAATGATGTCATCTGAAAATGTTATCCTGCAAAAGGAATGGTTAAATGCTTCAAAATGCGTATAAAGCGAATAACCACGTTGCCATTTTATTGAAAAATACGAAACAAGAAAAACAGGGATCGCAATATTTGTACATGAAAAACGCCTTTTATTTAATGATAAACACGCAATGTTCATAACAGCACAACCCTAAGCAAATCATGATGCCCCGGGAAAGACATCAGATTGTTCAACAATTAAAAAAACAAAGCATTACTGTTTAAGAGTCACAGGAACAATCTCCTGAATAGACCAGTTGCACAATCCCTGTCCTGGCACGCTTGGCTGAATCCATGCGTCCATATCGCAATCGCTATCTCCTTCGTCGGAATCTGAAGCAGCGTTGATGGTCTCATGACATACTCCACTGGCAGTGATGGTTATTGGTCCTCTGAAATGGGGTGCCCCCACAGCAGGTGTTGATGACGACGGTTGATATCCCAGCCCAAACCGGTCCATCTTCACAGGAATATCCAGCACTTTGCCCCATCCCTTCGTCTCACCAGTCTCTACTAGAGCTTGAGCTTCCTTATACGACGAGACGGCTATCTCTGACACTTTGCTCGGCCCGGGACCTTTGTCCTTGATGCGCAATCCTTCAAATGCCTGACAGGGTGTTTCGTGAATCTCTCCATCGACCTCCACCTACTTAAATGATGACAGATGGCTGACCAGGATGTCTTCTTCTCCGCATACAGTAACCACGCTGTCCCCTACCATATATTTCAACTTTTGATGCAAGGTAGACGTGACTGCCCCAGCACCATGAATCCAGGGTCGTCCGAGAAGGCAGCTATATGCAGGATGGATGTCCATGATATAAAACTCAGTCGCGAAAACCTCCGGCCCCACCTGTAGAGGCAATGTTATAGATCCAAAAACTGTTCTTCGCGTGCCATCAAACGCCCTAACTACCAAGTCACTGGGCGTGCACAGGATTCCTCTGACATCTAGCTTCATCATCGCTTTCTTGGGCAGCACGTTTAAGGATGATCCGGTGTCTACCAGTACATGAGACATGACTGATCCTCTACACTCGACAGATACGTGCAGCGCCATATTATGCTCCCTCCCTTTCGGGGTCAAATCGAAGTCTGTAAAGCCCAAGCTATGGCCTGCATTTACATGTGCCAACACCCCCTCCAACTGATTCACGGAAACATCTTGGGGTACGAAGGAAGTATCCAGGACTTTCAACAGTGCATTTCTGTGAGCTTCAGAACACAGTAGCAACGACAGTATAGATATCTTTGACGGCGTCTGTTGCAGATGCTCCACAATCTTATAATCACTTTTTCGAATCAAGCGCATGAACTCTTCCACATCTTTCGATGCCACTTCTTTTTCATTCCCCTGCACTGGGACATTCTCAACCATCTTCCCCTTTCCCTTCGCCAGTCTTTCAGCCTCTACCTCAGGCGATATAAAGATCCTACCACTTCTTGTCATACCTCCGGTGCCGACAACGTTATCCACAGTCTCAGCTGGCTGCTTATTAACATCAATCTTTACTCCGTCACAATACACTTCCAACCCATATGACCAGGGGACTGCTTTTGTGCTCTCGTACGGGATTGGTCCGGCCTTAGTGATAGTGATCGGTGGTCGTTGGGCCGGTGCTGTTATAGTGATTGTCTTTCGAGGAATCGTCACAGTAGCCACATCACTCTGTTTGTCTGCTAATGCCCCTGCAGGTTCTTCAATTGCTGCTCGGTCAAATTGCAACGTACCACCATCTATTAAAGCCTGAATGCCCTTCTTTAAGTCATCACACCCCCCAGCATTCTAAACAATACTCGTCGCACCCTAGATACACACCACCTTGCAATAATCTGCTTTTTATCTCGCTCAACGGTGTCTTGAGGTTATCCACATTCATAATCAAATTCAAACCCTCCTCAGTCAAAATGGCGTTTGCCCCATGGTTGGGCATGGGCTTCTGCACTATGTTCGGACCTGCCGTTCCGAAATTGATAGCCTTACTGTCCAATAGATCCTGCACAACGTGCTTAAAGGCATGGCAACCCTCTACATCGTGGCCCGGGGCCCCAGAGTGGAATTCACAGTGCCTGCTTGCATCATAGCCGTACGGAGGAGTGCCTGTTATTGGCGCCAGAGTTCTCTTCTCCACCAAGTTCAAACCCAATAGTGTCTGTAGATAATCTGCATACGTTGAGGGAGGCTTCTCAAACACTCTCCTTGGTTTACCCCCCTGGAATTTGCGCTGGGCAGGCTGTGCCCCCTGTTGTGGCTGCTGTTGCTGTTGTTGTTGAAATGGTTGTTGCTGAAACGGAATAGTAACACTCGCCACCTGCTGCGGCTGATTATACTGGTTTCGACCTCTGCCCCGGCCTCGGCCTCGGCCCCCAAACACTGCACTTGCCTCGCCCTGACGGCGCCCACCAAAAGCCTTTCTGTTACTGCCAGATGCAGTAGATTCCTCAGCTTGGAATCTTCCATGTTTAATGTTACTCTCAATCTTTTCTCCCATCAGAATTAAGTTTGAGAAACTGCCCAAAGATGTGTGAAACAACTTGTCATAAAACATGCCGGTGAATGTTCCTATGAACATGTCATTCATTTCCTTGTCCTCTAGAGGAGGATGAACCCTAGCAGCCATGTCGCGCCATCTTTGCGCATACTCTTTAAAGCTCTCACCCTTCTTCTGAGACAACCCCTGCAATTGGACCCGGTTGGGTGCCAAGTCGTTGTTATACTTATAGTAAGCTACAAATGCCTCTGCCAGCTGCTTCCATGTCTTTATATGCGTTGGCTCCAATCCCATATACCACTCGAGGGAAGGACCAGACAAGCTATCTTGAAAGAAATGCATTAGCATTCACTCATCAGTTGAATACGCAGACATCCTTCTGTAATATGACCGAACATGCACCTTTGGACATGTGTCCCCTTTATACTTATCAAATGTAGGAGCTTTGAATTTGATTGGCACCCTCAAGCCAGGCACCAGACCCATTGTTGACATGTCCAAGCCGACAGCACTTTGATTTACGACCCCCCTCATCTGCTCTTCTAGCATTCTGATCCTCTGGGAGTCATCCATAGGCCCTTCGAAACCTCCACCGGAGAAAGCGTCCTCTTGCTGGTCCTCCTGCCACATACCATTCCCAGCTCCATACCCATCGTATCCATTGTTACGGCCAGCTCTAATCTGATTCATGACCGGGCCTCGCCCCCTGTTACCGTATCCCGGAACAACTCCAGCAGGCCCGACAGTCATTAACCCAGCGCCATTTCCATTTCCGAATCCTCCATAACCCTGATTAGTCATGCCATATCCGTCCTGCCTGAAGCCTTGAGCATTGAAACCATATTTCCCAGCATTATCGAACCCCTGGTCATTGAACCCGAATCCAGCATTACCGAAACCATTGCCTCCCATATTATCACCCAAGTTGACATCACCGAGCCCAACGTTATGGACAGCAATCTCGTTCCCAATTCCAACGTTACCGTTCCCAGCAGCAGTACCGTTGTTGACATTAACAGCAGGTATGTTGACTACAGGCGGAGCCACTGGTGTGGGAGTACCATCCCTATGAACAGTGTCGACTCGCACAGACTGATGATCCTCATTTCCGTGCCCAACGTTCCTTGCCAACAGAGGCTGTACCATAGCTTGCAAATTCTCCTGCCCTTTTGCAATGGTCTCCATTGT
Organism: Lathyrus sativus; assembly: GCA_963859935.3. Taxonomy (NCBI): domain Eukaryota; kingdom Viridiplantae; phylum Streptophyta; class Magnoliopsida; order Fabales; family Fabaceae; genus Lathyrus; species Lathyrus sativus. The sequence continues at coordinate 408,988,831 of OZ012738.1, read as the reverse complement.
TTGCATGAAGAGCGCCAGCTTCTCACGCATATCTTGCATCTCATTCTGCATTTGATCCATGATTCTTCGACAGTTGGTGCGAGTGGAGTAGCGGTGCGGTCGCTGATCTTCAATCCTGAAAAGACCTGGTACAGTGCAAGAAATAAGATACCACCCAATAATCACCTGTAATGCAATATGAATATTGTCGCTTGCGCGAAAATAAGGTGCCGGCATGACAGAAGAGTCGCCACCTTTCGTTATTTATCCCTCAGAGCGGGAAAGGAAATGATCGGAAAAACCTGACGAAAAAGGGTAAGACAAGGTCATCGCAACCATTGTCTGGGTTCGGGAGTCGGTTACGCAAGGGGAAGGTATTAGCACCCCTCACGTCCGTCGTACTCGACGGGATCCTCGCTTGTTTGTTTACTTGGATGGGTTGGTTATAATCTATCTACCTATCAAGGCTGGCTGAAAAAGAAAAGAAAAAAATGACTCGGCAAAGCATCACGCTTTATGCCTACGTATTCCCGTCTGGAATGAGAAATCAGAGTCTACGTAGTTCGGCTAACTACGGGTGAAGGCGGGGAAGGTTGCTCGCTAGGATATCGCATCCTATGCCTACGTACTTTCATCTGGTATGAAAGATCAGAGCAAACGTAGTTCGGGAAACTACGGGTTATCTCCTAGAAGAAGTGTTTTTTATTGTATTTGCGATCTCAACCGCACTAGAGACTATGACCTGAGAGTGAATGCGTCGCATGTCACCCAAAGGGTACCATACTAAGCATCCAGACTATGGAAAAGAAGCTCTCCCACAATCCTTTCTCAGATAGCTTAAGGCTCGTAACGTACGAAAGAAATCATTCATGATTACTGTATCTTAAACTGTTTTGAGATGAGAAGAGAACAGGCCCAACTAGGAGGGAGACTATCAAGTCCTACTGTTGTCATGCCATGGATTCATCCTATGGTTGAGGTTTGAACAGGGAACTCCTAGATGTTGTCATGCATAGGTTTCAACCTAAAAGTCTATCATCAAATCCTTATCAAAGGAAATGAGAGTCCTAAGGGATCATGTCAATGGTACGCCAAAACAGACAAAAGCATCAGCTTTAACAGTAAAATGCATGCAATGCAAGTGAGGGAGGAAATGTGTGTGGGGCTTCAGCCTCCACAAGCTCGTCTCGACCTCAAGCCAGTCATGAAATAACAGTAACCATACTGAAATAAACAACATGCTATCAAGCAAAAAACAGTAAACTGCAATCATACAGATAAAAGAAATGAAATGCTATCAAGCAAAATAAACACATGGGCAAGGGAGCTGGGCTCTACCGAATACCCGCAAGCAAAGCCAAGCAATAACAATACAATCAGATGTACTCATGCTCTTAGACTGAACTTAGTCTAGATGGGCTTAGTCTAATGCAGCAGACAAATCAGACAAAACACACAATACATCAAAGAAAATAGAAGAAAGCCTCAGCTCCTCCAGCAGCAACCCAGTCTTCAGACTTCAGAGATCACTTGCTTTCCAGGCATCAACCCTACAACATGAGTATCAACTCATCTTCTCCCCTGAGCTTCATCTCCTTTGATCAGCTCCACCTTCAGGCTTCACTATCTCCAGGGATCTTCAAGCATCCACTTGATCTTCACAAAGTCTTCAGACTTCAATAGTCTTCAAGGAATCATCCTCTTCAAAGCTTCAGCTTCTATCTTCAATGGCTCAAATGCTCCAGCAAACAAGATTCAGTCAACAAGATGAGGTGAGGATGTTACAGTACTCACTGACTTCCAAAGGATGCCATTTAGGACTTAACATCAAAGGAAAGGCTCTCTCAAAGTTCTACCTTATAGGGCAAGGTCACTAATCCCTCCAAAGGAGAGAGGTGAATTCCCTTAAGGGACTCTGTGTCATAGAGAAGAAAGGAGGTGAACAAGACACTCCTTGTTTATTGAACAAAGTATTCTATCTAGGGCTCTGCCTATGCACCTATAAACCTATAAACAAAATAACAAAAGCTATGCTAAACTCCTCTGCAAGGTCTTCAAAGCTTCCATGATGATCCACAAGGTCTTCAACTCAATCTTCAAAGCTCACACACTCAAAAGAGAAGGAAAGAAAACACAACAATACAACTTATGCCTTTAAGCAACACACATACTATCCATACATTCAAACATCAATGAAAAATACTAAAACACCATACAATATTCTAGCAAAATCTAGGGGATTCTATACATACTTACCCTTAACCCATATGTTCCCCATACACTAACTTGGCCTATAAACCCCAAAACAAATTTGTTCAAGTCTACCTATACAACCTAAAACCCTAATTAGAACACCTAAATGTCTAACAATCAAACTACATCAAATTTTAATCTACAAATCAAGAGATAAATCCTACATGAAACTAGGGTTCAATACCTAACTATGCCAAAAAGAATGGCTCAAAAACCCTAAGGGAAAGTCCTAAAACAAATTGTACAAAATCAAGGGTTAACCAAAATCAATTAAATGTACTATTTACAAGAAAATATGCTAAAAAATATTAAACTAAAAATAAAATGGAATTTTATTTTTTATTAATTTTCTAGACAAAGCCATGATTATGTGAAAAAAAGAAGAAATGAAAAATCTTGATTTTTAGATTTTTTATGAATTTTATAAAATGCCAAGAATTAAAAGAAATTAAAAAATAAAAGAATAAGAAATAAATGGGAGGGGGGTGAGAAAAGTAAAGCGCCACAGTTATTTCTGATCATTGGGCCAAGTCTGGGGGTGGGAATAGAAATAAGTTTCTGAGCCCAGGTTTGTCCACTAATCAAAACGGTGCGTTTGGTTTAATGATGCGCTGCGTTTTGATGCTTCAGTCTTCCCTCCATTTTGAAATTGAATTGGAGCCATTGGATCATGCGAAGAAGTCAAGGTTTTGAGATCATCCAACGGTGGACCTTCATCGTCCCCAACTGAACCCTAGGGTTTGCAGAAACCCTAACCCCATGCAAGGATCTTCAACCTGATCGTGCTCATCCGTTTCTCCATGAAATTCCACAATTCCAAAAGCAAAGTTGTGCTATGAATCACCAAGAACACGATGCCATCTATAGTTTTCCCTGGAACTCCTTAAATCATCCTAACAGAAAGCTTCATCATCATGGTTTCAATTCTTTCCTCTGCTATCAAACTTAATAGAACTTCAAACGAATGATCCAGAATTATTCTACATGTCTCCCTAACCAAATTACTCAATACCATATCCATTAATGCACACAAACTAGCTTGTTATTCATTCTGCAAGAAATTGTACCCTGCCTCGAAACCTCATGATCCTTCCCCTAATTCTCAGAAAATGGTCCTCTATCCTAGCTTAACCAGTCTAAACCTATAACCATGGTGGAATGCACATAAATTAGGAGATACGAGCAAGATTACCAACCTGTCAAACTTTTAATGGTGGCTATGATTTCCCTACAATTCAATGTCTGCAAGCTTCCCTGATTGATCCTCAATGGCCAATATGCATTCTGTATGCAACAAAATGGATGAACAAGGCTTGAATCTTGTGTTTGATATCAAAATGCACTTCTTGCAATTTCCTCAAAACAGCTTCAAACTTCCATGGATCTTCTTCTACCTCAGCATGTAATCAATCACAATGATCAAAAGAATATGTTTGTGGTGGAGAAATGAATGGAGATTGAAGAGAATGAAGGTTTGATGTGAAATTGCAAATGGAAGAATCTTCACTTTTCACACTCTAATCTCACCTCTCATCAACAATGATCACCAACCCTGGCCATATGGTGATTCACCCTTCTTATAACAATCAAGAGAATGATCTAGATCCATCTAGAAACTTGTGGAAAGTGTTAGAAAGTTTGAGAACTTCTCATGGAATGATACATTGGATCTCCATTATATCATGCCTTAGCCTTGCCAAATGGACTTTAAAATCTCCTTACAAGAGATATTGAGAAAGAATGAGTGAAAAACAAGCTAAACTTTGCTTTTTGTGAAGTTTTGTTTAGGTGCCTTATTATGCAAGAATGAGAATTACAAAGTAACCCCCATTTCTAAGCTTCAAATCAAAATTCTACTTGAACCATTGTTTTTAAAATGATGCTTGGAGTCAAAATGACATATTGGATGACCCATTTTGGATTTGTACATCTCCCAAACCAAAATTAAATTTCAACTTTTTCAACTTATAAGCCATTTTTAGGTCATTTTCACCCAATCTTGTAACTCCTTTCTACAAGCTCTTTCAATAACTCATGACCACTTTTCTAGACTTAAAATCCCATTTTGAACATCTTTCACGTTTTGAGTTTTTCCATTTGAGGCTTGGAACTAGAAGATATGGCCTTTGCTTAAAATGACCTATAACTGACAAATGACCAAAATACCCCTGTCTTGTTCAAACCATAAGTTGAGTTCTACAAATCCTATCAAGGACTTCTACCACTAAAATTAAAGCTAAGAAGATGCCCTTAAACATTCATGTTGACCAAGAAATCATAGGAATCATCCTACTAGGGCAAAAGTTGTCTGCAAGTTGGGTGACTTTCAAGGACCCAGATTCACACACCTCAGCTGACCTGTAATTTGTCAAAACCATAACTTGAGCTCTGCAACTCCTATCAAGGACTTCCACCACTCAAATTAAAGCTAAGAACAAGCTCTACAACATTCGTGTTGTGCGGAAGATGAGATATCAATCACATCTAGAGCTAAAACTGCCTGGAAGATAGGGATCAAATTAGGGTTTTTTCACTGACAATCCTTGGAAACCCTGACTTGAAACTTCTCAAACTCCTCAATCATGATGAGTTGGTCTAGGAATCATATTTATAACATCTCCATGCATCATTCCATGATCTCATGGCCCTTGGATTAAGTCTCAACCTTCTCCAAATCTTCAGCTGATCTAGGGTTGACCCAATCAAAACCCTAATTCTACCATTCATGGTTGAATCCTCTGAATTCTTGCACAATGACTTCTCTGGACTTCATGATGGCTATAAAGACATCTCATAGGCTTTCTCAAAACATCAAGTTCATTCTAAAAGTCTCAGAATCATCTGAGGAGCACCCACAACTCTCAAGCTATGAAGCACACAACCCTGGTTTCAACCCACTCCTCTGAGGATCTCTTGAACTTTCTGATGAAGGTATCAACTTTCAAACACTCAATGAATAAATAATTGTTGGTCAAATTTTGGGGTGCAACAGCTGCCCCTATTCAAACGGCTTGAACCTGACTGGGTGAGAAGCGAACGACTCTCAACCAATCAAGGTGCGAGACGGTTGAATACCGGTAAACCCGAAAATTTGCCAACTGCTCAACTCGTCGAACACTGGAATAATAGCTGCACGACAACTATTTGGAGACATACTGATCTGACATCGCCGTCTGTCATCCACATTAAATTCTTCTAATATTGCCTTCAGACAACCACAACACCCAATCTCGCCGCTGGAGAACTGAATCTGACATCGCCGTCGGAAACACACAGCCTTTGGAGACACTGGACATCGCCGTCGTACAAACATCATCTCTATCGGGGATTTAAAGAGTCTGACCTCGCCATCAAACAGATATCCAACCTCGCCGTCGAACAAACATAATCTGACCTTGCCGTCAAATCCAAACGTTCAACCTCGCCGTCGAACAAACATCCAACCTCGCCGCCGGTCAAATGATGATCTGACCTCGCCGTCCAATCCAAACGTTCAACCTCGCCGTCGAACAAACATCCAACCTCGCCGCCGGACAAATGATGATCTGACCTCGCCTTCAAATCCAAACGTTCAACCTCGCCGTCGAACAAACATCCAACCTCGCCGCCGGACAAATGATGATCTGACCTCGCCGTCAAATCCAAACGTTCAACCTCGCCGTCGAACAAACATCCAACCTCGCCGCCGGACAAATGATGATCTGACCTCGCCGTCAAATCCAAACGTTCAACCTCGCCGTCGAACAAACATCCAACCTCGCCGCTGGACAAATGATGATCTGACGTCGCCGTCAAATCCAAATGTTCAACCTCGCCGTCGAACAAACATCCAACCTCGCCGCCGGACAAATGATGATCTGACCTCGCCGTCAAATCCAAACGTTCAACCTCGCCGTCGAACAAACATCCAACCTCGCCGCCGGACAAATGATGATCTGACCTCGCCGTCAAATCCAAACGTTCAACCTCGCCGTCGAACAAACATCCAACCTCGCCGCCGGACAAACATCCAACCTCGCCGCTGGAGAAAATAAAACCCTGAACAACTTTGACCTGAGGTTCACCCCTGGTAAACGGAACAAAAGGTACACTTGCGTATTTGAAACTACTCCACTGAGAATGAGAGACTTAACCGAGCACACTCTGATCTGGGGTTCACCCTCAGAACCATAACGAACATCGGATTACTGCTGCACACTGCCCGCCATAGAACTTCAACATTAAAGATATATGAAACCCTGGCCCCTGGCCATTTCCAGCTTCAGCTAGAAAAAATCTTCAAGTATTTCTGAAGACAGATGGAACCCTGGCCCCTGGCCACTCCAGATCTGCTGGAGAATCTTCAAGTTCTTCTGAAGAAAGATGAAACCCTGCCCGTCGGCTATTCCAGCTTTAGCTAGAAAAAACATCCCTGGCCTTCAAGGATGTAAACTTTGCCCGTCGGCAACTCTGCAGGAGGCATCTTCAACTTCAGTCTAAAGAAATGGTCCTTGGCCTTCAAGGATACATGGATCTGCCTTCAGGTAACTCCACCTCTGCTATAGAGCATCCGTGACTTCAGTCAGGGATATATTTCGGCCTTCAGTCCGAAAAATGAATCCTAGGTCATTCATGACCTTGGGGATAACCTTGCCCTTAGGCACCTTCGCTTCCGCTTAGGAAATCTGTGACTTCAGTCAAAGAAATGGTATCCTGAGCCATTCATGACTCTACGGGGATTCAAACACTTTGCCTTCAGGCAAAACTCCACTTCAGCTGGAGAAACATCTTCGACTTCAGTCAGAAGAAAAACTATCCATTTGATCGCGATCAATCATCACCTCAGGACAACTGACTTGGCCTTCAGGCCAACACGGATCATCTTGCATACAAAAATTGGACTTACCAACTTCTGAACTCTGTCTTCAGACACACGTTGATTCATCAACAAGGAAATCTGAATCCACAGGAACCTTCTGATATCGCCTTCAGGCGTTTACGAAGTCAATCTTTAGATTAGACGTCACTGTTGGAGCAGACATATCACGCTGCTAAGGACTTCCAGAATCATCTTGAACAAACAACTCCGTCGGGCACCTTCAAGAATCATCCTGAGCCGATAACCATTCGGGAGACTTTATTCTGCGGGGTATTCCAGGAATCTTCCTGGGTAACTCTTGCTGGGGACGCTATTGGGGAGCTCAAGTATCACCCTAAGCAAACAACTCGGGAACCTGCGCTGAGGTCTTAAGAATCATCTTAAGCAAACGGCTCTGCTGAGGAATTCGAGAATCATCTCAAACTGAAGACTTCGCTGGGGATCTCAAAAATCATCTTGAGCGAGCGACCGTGGAGATTACACCGGGGTCTTAAGAATCATCTTAAGAAAGCGACCTTGTTGGAGAGAATATCAGGAATCATCCTGAGCAACCGATCCTTCGGCCGAACACCTGTGAGGCAAGAATAATAATGACCTAGATCATGCTTATGATGCATATGCTTCTGCGCTATGCCCCACACGGTGGGAATGATATGCGTTTATGCTAAATGCCATGCAATCATGCACAATGCTATGCAACGTTAAATGATATGCAGTGTTAAATGCTATGCAGTCATGCACAATGACGCGATCCCGTCTGCAAAATAAATGCTGGGAGGAGGAAACTCTTGTCAAGGAGAAAAGAGCTATTCTGGTAGAGGAAGCATCCTGCTGAGGAGAACGTGGACACGCTGGTATCGATTGGCCTCCGTCTGGGGAATTGATCTTCCGGTTGACTGCTATAGGGAAAACAACTTCAGCTGACTGCTGCAGGGGAACGAAGCTCTACGAGAACTTGGACCTGCTGATATCCATCGCGAGAATGAACTGCGCGGCCGTCATGGCTACTTTTCTGGGGATAACCACTCTGTGGGGAAACAACTTCGGCTGCTCAACACTCCACTGGGGGGAACGGCCAAACAAGGTCTGATCACCTTCCAAGGACTCGGCTCTCCTGGACATCTGCAAACTCGGATGAGGAAGGAGAAGTCATTCTGCTTCGCTGGAGAAAGTGCGACTCTGGGGAAATACAGCATCAGCTGCCCCACGCTCTGCTAGGGAACATTCACTCAAGGTCCCAACTGCTACCAAGGATTCGGCTCTCCTGGGGATTTGCGGACTCAGCCGGGGAAGGAGAAATCATTCTGCTTCACCGGAGAGTACAACTCTGATGAGGAACTTCAATTTCGCTGGGGAAGAAGGAATCATCCGACTTCGGGGGAGAGTACAACTTTGCAGAGGGAATACAACGTCAGCTGTCCCAATACTCTACTGGGAAAGAGGGAATCATCCAACTTCAGGGGATAATACGGCTCTGGTGGAGAATCTCAAATCCGCTGGAAGGCTTTAGTCTGGCACCATCAGTTGCTGCATATTTCGGTATACGAACATCTTCCTACGAGATTTGCACTTGTGATCCGGTGCTGGGGGAAACACCTGCTCCGGCGACTTTATTGGGGGAAACACGAGCTTCGGTACCCGAATACTCCTATGAAATCTGCACTTGTGACCCGGTGCTGGGGACATGAGCTTCGGCCCTTGACTCAGCTGATGCGGTGACGCTCCTTCAGGATGCGTCTGCTTGGGAAAGAGATCATCTCTACCCGGGGGAACATGTCAATGCTTACTATTCTGCGCTCAGATTCCGCGGAGGAGAGACTACTGAACTCTGCTGGAGAAGGAGGGCTCGCCCTGCTTCGGGGATGCGTACGGCACATCTTCGGGAAGGTGCTACACCTGCAACAACACAAACAAACAGACGAGATACCCTTCTCAAAGGGGCCTATCCAGGTTATTATTTCGTGACAATATTCAGTTAATTAATTGTTTCAACAATCAATGGGCCTAGGCCCGTGAGTTTATGTATGCGCATTTTATCAAAAACATCGGCGTTTTCATTCGCAAACAAAACAGATAAATGCTAAATAGGCAAGCAGAATTGCTGAATAACGTGCATTTTATTGATGATGAACCCCTGAATGGGCAAAAAATGTTTTACAACAGAGGCAAGCTCTTGGAATGAGGAAGCCGCGCAAAAAGAAAACATAAATATACATCAGTATATACAAATGTCGGCAACGAGGCGTAGACGAACACCATGAGTTAATCCCTCTAAGACCCACTCGACTTCGATACTTCTCCGACGCTTCAGCTTCGGAAGAGATTGATTCAGATAAACGGCCCTCAGGTCCTCCGAACCACTAAACAATGAAAGTCCACACGCGGAACGCGGTCATTTGCTTATTCAAATCCCTAACTTTTGCGTGAACCGCCCTTTACGGGTTTTCAGTCCACCGGGATACCCTTTTTTTGCCGAAGCCGCCCAATGTAGGTTTTCGACTTCGCGGGTGTACATTTTTTCAATATATCCCTAATTTTGCCCGAACCTTTTATTCTGTTTTTGGTTCGTCGGGATGCCCCTTTTTTGCCTGGACTCTTTCTTTTTTGTCCAGCGGGTCTCTTTTAAGCAAAGTATTTTTTAACTGCGTCCGCGTTCACCGGGGATGCAAAATCTTCACCATCCATCGTGGATAACAACAAAGCTCCTCCTGAGAAGACCTTGCTGATGACATACGGCCCTTCGTAATTCGGAGTCCACTTGCCCCGGTGATCGGAGTGTGGCGGAAGAATTTTCTTCAGGACGAGATCACCTGTCTGAAAGCTTCTAGGACGCACCTTCTTATCATAAGCTTTCTTCATTCGGCTTTGGTACAGGCGACCAAATGCAATCGATGCTAACCTCTTCTCGTCCATCAGGCTGAGTTGGTTCAAGCGATTCGTAATCCATTTTGCCTCGTCGAGTTTCACATCCACCAAAACTCGCAAAGAAGGAATCTCCACTTCTAATGGTAGGACAGCTTCCATACCGTACACCAAGGAGAAAGGAGTTGCCCCGGTCGACGTACGCACCGTCGTACGATAACCTTGCAAGGCAAACGGCAGCATCCCGTGCCAATCTTTGTACGTCACAACCATCTTCTGAACAATCTTCTTGATGTTCTTGTTGGCCGCTTCAACAGCGCCATTCATCTTTGGCCGGTAAGGAGATGAGTTGTGGTGTTCAATCTTGAAGCTCTGGCACAACTCCTTCATCATCTTGTTATTTAAATTCGAACCATTATCAGTAATGATCCGCTCGGGAATTCCATAGCGACAGATGATGTCCCTCTTTATGAATTTAGCTACCACCTGCTTGGTCACATTAGCGTACGAGGCTGCCTCCACCCATTTGGTGAAGTAGTCGATAGCTACCAGAATGAAACGATGACCATTGGATGCGGTGGGCTCGATCTTGCCTATCATGTCAATGCCCCACATGGAGAACGGCCAAGGGGAGGACATGACATTCAATGGGCACGGCGGCACATGAACTTTATCAGCATAAATCTGGCATTTATTACATTTCTTCGCGAATCTGAAGCAATCCGACTCCATAGTCAGCCAGTAATACCCTGCTCTCAGGATCTTTCTCGTCATGGCATGCCCGCCGGCGTGCGTACCAAATGTGCCCTCATGGACTTCTTCCATGAGCATGCTCACCTCTTTCTCATCTACACATCTGAGCAGCACAAGATCGTGATTTCTTTTATACAGCACTCCATCAGGATTGAGATAAAAGTTTCCAGATAGCCTCCTTAGTGTCTTCTTATCCTGGGTTGATGCACCCGCAGGATACTCCTTAGTCATGAGGAAGGTCTGGATGTCGTGGAACCATGGCTTGCCGTCATTGGCATCCTCGATTGCAAAGACAAATTCCGGTCTGTCAAGATGCGAAAGTACAATTCTTGGAGCCTCATTCCAATAATTGACTTTATACATTGAAGCCAACGTGGCTAAAGCATCATCCATCTGATTTTCAGCCCTGGGTACATGATGGAGTTCCACTCGATCGAAGAACGGAAGCAGCCTCCTGGCATAATTCATGTACGGCACTAAGTTCGCTTGACGAGTTTCCCACTCCCCTTTAATCTGATTGATTACAAGCGCTGAGTCACCATATATGTCTAGGTTCTTGATTCTCAAATCAATTGCCTCTTCTAGACCCATAATACATGCTTCATACTCTGCTTCATTGTTGGTAACTGGAAACGTCAGTCTCGCAGTAAACGGGATGTGGGATCCGTGAGGAGTCGTGATGATAGCCCCGATACCACTTCCATAGGAATTAACCGCTCCGTCGAATATCAACTTCCACTGAGACTTCCTATCTGGTCCCTCATCGGGCAATGGCTCATCGCAATCCTTCGCTTTGAGAAACATAATATCCTCGTCAGGGAATTCGAACTTCATCCGCTGGTAGTCTTCGATTGGCTGTTCGGCAAGGTAATCAGACAATACGCTTCCCTTAATGGCTTTCTGGGAGACATACTGAATGTCATATTCTGTTAACACCATTTGCCATCTGGCAATCCTGCCCGAAAGAGCCTGCTTCTCGAAGACGTACTTGATCGGATCCATCTTCGAAATTAGCATAGTGGTGTGGTTAAGCATATACTGTCGTAGACGTTTGGCGGCCCAAGCTAATGCATAACACGTCTTCTCCAGCATCGAGTATCGAGACTCACACTCAGTGAACTTTTTACTCAAATAATAAATGGCATGCTCCTTTCTGCCCGTCTCGTCGTGCTGACCGAGAACACACCCCATACTATTCTCCAGAACCGTCAGGTACATGATCAATGGCCGTCCAGCCACCGGGGGTATCAAGATTGGAGGTTCTTGAAGATACTGCTTTATTTTGTCGAATGCCTTCTGGCAATCCTCATTCCAAGTAATCGCCTGATCTTTCTTTAAAAGCTTGAACATAGGTTCACAAGTGGCCGTGAGCTGCGAGATAAACCTTGCAATGTAGTTTATTCGGCCCAAGAAACCACGAACTTCTTTCTCTGTTTTCGGCGCTGGCATTTCTTGGATAGCTTTTATTTTGCAGGATCAACTTCAATACCTCGTTCGCTAACGATAAACCCCAATAACTTTCCGGACCGCACTCCGAAAGTGCACTTGTTAGGATTCAGCCTCAGCCTGAACTTCCTAAGCCTCTCAAACAGCTTCAGTAAGTTGACCAGATGCTCTTCCTCCGTTTGGGACTTTGCAATCATGTCATCAACATAGACCTCGATCTCATGATGAATCATATCATGAAACAAAGTTACCATTGCTCGCTGGTAAGTGGCCCCTGCGTTCTTCAGACCGAAGGGCATTACCTTATAGCAGAATGTTCCCCAGGGGGTAATAAACGTCGTTTTCTCCATGTCCTCCGGTGCCATCTTAATCTGATTGTAACCGGAGAAGCCATCCATGAACGAAAACACGGAAAACTGGGCTGTATTGTCGACCAACACATCGATATGAGGCAACGGGAAATCATCCTTAGGGCTCTCCCTATTCAAATCCCGATAATCGATGCACATGCGTACCTTACCGTCCTTCTTCGGTACAGGCACTATGTTGGCGACCCACGGAGGGTAGGTGGTAACGGCTAGAAATCCTGCGTCCAACTGCTTCTGGACTTCTTCTTTGATTTTTACAGCCATGTCTGGTCTCGTCCTCCTGAGATTCTGCTTGACTGGAGGGAAATCTTCTCGCAACGGCAAGCGATGAACCACGATATCAGTGTCAAGTCCGGGCATATCCTCATATGACCAAGCAAAGACGTCACTATACTCTCGAAGCATCTCGACCAGTCTATGCTTGAAATCATTCTGCAGCGCAGCCCCTACCCTGACATTTCTGACGAGCTCCTCAGAACCCAGGTTTACAATCTCAATATCCTCCTCGTGAGGCAGAATAACCTTCTCTTCTTGTCTCAACAAGCGGGCCAACTCTTCCGGAAGGTTTTCGTCTTCATCAATCTCATCCTCGGCTTGATAGATCGGGCAATCAAAGTCGTAGTGAGCCGTAGAGGGTCCAGGGTCGATGTCATCTGTTACGTGGATCCTGCAATAACAAGGGTTAAGTTTAAAGCAAGAATATGCAGGTTAGCACAAACCTCGTTGCCATTTTGCTGTTTTTTCGAAATAAGCGTAAAACAGGAATAACAGAGAACACAATATTTGATTACGAAGAAAACGCCTTTTATTTATTAACAAAATGCATACACATAATCCAACAAGGCCCTGACAGTAAAACCACTATGCCCCGGGCAGGGCATAGGGTTGTACAAAGATTGTAAAAAGCAAATCATTACTCTTCACTTGTCAGCTTGATAATCTCCTTGATGGTCCAATTGTGGAGGCGCTCGCCCGGCTTGCTCGGTTGAATCCAGGCGTCAAGATCACAATCACTGTCCCCACTGTCCTCCGACGCAGCGTTGATGCTCTCGAAAATTACTCCTCCCTTGGTTAATAGGATCGGCCCTTTCCCACGAGACGAGCTGCCAGAAGAAGATGAAGCTTCAGCTCCAGGAGAATACCCCAATCCAAACTTATCCTGCTTGATTGGTATATCCAAGACATGCCTCCAGCCTGAGGTGGAACCGGCTTCGACAACGGCCCGAGCCTCTTTAAACGAGGAGAGATTCATCTCTTGCTTCTCTGCGACGACAAGAGCTACCTCCTTCACCCGGACGGTTTCAAATGCTTGGCAGAGGGTTTCATGGATCTCGCCATCCATTTCAACATATTTAAAGGACGACAGGTGGCTCACCATGATGTCCTCCTCACCACAGACTGTCACTATGCTGCCCCCGACAACATACTTAAGCTTCTGATGCAGCGTGGACGTCACGGCACCAGCAGAATGGATCCATGGCCGACCTAAGAGGCAACTGTAGGCGGGCATGATATCCATGATATAGAAAACTGTATTGAACGTCTCCGGACCAACTTGAATTGGCAGGGTCAACTCTTCAAGGACGTGGCGCTTGGTTCCGTCAAAGGCTTTCACGACCAGATCACTGGGCGTGCAAAGCAATCCACGGGTATCCAACTTCATCAGTGCTTTCTTCGGAAGCACATTAAGCGAGGAACCCGTATCTACCAGGACATGTGACATAATCGTGCCTCTGCACTCTATTGAGACGTGCAAGGCGCTGTTGTGATCTCTTCCCTTAGGAGTCAGCTCCAGATCTGTAAATCCCAGCCCATTACCAGCATTAACATGGGCTACCACCTCCTCGAGTTGATTTACTGATATCTCCTGCGGCACGTATGCAGCATTCAATACCTTCAGTAATGCGTTGCGGTGCGCCTCAGAACACATCAACAAGTTAAGAATCGAGATCTTTGACGGAGTCTGATGAAGATGATCTACAATTTTGTAGTCACTCATCTTGATTAGTCGCATGAACTCTTCAGCATCTTTAACTAGCAAATCTTTTTCTGCCCCAGAAGGGACCTCCTCAACAGCTTTACCTTTACCCTTATCCACAGCGTCAGCCCGGACCACTTTCTCTGCTGTAACCTCTGCTGGCGCAAACACTCTACCGCTTCTAGTGATACCACTGACCTCGGCAAGATTCTGCACAGTTGATCCGAATGGCTCAAGCTCTATCTTCTGACCATTGCAGTAAACTTCGGCGCCATAATGCCATGGAACGGCATTAGTACTCTCGAGTGGGATTGGTCCAGCCTTGGTGATAGTGATGGTAGGCGGACGGGGTGCTGAAATAGTGATAGGGTGACGAGGAATAGTAATGGTAGCAACTTCATCTGCCTGCTTCAGTACGACTTCCCCTGATGCACTTTCAACGCTCCGGCTGAATTGCAAAATACCCTCAGACATCAGACTTTGGATACCTTCGATCAGCTGCTCACACCCATCAGGAAGTGTAGCACAAGCCATACATAACTCTCCACATCCAGGAAAGAAGCCCTTCTTCAGCAACTTAGCCTTGACAAAACTCAACGGCGTCTTCAAATCTTTGACATCAGTCAGCAAGTCCGCACTCTCCTCAGTGATAACAACATTCACTCCGCCCCCCTTATGATGAGGCATCGGGTTTTTGGTAACATTGGGCGCGTTGTCAGAAAAGTTGATAACCTTGGCGTCCACCAAGTCCTGGACTTTGTGCTTAAAAGCTTTACAATTCTCAATCGTATGGCCTGGTGCCCCAGTATGGAATTTACAAGTAGCATTGGCATCATACCCCGGCGGTGGTGCCCCTGTTAAGGGAGCCAACGTCCTCTTTTGAACTAATTGGAGCTGAAGCAGCGTTTGCAAAAGCTGTGCATACGACATAGGTGGAGTTTCAAAATGACGGTTTGCCATAGGAGCCCGATTCTGATATCTTTTATACCCCTGCTGATTCTGCTGCTGGGGCTGCTGCTGTTGCTGCGGCGGGGCAGCTGGGATATTTATGCTAGCAATTTGAGACTGAGGGCCCTTGCCCTTCCTCCTAGCATTAGTGACAGCACTGGCATCTCCCTCTCGACGCTTGCCAGCGTAAGGCTTCTTGCTACTTCCTCCAGCTGAGGATGATTCGCCCTGAATTTTTCCGATCTTTATACCGTTCTCAACATGCTCGCCTAGAGTGATGAGAGCCGAGAATGTTCCAGACATGCCACTGACCAGCTTTTCATAGTAGATTCCAGGGAGGGTAGCCACGAACATTTGCACCAACTCACGCTCAACCATCGACGGTTGAACCCGAGCAGCCAATTCACGCCACCGCTGGGCGTATTCTTTAAAGCTTTCATTGTTCCGCTGTGAGAGATTCTGAAGCTGGACTCGGTTGGGAGCCAAGTCGCTGTTGTATTGATAGTGGAGGACGAACGCTTCTGCAAGATCTTTCCAGGTGCGCACAGTAGCGGGCTCCAAACCCATATACCATTCGAGTGATGGACCAGAAAGACTATCCTGAAAGAAGTGCATCAGCAACTTCTCATCATCAGAATAGGCAGACATCTTTCTATAATAAGATCGAAGGTGAACACGGGGGCAAGTAGTACCCTTATACTTCTCAAAGGTAGGCACTTTGAACTTGTGAGGTACTTTAAAGTCAGCAATCAACCCGAGCTTGGACATGTCAACGCCCAATGTGTTCTGATTTTCGATGTCTCTCATCTTGTCTTCCAGCGCCTCGAACCTGAGTCGAGCTTCAGCATTCAACTCTGCTTCTACACCTCTCTGAGAGAATACGTCATCCCGATGGTCCTCCAGCCACGGTTGAGGCACCAACAGATTTCCTGCACCAGCATTGCCGTTGACCGACCCTATGTTAACATTGGCTCCCAAACTACCATTGCCGACGCCTGCCGCGTTGAGTCCGAGATTAGTCATAAGATTGCCGTTAGCACTGCCGTTGCCCCCGACAACAGGAACAACATTCTGTGGAGCATCCACTGGAGGAGGAGTAGGCACGGCCCCTCCATGAAGTATGCCATTACTGTCAACCCTGGAGATCAGAGGTTGAACTAGAGTACGAAGCTGGTCTTGACCATTCGCGACCACCTGCATCAGCTCCATAAAACGATCCATCCGTTCCCGGAGCTCTTGAACATCTGACTGCACCTGGTCCATGATTCTTGTCTGATTAGCGCGAGTTGAGTAGCGGTGGATGAGTCTTTGATCAATCCTGGAGACCGGAGACAACTCGGAACCTGAAAAACCTGTCAACAATAAAGGTTAGGAAAAGCAATAAGATACACACCATGCAAATATGCTTCATGCAGATGCATGCGTGTGTCTGTGTGCGTGGGAGATTTTCCCCCGATCCTAGTGCCTTAGTGCCAGTGTTGATAATAATAAGAGGAAGAAGAAATCCGAGCCCGATCATGGAAACATCAATCTCATATATATATATATGGAAAGGCCTGTCAAGGCAGTACACAGTATCAGCGAGTACAAACAGATCAACAGCATGACCTCAGCCAACAAGTCTGGTGATGGTCAGCATACATCAAAGATCAAAACAACAGGAATACAACTAGTCAAGTACGGCCACGGGCGCGATACTCTGCTAATAACTCCTTTGTCTCTGAATGATCTGGCGAAGTGAGCAACCCCTCGACGAGTAGTTCCCTCTGCCTGATAGTATGCTGAAGCCCCTGAACTGAACTCTCCCAAGCGCCTTCGCCAAAGCAATCCTCCAGCTTCCGCTTCTTAGACTCAAATATCAGCTTATGCTCCTTCAGGCTAGCAATAGCTTTGTTGAGACGGGCTTCAGCGGAGTACCTGCGGGCGGTCTCTTCATCAAACCTCCGCTCACTGTCCTTTACTTCGGCTTCTAGCTTAGCAATCTGCAGCATCAGCTTGTCTTCTCGCTCCTTTCTGGTGGCCATGGAAGTCTTCCAATGCTGGTCGAACTTAGATATTCTCCGATATGCTTCCTCCAAATGCTGCTTCTTCGTAGCTAGCACATCATTAGCAGCTCTGAAGTCTTGACCTAAGCGTTCCCGATCAGCAATCTGCTTTGCCAAGTCTGCACCCAGTTGGTTCACCAACTCTGTTTGCTTTTTGAGAGCATGCACGGTGTCGCTACTGCGAAAATCGGCGCCGGCTTGACAGGAGAGTCGCCACCGTGCGTTATTTATCCCTCAGAGCGGGAAAGGAAACGCTCGAAGTAAACCTCGCAAAGACGGGAAAAGGTATGGTCATCGCAACCAAAACCTGGATTCGGGAGTCGGTTACGCAAGGGGAAGGTATTAGCACCCCTCACGTCCATCGTACTCGATGGAATCCACGGTTGGTGTTTATAGGAAAAGGGTGTGTTTATCTATCTACGCTAATGGTTGGTCTGAAAAGAAAATAAAAGGACAGGACTCGACAGAACATACGGTGTTCTGGGCCTACGTATTCCCTCGTGCAATGGGAAAGTCAGAGTCAACGTAGTTCGACTACCTACGTCTAAACGGGGACAAGGTTGCTCGCCAGGACATCGCGTCCTGTGCCTACGTACTTCCACACAGCATGGAAGATCAGAGCAAACGTAGTTCGACTAACTACGGCTAAACAGGGGCTCTCACACAGTAGTGAGAAAACAAACTGGTCTCTAAGGTTCGGGGACCTACAACTACGATCTGGTCTCAAATGCACTCGAGCAAGAGAAGGGGATAACAATTAGTCGTTAGCGGGAAAGTCTCGATCGCACAGCCACAAGAGAACAAAGATTAGTCGTTAGTGTGCTCGCTAGGATATCGCATCCTATGCCTACATATCCTCGTCTGGTACGAAGAATCAGAGCAGCTGTAGTTCAGCTAACTACGGATCAAGCTACTCAAAAGCTCCTACTGAAAGGAAAGGGAAAAGACACCCTAAAACTATAGCTGAAAAAGGGGACTCTACCTACTGCTATCATGCCTGGTTGACCATCCTAATGTCTATCATAACGACTCCGCAGCGGAGAAGTCAGAGCTCCTAAGGGATCATGGCAACAGGACTAAACGGCAAACGGGAAATACTACAAAGTAAAGAAATAACGAAAATATGCATGAATGCAACAACTAAACAAACAAGGCCCAAAGGCCGCAAGCCACAGAGGCAAGGGAGCTCAGCTCTACTAAATACCAACAAGCAAAGCCACTCAATAACAAACAAGCAGAAGGAGGACCACCTCAACTTCTCATGCACACAAAGTCTACTTCTAGGATGCACCTACCTCAGAACTATCTACATGAATTCCTAAGTCTAATGCAACACAACACCACACAAGTCAAACAACATAAAGAGACAGCTAGCTAACCTGACAAACCTCTATCCAAAGCTTAAACAAAAACCCTGAACAAGACCCTAACAAACAAACTTCTAATCTATCTCTGAACAAAACTCTGTGCAACACCTTAAGCAAGGATCTAAGCAAAAACTCTAAGCAAAACTTCAATCAAAACCCTTTAAGCAAAAGGAATCAATCTCAATCTCCAAGCTTCAGAACAAGCTTACCAAAGAAAGGGAGCTAAGCAGACAAGCTCATAGTGCCTTCCTCAGGAAAGTACCAGGAGGTTACCACTCAGGAGTCATATCCTATGCGGCTCGACAACTGTGATCAGTTTACATTCCTCCTCAGGAGAAACTAAACTCACATGAAGGCTCCGGCATCATTGGATATTTAAGAAAGCCTATATGCACTAAGGGAACTAAGTGAGCAGACCCATAGGACCTTCCTCAGGAAAGTACTAGGAGGCTGACACTTAGGAATCGTATCCTACGTGGCTCAACAACTGTGATCAGTTTACATTCCTCCTCAGGAGAAACTAAACTCACAAGTTGGCTCCAACATCATTGGATACTTAAGAAATCCTAGGTAAACTAAGGGAGCTAAGTGAACAGACCCCTAGGACCTTCCTCAGGAAAGTACTAGGAGGCTTCCACTTAGGAATCGTATCCCATGTGGCTCAACAACATGTGATCAGTTTACATTCCTCCTCAGGAGAAATTAAACTCACAAGTTGGCTCCAACATCATTGGATACTTAAGAAAGAGGTGAGAAGAAAGAATGAAAGTCATTCATAGTGCCTTCCTCAGGAAAGTACCATAAACTCCCTTCAAACTTCAGGATCTCGAACCTCACGAACAGAGAACAAGCTTCTAGACTAAGCCTCAATCCAATGCATCCTTGCAAGCTCCAACAGGACTCCAACCAGCTTCCATCTTTGAGAAGAACCCACAGGCCATCAAACCACAAGAAACTATCTCTGAAGTTCAACCACAGTTGAACTTCAAAGTCAGAAGTCGTCAAGACTTCTCCTATCGTCAAGCTTAGGCTAAAACATATCAGAACATCCTACAAAAATCTAACAAAAATCTAGGGGAAACCTATATGGCTCTATGACAACATACTAAAAAATCAGAACAAAATTCATTACCAGATGGAAGAACCAAAATCAACAAAGCAGACATATCCACAAACCAATGATTCAATATCAAAACAATACAAAAAATGCAATTAAAATGAAAATGCATGATTAAGCTAATGTTTTTGCACTATAAAATTCCACATTGAATTACGAGTCTACAGAAAAAAGAACGGAATTATTTGATTAAACCTACTATTTTTTATGAATTTTCTAATAACATGCATGCACTAAAAAATATTTAAAAAGGCATTTAAATGGAAAATATACCAAAAATAGCAAACAAAAATAAAATGACATTTTTATTTTTATATGATTTTCTAGATATTTTCATGAAATGGTAGAAAAAACAAGAACTCAAAAATCAGTCGTTTTTACTTTATTATGAATTTTATAACGTGCAAGAAAATAGTAAAAGAAATTAAAAAACAAAATTGAAAAGAAAAGGGGAGGGGTGCTGAAAGCAATGTTTTCATGTTCATTTCCTAAGGTGGGCCTGAATGGGGGGTGCGCTCAGCACTTAGGCGCTGGCCTAATGACATCAAAAAACAATTAATAAAAACAGAAATAAAAAACGCACAGGGGGGTGCAGCCTAGTAAGTTTTGCAGTTCAAACTCACTGGGCTTACGCACAAGGGGGGTGTGGATAGCAATGGGCATAAGGCCCAGTCCACACTCATCTGCCTCTCACACGAAAAGGGGGGGGGGAATGAGCAAAATGGTGGTGCGTTTCAGCAAAACGCGTTTGGGCTTAAACCCAAACCCTAACCCTAGCCCAACTACTAACAACAAAATCTGAATACCCTTCCCCCAAACCCTAGACACTGTTCATCTACTGCAAGCCAAACCCTAGCCGTTCGCTCCTCTCACCTTCTCTCTGCAACTCATTTCCAGAAAAGAAAAAAAAACCCCAAACAACTTCACACATCTCACATGAAACCTTACCTAAAACCTAACCTCAAATCCAGATCTCATCAAAATCCCCTTTGTTAAACTATCAAGAACCTACCCTAAATACCAACACAGCTCCTAATACATTCATACTCCAAACGTCTACAAGAAGAATTGGAAGAAAACAAGAACCTGGAGGTGTTGACACGATTTGATGACCCCTGGATCTACTTACGAATGATGAAGAACTGGAAAATCTTAAAGCTGTTGAGGGCGACGAACGGCGTCGTAACGTTCTTGATGGAGGCGCCTCTTCGCGTTCTGGAGATTTCTGGGCGAACAATGAAGAACTCAATGAGTTCTATGAAGATATGGGAAGAAAATTGCAAGGACTGATGAAGACGATGGTTCCGGAGCTGACAAATCTTGAAGGTCCTTTGATTTGCTTGGATGTTCTGAGGAAGACCTTCAAAAGATCGTTGAAGATCTTGAAGAGAGATAACGAGCTACGATGATCTGCTTCGAAGGTTGTTGACGGATCGTTCGTTGGTTGATGAAGGTTTTTGGAAATTCCAGATGAACGATGAGTGTCTGATGATCTGGTGATTCGTATGCAGTTTCCGGCGAGTATGAGTTTTCCGGCGAGGTGATGATGAAGGTTGACGGAGGAAGAAGATGAAGATCGGACGATTTCTGGGAATTCTGGAGCTTGTTTGCAGTTTCCGGCAAGGACGGTGGCCGGAGACGGTTAGAGTGGCTGGCGGTGTGGTGGTCACCGGCTTTGCATGCCGGTCAAGGGCGTCTCTGGTGACGCGTGTGGTGATGCCACGTAGTGAGGAAGGTGGCAGGGGGAGCGGTGCAGGCGAGGCACGTGGCTTGGAGAGAGAGAGGGGGAGAGATAGTGGGTCTGAGTGGGACGCGTGGCGTGAGCTGGAGAGTTCAGGGTTGTGTGGTGGGGGCCTCTGAGAGCAACGCGTGGGGCCCTTCTTATAGTGACAAGTGTCCTCTGCTGGACGAAAATGGACAAAAACCAATTTGATGGACTCTTGGGCCTCCAAAAAAAAAGCTTCCTGGGCCCATACGAAAATAGGACAAAAAACTGTAAAAAAAACTGCATAAAAAAGTTAAATCTGATTATCTCTAATTAAATCCTTATTAGACTAATTAACTAATTAACCTAACTAATCAAATCTAAAAGACAATTAACTATCCTAATAAAATCTAACAAACTCAATTAAATTCTAAACAAAAGATTTAAATCCTAATTATCCTAATTAAGCCTAAAAATGATTAAAATCTAATTAACTCCATATTAAACCAAAAATGATTAAAACTCTACTAATCTCTATTACAATTCTACAAAATTCCCATTAAAATCTATATTATTATTTAATATCTATTTAAAAAGGAAAACTATATTAAAACAATACCCTATTTATTTCTATTTATTAAAATCCCTATTAACATGAAAGAAAAATCTATATTTTCTATATTATCTAAAACTATTAAATCTATTTAAAAAAATCTATAAAATTCTAAAAAAAGATTTAAACTATCAAAAAATACAAAAACCCTATTTAAATTCCAGAAAAATCTATAAAGCCTATTAAAAATCCGCAAAAGTCTATTAAAACCCTAAAAATGCAGACAAATGCAAATGACCACCATAAAAGAGTGCACGAGACCAGATCGAATCGAACAGAGAACCCCGAGCGTCAGAATATCCCAAAATCACTATGCAAGCTAAAAATCACCGAGGAGCGCACAATTTCCCGAGAATAAAACCCTGCTGATCTGGACTGGATCTGCCATATCTGATAGACGAAAATCAAGCTGTAACCCTGAGGTCCTCTGCCTGTGCACAAATATCATACGTCTGATTTGCGAATATGAGTTTAAACCACGAGTCAGATAGGAGAATCGGTTGGTCAAATTTTAGGGTGCAACAGCTGCCCCTATTCAAGCGACTTGGACCTGAAGGGTTGAAGTGCGTTCAGCCTTCAAACATTCGGAGGTACGAGACGGTTGAATACAAATAAAACCCGAAAATTTGCCAACCGCGAGAATATACTGTAAACTGCTTGGGGAATAAAGTCCTGAAAACCGAGTCCAGTCATTACGACACCAAACTGATCAATCACCTGGTAAAGAACTCCTGATTTTAACGCCAATTACCTGTGATACCCCATATAACAAACCCGAGGGTTGTAACAAAACACCTGATCCTTTCACATTGCCTACTGATAGACAGGAAGAGAAATATACTCACATTGTCCAAAGATGGACGGGAAGACATCCTGATTGAATACTCACCTCGTCTAATGATAGACGAAAAGACATCATTAATCTCCATACTCACATCGTCTAAGGGTAGACGGAATCATCCTGATTGATGAAACAAATCAATTCACATCGTCTAAAGATAGACGGGAAGAAATAATCTCCATACTCACATCGTCTAAAGATAGACGGAATCATCCTGATTGATGAAACAAATCAATATTCACGGGAAGAAATTCATAATCTCCATACTCACATCGTCTAAAGATAGACGGAATCATCCTGATTGATGAAACAAATCAATATTCACATCGTCTAAGGATAGACGGGAAGAAATTCATAATCTCCATACTCACATCGTCTAAAGGTAGACAGAAAGACAACCTTGATCTTCATACTCACATCGTCTAAAGGTAGACGGGATCATCCTGATTGATGAAACAAATCAATATTCACATCGTCTAAGGATAGACGGGAAGAAATAATCTCCATACTCACATCGTCTAAGGATAGACGGCAAGACACCATAATCGAATACTCACATCGTCTAAGGATAGACGGAAAGACCCCTTAATCTCCATATTCACATCGTCTAAAGATAGACGGGATCATCCTGATTGATGAAACAAATCAAAATTCACATCGTCTAAGGATAGACGGGAAGAAATTCATAATCTCCATACTCACGTCGTCTAAGGATAGACGGAAAGACACCATAATCCCGAAGGAAAACTTCAATACTCACATCGTCTAAGGGTAGACGGCAAGACACCATTAATCTCCATATTGACGTCGTCTAAAGATAGACGGGATCATCCTGGTTGATGAAACAAATCAATATTCACATCGTCTAAGGATAGACGGGAAGAAATTCTTACGCAATTCAACACCATCCCTCGAATTTCAGAATCCTTCTGTCTACGGGAATTGATGGAAGGATCAATATCCTTGAAGGGGCCACATCGTCAGTATGGACCGACGGGAAGAAAACCACCTTTAAAGAACCATGTCGTCAATAAGAATCGACAATCACGAAAACTGAACATTCTTCGAAGAGCCTCGACATCAATAAGGATTGACGGTCAGAAAAGTCCCTCTTGAAACGTCATCTCATCCAATAAACAGAAAGAAAACCACTATCCGAAATATCATTTTGAAACCCCTCAACAATCAAATATAGCCGGAGAAGGCTCGCTGGGGAGACACCCCATCTGTATGATCTGACAATAAGAAACCCGCTGAACAATAACCTGAAACTTCACATCGTCTACTGATAGACGGAAAGATAAGCCACTTGCTAGAGAAACCCCGTCTTGAACCCCACTGAAAATCGCCTGAAACTTCACATCGTCTACTGATAGACGGGAAGGAGACCACATTCGAACTCAAGACGTCTAATGATAGACGGAGAAATCCACTTATTGGAGGAACACATCGTCAATATGAATTGACGGGAAGAAAAGTCTGCCGATACCAGATGACTGATTGATCAAAGCATAACTGTTGTATGATCTGATACAAATAATCTGTTAAACTGTCTGAACACTGCCGCTGGATAAATGCCCCTGAACTGATCACAGAGTAATTCGTGCGCCATGTGAGGCTGGCAGAAAACCTGACTTATGCTTCGTATGCATATGCATATGCTTTAATATTTCTATGGCGTAATGCTCCATTTAGGATGGAAATGCTACGCATCTTGAAAATGACATGCAAGTATGATGCAAATATGATGATGCATGCAATATGCTAATGCAGGCTCGAGCTGCCGGAGAAAGCTGGGTACAGAAAACCACTTCAGCAACATAAATGCTGAAGACGAAGCCAACTCCGCTGGGGATAAACCGGATATCACAGGATTATCCCAGCAAAATAAATGTTGGGAGAGCGAAATCAACTCTGCTGGGGATATTGGGAACTTAACCGAACACCATCGACGAAGTAATACCCTGCTGGGGAATATAACTCCGCTGTGAAATAGCAGGTGTGCTGAATATGATTGGACTCCTCTGGGGATAGCCTACCCGTACCAACGACGAATTGGACTTTGCTGGAGAAAAAAATAGACGGAGCCTTCTCGTGTACTGCCGGAGATTAGATCTGGAACCTGATGCGCCGACACGGATGGGCCTCACAGTGATTGCCAACATGGACTTGAACTCTTAGGCTGTCTGTGATGGGTCAGGTATAACTGACGCTGGAAAACATTTTGCCTGAATACATAGTCTCCGGGTGAAGAGTCAAGGGATAGTAACACGACTTCCCGCATTCGTCTCGCTCTCGAAAATTGGCTGAGTCTGCTCGAATAGCTCTGAATAACCCTGTGGATACGGAGAAGAACAATCCTTTCGCTTATGATATGCCCCAGCCTACGGGATCTCTTGTGGGGATAGTCCTCGAAAGGAAACCTGAAAATCTGAGCCCTGATGGTCTGATATGACATGCCTCGGCGTTCGGAACTTCGGAGAGATGCTTCACATCAAATGCTCCTCGAATAAAGAACAACTTCTGCGCTCTTAAGATGGCCTGCCCCTGACGGCAATGCCCTTGCCCCTGATTATCTGATTCAGAGTAGTGCCCCTGACTACAACACATTTACCTGAATCTCACCCTGATTGCCCCAGGATAACTGACTTCGAAAAGCTGACCTGATTGGGGATCACAATAATAGCTTGCCCCTGCTCTCGGAACATTCGGGCGCTCTGTATTCTATCCTGACTATACCTTTCCACTGTAGGAAACTTTTCTGCTGTCAAGCGCTTACTCGCAAGTAAAACAAGTTGTTCTGCATAAAAGATGTATTAATGCAACACATATGACAGCTTTGACATCCAATCTGTTCACTGGGAAAAGGAAAAACAGTTCATGGCATATAATGCACAAAACATTTATCAACATTAGTATCAACATGGTAAGAGTCAGAATCGACGCGACCTTTACCGGAGTATGCTTTCGAAACAACCTGCTTCAATTAGGACTTTTGGAGGTTGTAACGTGGTCAGGTTCACGGTTTTGAAAGAAAGAATAAAGGCTCAAAGTTTATTTTAACCCACCCATTCTCCTTAATGTTCTCCCATCCTACGTTCAGCTAATTCAACCTTAGCGCTCACCTCTCAGAGGTTGAAAGATAGGAATGATAGTTCGAGAAACTATGAGTTTTCGGAGTGACAGCCACTCACTTTTCGTCTTTGACACTTGAGGTCACACGACTCGTATTTCCATCGAGGATTTTTCTTTTGATCCTTTTCATCTTTTTCTTTTCATATCCCTAACTTTTGCCTGGACTGACTCCTTTTGAGTTTCTTTTGATTTTTTTTTTAAGTCCAGCGGGATGCCCTCATTTTTGCCTAAGTCATTTGTTTTGAAGTTTTCTTGACTTAGCGGGCTTTTGATTCTTTTTCCCTTCGTTTTTTTTTCCGGACAAGTCGTGTGACACTGGTTGTCTGACTCTTTGGGGAATGATGTGACTGCCCCACTCTTGATTGAACCATTGTGGTCTTTTAGGCACGACCTCTAGAGGTGTGATTGATCCTCGAACGGACACTCCTTTTGCAATTTGGACGCTTGGTCAAATTAGCTAACACCTACCCTGCCCCAGGTTAAGATTGAGGGTTTTTCGCTTGCAGAAAGAACTCCTACTACAAGGCTCAAAGGGGTTGACAAGGGATTATCTTCCTTATATCTCCGGTGTTTAGGGATTTGAAACAATGCCTGTACATCATCAGCAGGTTTTATTTCAAAAGCATACAATATCGGCAGTTGCATGTCGGTCATTTTCGTCATCCTCCCCAAATTCTTCTTAACCAAGCGTTGGACATTTGTAAAAACAATTAGTGAACACGAATGGATTCAATCAAAACATGCATATTTATTTCATTATCATCAATTGAATGAAAACAACAAGTTTTACAAACGAGATTGCAACTTCAAACAGGAAAGAAACTACAAGTGTAAAGAAATGACAAGATAAAACAAGAAAAAAAAATGCTAGCTTCCGAGAGCCGGGCTTTCACATCTGTCCTGCTGCTGAACCAGCTATCTTCGCAATCAGTTATTAGAGGCATCCTGATGATGTCCTGATCTGCTTGCAACGACACAACCGAATTATAGAGCCCCTCCTCCTTCATTCAGATGATTTTGGGACCTTCCTGCCCGAAGCTGATTGCTGCCCTATCAAGTAGATCCTGCACTTTGTGCTTAAAAGCTTTACAATTCTCAATCGTATGGCCAGATGCCCCAGTGTGGAATTCACAAGTAGCATTGGCATCATACCCCGGTGGTGGTGCCCCTGTTAAGGGAGCCATTGTCCTTTTTTGAACCAATTGGAGCTGAAGCAACGTTTGCAGAAGCTGTGCATACGACATAGGAGGAGTTTCAAAATGACGGCTTGCCAGGGGAGCCCGATTCTGATATCTTTTATACCCCTGCTGGTTCTGCTGCTGAGGCTGCTGCTGCTGGTATCGGGTTGACTCTTGAACACCCTTCGTATCAAATGCAACATCGGTTTCTTGACCTTCAATGTATTGATTAACGCCCTCCTTATGCTTAGCCATTTTCTTTCTCAGATCTGCCCCAGGAATAGGCAACAGTTGTGGGCCTGGAGATTCTGACACCATGGAGTCCAGGATACGCTTCTGACCCACTGCAGCCTTAGAAACATCTGTCATCTTAGCATCGACTGAGACAGGAGCAATACGTACAGCTACGCCGCTCGGCGTGAATTCAATATCGTGCGAGTCAATCAGGTCTCGAACCTTGTGCTTAAAAGCATGGCAACCCTCGATGTCGTGTCCGAGTGCCCCAGAATGAAACTCACATTGCTTACCGGCATCGTACCCATGAGGAAGCACTCTCGTTGGTGGTTCCAACGTTCTCTTTTTAACCAGATTAAACCTCAATAAAGCCTGCAAGAGCTCAGCATATGTCATAGGCGGCGCCTCAAATATTCTCTTTGGCTTTCCCTCCTGAATCCTCCGTTGAGCCGGATGCGCCTTTTGTTGCACTCGCTCAGGTTCCACAGGCACAGGTGGCGCGAGCTTCTTCATTGCGGCTTCAAATAGCTGATCGTCTTCTTTCCTAAGCACATTCTTGACTACCTCCATGACCAAGCTCACTTGGGTCTTCAGCTGACTGTTCTCCTCTTTGAGAATCTTCTGCTCCAGACGCATCTCTTGCATGTCTCTCATCATCTGCCCCAGCTGGCATCGGACTTTAATCAATTCGAACTGATTCTGTTCCATATCTCTGAAGGAATTCCTGCAACAAACTGGGACGATGAGGAAATAAGGCCCACGGTTCTGATATACCTGTTAAATGATAACGCAATGTAGCAAGCAAACACATATTCATATCGAGATAAAGAGAAACTCAAGCTATAAGCATACAGACGAACATCTCCCACACATGTACAACCAACAAAAGCAGCACGTAAGCACAAATGAGTACGAATACAATGACCCCAGCCAACAATCCTGGTGGTGGTCGGCAAATACTAATGCACAAAAGCTAAACGGGTTATGCAGAGAAACAGATGCGACCCCCGGCGTAGAAACTTCTAGAAACTTCCCCCATATTCAACTGAACTCTCCGATTGACAATCTTCAGAGCACACACTTCCTGGAGTCTTCCATGACGTTAACTGACGAACCCACACAACTGGATGATGGAAAATCATTAATTTGAACAAAACCCTGAGGCGTGATGCAAATACGGCTAGAGTCTAATAGATCCTGAACCTGACTTCTAAGCACTTTACAATCATTTGTTGAATGCCCCTGTGCCCCAGCATGGTACTCACAGCGGGCGCCGACATCAAAACCTGGAGGATACGGTGGAATCACCGGCTTAGTCTCTTTCGGCACTATCAATCCACTTCTGACCAGTTCTGGCAACAACTGACTGTACGACACCGGTAGCTGAGTAAACTGCCTTTCAGGTTTCCTTGGTCTTCGTGGGGCGTGCTGACGCGATCGACGATAGGATGATCGTTGACTTGAAGTGTCTGAAAACTGATCCTGAGATGCTAGAGATTCTGAGGTGGCGTCATCTCCTTCCCACTCTTCTTGAGAACTGACAACTGACTCAATCTTATCAACTGGGACGTAAGGAACATCTCGAAACTTTCCACTCCTGAGTCCTCTCTCAACAAGCTCTCCCAGTCTCATCAGGCCCACAAAGTTTGTGCAACTGAACAATTTGTCAAAATAATGGCCTTTCAGAGTACCCAAGAAGATGTCAACCAGTTCTCTTTCCGGGAGCGGTGGTTGAACACTAGCGGCTAGTTCTTTCCATCTTCGCAAATACCCTCTGAATGATTCATTCTCCGCCTGAGATAATTCTTGCAGATGTACGAGACTAGGAGTCAAATCCAGGTTGTAATCGTACTGCTTCATGAAAGCTCTGGCTAAATCCACCCATGATCGGATCTGATTATTCTCTAATTGCACATACCACCTCAAGGATGCCCCAGTCAGGCTATACTGGAAGCAATGGATCATTAATTGGTCATTTCACACAAACGAAGTCATCCTTCGACAGAACATCATCAAATGCAGCTTTGGACAGCTATCTCCCGTGTATTTTTCAAATTCCGGCACTTTGAACTTGTAAGGCAACACCAGGTCAGGAACCAAACACATGTCTGCAGCATCCAGGTTGACAGCATCTTTCGCTTCTAAGGCTTTTATACCTTCTTCCAATGCTCGGAGTCTTCTACCATTTTCAAGAACTCTTGGATCTACCATCCCGGCCATGGGAATATCTCTTTGGTAATTCATCACAGGGAAAGCAACGCTTTGATTGTTAACAGGAGGATGACGTTCATTTCGGGCAACAAACTGCTCACGCCGACCTCGGTTCTCATCCGTAGGCTGTATAACTTGGTCTGCAGTAAGGTTGTTCGCTTGCGGGAAGCCTTCCATAGAATCATACTGATGGTTGGACGCCATAGTAAACCTTGTCAAGGTGTTAGGAGCCTGGAAATTGCCTTCAGCCATAGCTACCAATTACCTGTAACTGACTACACTGCTTGATTCTGCTCAAAACTGCTTCGGCCCCTTGGTCGTCTTCAACACTCCACTTCTGCCTCAAACAATCCCCCGAGAATCACTCTCTGGTGAAAACAAAGGCTGGATAAGTGCTCTGGCCTGCTAGAGTAATGCTATGCAATATGATTTATGCAAACAGAAATAAAAATGCTAACGTGCATGTGTGCATTGGAGATATTTCCCCTCCAATTCCAGTGTCAGTGGTAGCAAGACGAGATAAATCATAAAGACAATATTTAGAAAAAACCCTCATATATTCATTAGAATAACAGTCTTGTCAAGAGGTTACATAACTATGCTCCATACAACTGATACGATAAGGAAGGATCCCAGCCAACATGCCTGGTGGTGATCTCAACATACAGAATACAAGAGAAAAATCAAGTACGGGTACGGTTGCGGAAGTCCTCGACCATCTTCCTCGTCTCTGCCCGATCCGGTCGATAAATCAAACCTTCTATCAACTGATCCCTTTTTCTGACCGTCCCCTGGATGTCTCTGACAAAGTCTTCCCAAGCCTTATCATTGGCACCATCCCCAGGTTTAGGTCTCTTGGCGTCTGCTCTATGCTGAAAATCTTCCAGATTCTTCATGGCATCCGTCAGCTTGCGCTCGGCTTCGTATCGGCGGCAGGCTTCTTCTTCAAGCTCTTCAGTCTTCACTTTGACCTGTTCTTCTAACTGAGCAACCTGTGTCTTCAGCTCTTCTTCCCGTTCTTTGCGCTTGGTCATAGTGAGATCCCAGTGTTCTCTGAACTTAGCTAGCTTCGTGTAGGCCCTTTCTAGCTCTTGCTTCTTAGTAGCCAGTACACTGCTAACTGAGTCTACATCTAACTCCAGACGCTTCTTGGTTTCAGTCAATTCCAATAGCGTAGTCTTTAGATGTTTCAGTGTTTCGGCCTGCTGCTTGGAAACATATCCTGTTTCAATCTTTTCATGACGAAGCTGGGCATTCTCCTGCTCTAAAGCTTCCTTAGCCTTTGTTAGCTCTTCTTTCTCGGCCATCAGCTGCCTGAACGCCTGTATATCCACTGTGGTAGGCTCCTCCACCGGAGAAGGATGCAATGGCTGAACCGCTGGATATGGCATAAGGAATTTCGTAGCTCGCTCACGAATCCATTCCACATATGGGCCAGGAACTCGAATATCCCCTCTGCTACCTGAAGGCTTCCCTCTCTTGTGCAGGTTCTTCCAGGCTTTCTCAAGTTTGGTCAGCATCTCTTTCCCTATTGCCCCGGTGAGATACAGAGATTCCTGTATCTCCTCGGGTTTTGGCGCTCCCTGAGGTACATACCCAAATTGCCTGATCAATAAGGAAGGGTTATAATTGACACACCCTTTCCTTCCTATTAACGGGACATTCGGGAATCCTTCGCATCTGAGTATAACCTCAACTCCGAATACCTCTTCGTTAACCCATACCACATTCTCGGCAGTCAATCCCATCAAACGCTCGGGCCATCCTAGAGAATCAATAGAGGTGACAAAAGGGCCTGACTTAGGCATATGACTGGTGAACCACCTGCACAGGAGAGGTACACAGCACGACACATTCCTTCCTCGCCGCTTTTCGTTCTGGTAGTGGGTAGAGTGGTGGATATCTCCCAGCAAAGTAGGAACTGGGTTCTTCGCAGCCAAAATATAGAAGGCATCTGAGTCAACAAAATCAGGAATGTTTGGGAACAACACGATGCCATTATCACATACAGCAAGGATGACGTCAAAAATACCCCAGCTACCCTTCTGGGCATACTCCCGAGCCTTCTCCACCAAGACATCCAATGGAAATCCCCATACATCTCCTCTTCTGATCATCTTCCCGGACAGCTCAGACTCTCTCAAGCACAGGATGGCAGAAAGCTCAGCCAGGTTAGGCTCAGCGTCCGTACGGTAGAAAGGCATCTGCTCGCGGATAGGTATATCCAAGAGCGCAGAATACTCCTCCAGGGTAGGAGCCAAAACAAAGTCGGGAAACACAAAACACCTGAGCTCCGCGTCGTAAAACTGTAACAGGGTATAGATGTCGCTGGTCTCGTAGGCCGATGGCTGATAAACATAGGTCAGAATCCTCCCATATCTCTTTCTGAAGTCACCCATTACCCTCTTCTTAGCAATAGTAATCAATTCTAACAAAAGACTGATATCCGGAGACGGAAACTTGTAGGGCAATACTCTCTTCAGGGCTTCCATGTCTTGCTAGGAACAAACACCAGAACAGGAAGGGAAAATATGCACCTGCAATACACACACGTTAGTTGAATGCAAATGGTAATGCAATGATGCAAGATGATAAATAATGCAATCTGTGAACACAGGGGCTATGCTGTAGCCTGAGGAGGAACATCTCTGTGATCAAGAACAGAAAACCACCATAGTCACCAGAACCTCATGACACTAACTATCATCTGATACTCAAAATATCAATCCCTTGGTAAGAAATCCATCTGAACTTCTGTATCTGACGAGAAAACCATCTGATAATAGCATCAACCTCAGATAAGAAACCCATCTGATCCAGACAACACACCTGGAGATGAATCAAGAACACCATCTGATAACTACTGAATCATGGTTTCTGAAGGCCAGTTTTCCTGTAATAACCCAATCCCTCTCACAGGTATGATAGACCTAATCCACGGACAAAGGTACGGCATCCTATGCGGTCATCAGCGTCACAGACTTTCATGAATGATGATACGATTCCCAGAAGGAGTGGCATCATCAAGTCATGAAGAGGCCTCACTTAGCTGACTTCCAAATGATCGGTCCCCAGAGTCGACAATCCTCACGTCTGGACTCCCCTCAGATCCTCAGGACCGGAAAGGAGCACCTCTGCGAGAATCTCGTCTGAGCGTAGATTTCGTAGGGAACTGTGCCTGCTCAGCAGACAGGTTCGTCTACTACTCTCCACAACTATATCTAGGTGCATACTCAAGCCCAGGTCTGGCTTCTCACTCACAGTAACCTCCCTTGCCCACAGCAATAATCACAATAATATAATGCTGGAAAATAAATGCGGAAAGGTAAAGGTACGGAAAAGTAAAGTGCAGAAAAGTAAAACACATATGCACAACACCCAACAAATAAACATCCAAGCGCTAGGATTGACTCGCGTAGGGGATGGGAAACGGTCCCAGCATAAGGGATGGGAAAAGTCCCTAGATGCTAATATCCCCAGCAGAGTCGCCAGCTGTCGCTACTGCGAAAATCGGCGTCGGCTTGACAGGAGAGTCGCCACCGTGCGTTATTTATCCCTCAGAGCGGGAAAGGAAACGCTCGAAGTAAACCTCGCAAAGACGGGAAAAGGTATGGTCATCGCAACCAAAACCTGGATTCGGGAGTCGGTTACGCAAGGGGAAGGTATTAGCACCCCTCACGTCCATCGTACTCGATGGGATCCACGCTTGGTGTTTATAGGAAAAGGGTGTGTTTATGTATCTACGCTAATGGTTGGTCTGAAAAGAAAATAAAAGGACAGGACTCGACAGAACATACGGTGTTCTGGGCCTACGTATTCCCTCGTGCAATGGGAAAGTCAGAGTTAACGTAGTTCGACTACCTACGTCTAAACGGGGACAAGGTTGCTCGCCAGGACATCGCGTCCTGTGCCTACGTACTTCCACACAGCATGGAAGATCAGAGCAAACGTAGTTCGACTAACTACGGCTAAACAGGGGCTCTCACACAGCAGTGAGAAAACAAACTGGTCTCTAAGGTTCGGGGACCTACAACTACGATCTGGTCTCAAATGCACTCGAGCAAGAGAAAGGGATAACAATTAGTCGTTAGCGGGAAAGTCTCGATCGCACATCCGCAAGAGAACAAAGATTAGTCGTTAGTGTGCTCGCTAGGATATCGCATCCTATGCCTACATATCCTCGTCTGGTACGAAGAATCAGAGCAGCTGTAGTTCAGCTAACTACGAATCAAGCTACTCAAAAGCTCCTACTGAAAGGAAAGGGAAAAGACACCCTAAAACTATAGCTGAAAAAGGGGACTCTACCTACTGTTATCATGCCTGGTTGACCATCCTAATGTCTATCATAACGACTCCGCAACGGAGAAGTCAGAGCTCCTAAGGGATCATGGCAACAGGACTAAACGGCAAACGGGAAATACTACAAAGTGAAGAAATAACGAAAATATGCATGAATGCAACAACTAAACAAACAAGGCCCAAAGGCCGCAAGCCACATAGGCAAGGGAGCTCAGCTCTACCAAATACCAACAAGCAAAGCCACTCAATAACAAACAAGCAGAAGGAGGACCACCTCAACTTCTCATGCACACAAAGTCTACTTCTAGGATGCACCTACCTCAGAACTATCTACATGAATTCCTAAGTCTAATGCAACACAACACCACACAAGTCAAACAACATAAAGAGACAGCTAGCTAACCTGACAAACCTCTATCCAAAGCTTAAACAAAAACCCTGAACAAGACCTAACAAACAAACTTCTAATCTATCTCTGAACAAAACTCTATGCAACACCTTAAGCAAGGATCTAAGCAAAAACTCTAAGCAAAACTTCAATCAAAACCCTTTAAGCAAAAGGAATCAATCCCAATCTCCAATCTTCAGAACAAGCTTACCAAAGAAAGGGAGCTAAGCAGACAAGCTCATAGTGCCTTCCTCAGGAAAGTACCAGGAGGTTACCACTCAGGAGTCATATCCTATGCGGCTCGACAACTGTGATCAGTTTACATTCCTCCTCAGGAGAAACTAAACTCACATGAAGGCTCCGGCATCATTGGATATTTAAGAAAGCCTATATGCACTAAGGGAACTAAGTGAGCAGACCCATAGGACCTTCCTCAGGAAAGTACTAGGAGGCTGACACTTAGGAATCGTATCCTACGTGGCTCAACAACTGTGATCAGTTTACATTCCTCCTCAGGAGAAACTAAACTCACAAGTTGGCTCCAACATCATTGGATACTTAAGAAATCCTAGGTAAACTAAGGGAGCTAAGTGAACAGACCCCTAGGACCTTCCTCAGGAAAGTACTAGGAGGCTTCCACTTAGGAATCGTATCCCATGTGGCTCAACAACATGTGATCAGTTTACATTCCTCCTCAGGAGAAATTAAACTCACAAGTTGGCTCCAACATCATTGGATACTTAAGAAAGAGGTGAGTAGAAAGAATGAAAGTCATTCATAGTGCCTTCCTCAGGAAAGTACCATAAACTCCCTTCAAACTTCAGGATCTCGAACCTCACGAACAGAGAACAAGCTTCTAGACTAAGCCTCAATCCAATGCATCCTTGCAAGCTCCAACAGGACTCCAACCAGCTTCCATCTTTGAGAAGAACCCACAGGCCATCAAACCACAAGAAACTATCTCTGAAGTTCAACCACAGTTGAACTTCAAAGTCAGAAGTCGTCAAGACTTCTCCTATCCTCAAGCTCAGGCTAAAACATATCAGAACATCCTACAAAAATCTAACAAAAATCTAGGGGAAACCTACATGGCTCTATGACAACATACTAAAAAATCAGAACAAAATTCATTACCAGATGGAAGAACCAAAATCAACAAAGCAGACATATCCACAAACCAATGATTCAATATCAAAACAATACAAAAAATGCAATTAAAATGAAAATGCATGATTAAGCTAATGTTTTTGCACTATAAAATTCCACATTGAATTACGAGTCTACAGAAAAAAGAACGGAATTATTTGATTAAACCTACTATTTTTTATGAATTTTCTAATAACATGCATGCACTAAAAAATATTAAAAAAGGCATTTAAATGGAAAATATACCAAAAATAGCAAACAAAAATAAAATGACATTTTTATTTTTATATGATTTTCTAGATATTTTCATGAAATGGTAGAAAAAACAAGAACTCAAAAATCAGTCGTTTTTACTTTATTATGAATTTTATAACGTGCAAGAAAATAGTAAAAGAAATTAAAAAACAAAATTGAAAAGAAAAGGGGAGGGGTGCTGAAAGCAATGTTTTCATGTTCATTTCCTAAGGTGGGCCTGAATGGGGGGTGCGCTCAGCACTTAGGCGCTGGCCCAATGACATCAAAAAACAATTAATAAAAACAGAAATAAAAAACGCACAGGGGGGTGCAGCCTAGTAAGTTTTGCAGTTCAAACTCACTGGGCTTACGCACAAGGGGGGTGTGGATAGCAATGGGCATAAGGCCCAGTCCACACTCATCTGCCTCTCACACGAAAAGGGGGGGGGGGAATGAGCAAAATGGTGGTGCGTTTCAGCAAAACGCGTTTGGGCTTAAACCCAAACCCTAACCCTAGCCCAACTACTAACAACAAAATCTGAATACCCTTCCCCCAAACCCTAGACACTGTTCATCTACTGCAAGCCAAACCCTAGCCGTTCGCTCCTTTCACCTTCTCTCTGCAACTCATTTCCAGAAAGAAAAAAAACCCCAAACAACTTCACACATCTCACATGAAACCTTACCTAAAACCTAACCTCAAATCCAAATCTCATCAAA
The DNA here is from genome assembly GCA_963859935.3 of Lathyrus sativus. NCBI lineage: Eukaryota > Viridiplantae > Streptophyta > Magnoliopsida > Fabales > Fabaceae > Lathyrus > Lathyrus sativus. The sequence continues at coordinate 408,952,153 of OZ012738.1, read as the reverse complement.
ATCCCCTTCGTTAAACTATCAAGAACCTACCCTAAATACCAACACAGCTCCTAATACATTCATACTCCAAACGTCTACAAGAAGAATTGGAAGAAAACAAGAACCTGGAGGTGTTGACACGATTTGATGACCCCTGGATCTACTGACGAATGATGAAGAACTGGAAAATCTTGAAGCTGTTGAGGGCGACGAACGGCGTCGTAACGTTCTTGATGGAGGCGCCTCTTCGCGTTCTGGAGATTTCTGGGCGAACAATGAAGAACTCAATGAGTTCTATGAAGATATGGGAAGAAAATTGCAAGGACTGATGAAGACGATGGTTCCGGAGCTGACAGATCTTGAAGGTCCTTTGATTTGCTTAGATGTTCTGAGGAAGACCTTCAAAAGATCGTTGAAGATCTTGAAGAGAGATAACGAGCTATGATGATCTGCTTCGAAGGTTGTTGACGGATCGTTCGTTGGTTGATGAAGGTTTCTGGAAATTCCAGATGAACGATGAGTGTCTGATGATCTGGTGATTCGTATGCAGTTTCCGGCGAGTATGAGTTTTCCGGCGAGGTGATGATGAAGGTTGACGGAGGAAGAAGATGAAGATCGGACGATTTCTGGGAATTCTGGAGCTTGTTTGCAGTTTCCGGCAAGGAAGGTGGCCGGAGACGGTTAGAGTGGCCGGCGGTGTGGTGGTCACCGGCTTTGCATGCCGGTCAAGGGCGTCTCTGGTGACGCGTGTGGTGATGCCACGTAGTGAGGAAGGTGGCAGGGGGAGCGGTGCAGGCGAGGCACGTGGCTTGGAGAGAGAGAGGGGGAGAGATAGTGGGTCTGAGTGGGACGCGTGGCGTGAGCTGGAGAGTTCAGGGTTGTGTGGTGGGGGCCTCTGAGAGCAACGCGTGGGGCCCTTCTTATAGTGACAAGTGTCCTCTGCTGGACGAAAATGGACAAAAACCAATTTGATGGACTCTTGGGCCTCCAAAAAAAAAGCTTCCTGGGCCCATACGAAAATAGGACAAAAAACTGTAAAAAAAACTGCATAAAAAAGTTAAATCTGATTATCTCTAATTAAATCCTTATTAGACTAATTAACTAATTAACCTAACTAATCAAATCTAAAAGACAATTAACTATCCTAATAAAATCTAACAAACTCAATTAAATTCTAAACAAAAGATTTAAATCCTAATTATCCTAATTAAGCCTAAAAATGATTAAAATCTAATTAACTCCATATTAAACCAAAAATGATTAAAACTTTACTAATCTCTATTACAATTCTACAAAATTCCCATTAAAATCTATATTATTATTTAATATCCATTTAAAAAGGAAAACTATATTAAAACAATACCCTATTTATTTCTATTTATTAAAATCCCTATTAACATGAAAGAAAAATCTATATTTTCTATATTATCTAAAACTATTAAATCTATTTAAAAAAATCTATAAAATTCTAAAAAAAGATTTAAACTATCAAAAAATACAAAAACCCTATTTAAATTCCAGAAAAATCTATAAAGCCTATTAAAAATCCGCAAAAGTCTATTAAAACCCTAAAAATGCAGACAAATGCAAATGACCACCATAAAAGAGTGCACGAGACCAGATCGAATCGAACAGAGAACCCCGGGCGTCAGAATATCCCAAAATCACTATGCAAGCTAAAAATCACCGAGGAGCGCACAATTTCCCGAGAATAAAACCCTGCTGATCTGGACTGGATCTGCCATATCTGATAGACGAAAATCAAGCTGTAACCCTGAGGTCCTCTGCCTGTGCACAAATATCATACGTCTGATTTGCGAATATGAGTTTAAACCACGAGTCAGATAGGAGAATCGGTTGGTCAAATTTTAGGGTGCAACACACGGCTTCGTTCCTCTCACTTCGAAGCTGAGCTAACTCCTTCTCTAATTCTGCATTTTCCCTCTTCAGTTCCCCACACTCGGCCAATACCTGGTTGTGCTGATGAATGGACACAGCGATGGGCTCTTCAACCGGTGGAGGACTCTCTGGTATGATATGAGGGAATGGCATCCCTATGGCGCTGGCTCTGGCTCTGATCCAATCGAAATAAGGAGGGTAGGCTTGGCTGTTGCTCTTCCCCAACAAAGGCTTTCCTCTCGTGCTGATATTGTTCCACGCGTACTGAAGCTTGGACAACAAATCCCCCTCTAGAATACCCGTGAGGTACAGAGATTCCTGTACCTCTTCTTCCTTCGGTGGAGTCCTCAAAGCATATGCGAACTGACGAACTAGCAATGATGGATTGTATTTGATGCAACCCTTCCTACCTATCAGAGGTACGTTAGGAAACCCACTACAACTGAAGATCACCTCGGTGCCTAACCTGTCTCTGTCAACGAACCAATCAATGTCTTCTGCCGACAAACTCATCAGACGTTCAAGCCACTCAGCTGTGGCTGCAGACAAGACAGAAGAACCCTTCTTAGGCAAATGACTATCAAACCACTTGTACAACAATGGTACGCAACATGAAACATTCTTCCCTCTCCGGTTCTCATTCTTGTAATGCACTGAATGGTAGACGTCTCCGATCAGAGTAGGGACTGGATTCCCTGAGGCGAAAATGTGGAATGCATCAAAGTCCACGAAATCAGGCATGCTGGGAAATAGGATAATGCCATATATGCATTAAGCAAGGATGGCGTTGAAGGCGTCCCAACATTTGTCCTTAGCACACTGCTGAGCCTTAGCTATCAGAAACTGCAGAGAGAACCCTGGGACCTTGTTCCAACTCGTCACCACTAACTCAGAAGCGCTCAAATGGAGTGAGGAAGCTAAACCGGCTAGATCAGGCTCAGCATCCATGTGGACGAAAGGCATCTGCCTTTTGATAGGCACACCCAGCATATCAGCATACTCTTCCAATGTCGGCGCGAGAATGAAGTCATGAAAGGTGAAACACCTCAAGGGAGGATCATAAAACTGCAGAAGAGCATGTAACCCATTCAACTCAGATGGAGAAGGTTTGCAGACCAGACTAAGCAACCTGCCATAAGACTTCCTGAACCTATCCTTCACAGAATCCCCTGCCAGGGCTATCAAACCAATCAGCTTCGACACGTCGGGGGTCGGGAACTTGTATGCAACAGTCTTCCTGAGAGAAGCCATAATAACAGCAGAAGACGAGAAATCCGGGATCGGGGAAACGGTACCTGCAACACAGACACACGTTAATGGAATGCAGATGAATGCGCAAACTAATGCAAAATGCAGGTATGCAATAATATATCCAGGTGGCTGCTGTGGAGATTCGGTATCAACAGTCACTGATGAGAGGGAAACCCCGGTGTAAGACCACTAATCTGATCTGCTGAGAATAACCATCTGATAGGACCCAGATCACAATTCTGCTCTGACAAGAATAAGTGCCTGATAATAAGGACCCCGGGTGCAAGATCAAGTAACATCTGTTGATGAAGTCTTCAGACCCCAAATCAAAAATCTGCCCTGTCGAGAACAAACACACAGCTGCTGATGAGATCTTCAGACCCCACTCAAAATCTGCCCTATCAAGAACAAATAACATCTGCCGATGAGGTCTTCAGACCTCACTCAAATGGCGGTCTCATTTGAGAAGTTTATTTTGAATATGTTGACGCACGGTTGTGACCAGCATTGTTTGAAAATCCATTGGATACTGGTATAAGTCATTTGGTGGTGACCAATCATATTTTAAGTAAGGCCTGTTGGTAACCGGCATTATGAAAATCAACGGACGACAGATACTAACAATTTGGTTATGTATCATTCCAAAATAAGTCACGATGGTTTCCATCCCAAACTCAGGTTTCGTACCTTTGGAGATGTATTATTTGATTCCAAGCACAGGTTTTGTACCTTTGGAAGAGGTTTGTTTCTATCCATAGCACAGGTTGTGTACCTTTGGAGGTAGATGAATTGTTTGATCCCAAGCTTAGGTTTCATACCTATGGAGATGTATTGTTTGATCCCAAGCTCAGGTTTCGTACCTTTGGAAGATGTACTGTTTAATTCCAAGCACAGGTTTTGTACCTTTGGAAGATGTTTGTTGCCATCCCGAGCACAGGTTGTGTAACTTTGGAGATGTGTACTTTGGGTCCCGAGTTCAGAAATTCCCAGAGACTAAAGTGGTTGCATTTGCATGAAGTGTTCTATATCCTAATGTTTTGAGGGTATTAGTTTTTCATTCCTAAGGTTTTGAGGGTCTTCGTCCAATCCTAACGTGTTGAGGGTTGTGTCTCTTCCATATCCTAATGTATTGAGGATGTTCAGCTTTCATTCCTAATGATTTGAGGGTCTTCGTCCAATCCTAACGTGTTGAGGGTTGTGTCTCTTCCATATCCTAATGTATTGAGGATGTTCAGCTTCCATTCCTAATGTTTTGAGGATCTTCGTCCAATCCTAATGTATTGAGGGTTGTGTCTCTTCTATATCCTAATATTTTGAGGGTATTAGTTTTTGATCCTAAAGTTTTGAGGGTCTTCGTCAAATCCTAGTGTGTTGAGGTTTGTGTCTCTGCTATATCCTAATGTATTGAGGGTATTAGTTTTTGTTCCTAAGGTATTGAGGGATATATCGGTGCTTCCTGTTTAAAGATCTGGTCGTCACCAAACTCTTTGAAAATTCGGTAATTAATATCCAGTAGTTACTGGCATTGCTTGAAAACTAATCGTTATTAGTCGGTTGTTACCAATTCCCAGCCGAAGTCCTGTGTTTTATTGACATTGTTTGGATTTCCCAATTGTAATTGGAACTTTGATTTTGTCGTCACCATATCCCCAGGAAGTCTAGTGGTATTTAGCACTTTTTGGAAACCGTTTGTTGGATTGGTCATCACCATCATCCTCAGTAAGTCTAATGGAGACTAACACTAGTTGAATATGTTTGTTGTTCTGGTCATCACCGGTTTCCCCATTGAAGCTTTTGCTTTCCTAGTCGAGTCTCGGAGAACTAGTGGATACTAGCTTCCCCGGCGCGTCCAGTCTTGTTTCTAACCTTTTCTTGAAGATCCCGTTTGAACTCTTCATTATAGGAAATTTCTCATCTGGTTATCCCCGTTGAGATTCGTGTCTCCGTTTCGTCTTTTCCCCAATGAAGATGTGCTTCCCCAGTGGAATTATTCCCCAACAAAGTTTTCCCCAGTGGGTTTCTTCCCCAGTGAGGTTTGCGCTCCTTTTCTTTCGTTTCCCCAATGAAGAATTGCCTTCTTCCCTAGTGGGCTTCCTCATCTGGTTTATCCCCAGTGAGGTTTGTGTCTCCTTTCCCCAATGAATATGTGTCTTCCCTGGTGGAATTTGTGTCTCCTATGTGAAAGTTCCCTTGAACAGCATCTTTAGTCACGTTTGAACTATCTTGCTTATTTTGCCCGGAATCTTTCACCAATGTGTTAGGTCCCTTGTGAGTGGTTACTCGCCGTATTGCCTTTCTTTTATATTTGCTCGTGTGTCTGCATCTGTCTTGCATTCAAGCATCATAAAACATCATTTAGAACTCATTGCATTTCAGTATGGGTCCTTTTGCATACCATCGGATCTAAGGGACAAAATTTTTGGTTTGCTATATTTAAATACCTTTCACTACGATTCTATGAGGATTGTCATCTCTCATTGCCATCTAGTTAAGATATTTAAATAGGGGCAACTGTTGCACCCCAAATTTTGACCCCCTTAGATCCTCATCATCATTGTAGGATCATACTCACTTGATTAACTAACCTTAACCCATTTCAAGTTTATCTTTGTCAAGATGCAGATGAATCAGGGTTCCGTACCGTCAAAAATCGAGGCTTCAATGGTTTGATCAATCAATGTATTGGATTGATTCAACTATAAACAAGATCAAAAATACTACATTGGATCAAGTATGAATCCAATTCGAGGTTTGTCACCCAGGAATTAAGAACAGTGCAGTTCAGGATACCCGATTAGGGTTTTCGATCAGGAAAAGTCAATTGTAGTTTGACTTTTGATTTAAAAGGTGTTACAATGGTGGGATCATGGTCCATGAAGTTCCTATGGCTTAGTAAAGTATACTCAAGAAGTTTCAAGGCCTCAAAATACCCGAAACATCAACAGTCGACTCAGTAGCCACCGATCGATCGTTCGGTTGACCGAAAAGTCAACTCTTCACTCATGAGGAATTTGAACTCAAGATGGGAATCAAAAATGGTCCTAATGACATATTACACCTACCCATGAAGTTTCATGACCATTGGATCAAGGGTTAGGGAGTAATCGCAAAAGTTGGGAAATTAAGGTTTTGAAAAGGGCAAAGCCATAACTCCTTAACCACACAAGGGTTTTTGACCTAGTTTCAATGGGAATGAGTTCCTAAAACAAGCATAAATATTTTAGTACCTAATTGGGGCTTTCTAAAAAGTACAAATGGGTTCCATAACTCTTCCTGGTTAGAGAGAACCGAGGTCCACAAGTTGGCAAAAACTCACATTGGCAAAACCAGGTCAACATGAGTTTTTTTGATTCCAAAACCTCTCCAAATTGATGCTAATCAAAGACTAAGCCTCATTTATGATGTTTACATTGTTAATAAACATGTTTAACATCAATTCCCACGAAAATGGACCAAAGATCAAAGGAAATCATTATTTAATGCAAGTTGTAAAAGTGAATAGTGAAGAAAGAGAAAAAAGGTGGCTACCCTTGTCAAATCATCAACTTTAATTCAACAAGTCACCTTCTATCCTATCAAGCATGATGAAAAAAATCTATGGGGCATGGAGAATATCTTATTAGAGTGTCTTAAAGACAAAGATGAAGATTGCATTGGAAAACTCAAAGATTTTCATGATGGAAGGTTAAAATTGGCAATTTGCTTCACTTTTGCCCATACCTTGATCCAAGGCCTTTGGCTATAAATAGAACTCACTTACTATATCACAAACACACAAGTTCCATGCTAGAAACCAGCTAGAACTTTCTTTCTTACACAATCACAAGTTCTTACAAAATCTCATTAAGTTTCCAAAATCCCTCAAAATTTGCTTTTGAAAAACACCTTTCAAAACCATTTCCAAACTTCTTCCAACTCAAGAAACACTTCAAACACATAAAGTATGATGTATTGAAGCTATCCAAGTCACTTCCACACTTATGTAACAAGATCTTGGAAGAGCTCTCAAGATCTCTGGTTTTCTTATTGCTTAAGCTTGCTTCAAGAGGTAAACCTAAAACTCATAAATGTGAACTTTCCATTTGCATTCCACATGTTACCATGACTGTTTTTTTACCATGATGATCTTGAAAATTTTCAACTTGTAACTTGATTTTTCTTGTGAGATTGATCTTGTATTATTCTTAAAATTTTGTTAACATGTTTAAATAATCAAATTTGTTTGATTCATTGTCTTACCATGTGCATTTTATTCCTTTTATCATTTAGATTTTCATGTTTTGTTCATCCAAACTTCAAAAAATCATAACTCATCCCTTTTTCATCATTTTGAACCCATTCTTTTTGCATTGTGTTTGTCTTGATGCCTACTTTCATGTGATATTTTTTAATTCCATGTTTGTTCATATTTTCATGCCTTTTGGTTGCTTGTAAGTTGCCTTTATATTGAGATCGTTATCTCGCGTATGCAGATGAATTTCTTTTTCACCGTGATCATTTGTGTTATGATATTCACTCATTCTCATTTATACTATGTTAGTTAACATGTTAGGGGTACTATCCCTTGGTTGTTACCATTATTTCATATTGCTTTCCTCCTAAATTATGAGGTTAAACTAATTTGCTTGTATTTGATTGTCATCAATACATGTGGTTGTTACCTTCAATCTTTGTTAAGATATACCTTTAATCTTTGTTAAGATATGCTTTCATCTTTGTTAAGATACATGATCTTTGGTTGTAACCATGCCCCTTTTGTTTAAAGTATTGATTACTTTGTTAATTATTTCTTCCCCAAGTGATGGAACTTTTTTAGTTCTCATCCAAGTTGCCTCATCTCCTCCCTTCCAAAGGAAAGTCTCTCTATTGACCCTTGGGTCATAGATAGCTCAATACCCTCATTGGCCTCGAAAGAGCCTTAACCCCCTTTTTGGTCTGGATAGAACCAATAGGATATAAACTCATAGGTCTGGATAGAACGTTCCCCTCTTTTGGTCTGGAAAGAACCAATTGATTCCTTAGTTCGAGCCCGAACTACGACCGCTCTGATTTCTCATTGGACAATGAGAATACGTAGGCATAAGATGCGATATCTTGACGAGCAACCTTCCCCCTCACTAGGAGTGTTTACAACTAGAACCCTAGGATAGAGTTGTTAACTCTATGTAAGAATCATAGTGATGATTACTTACTTCCCCCTTTGAGTGTTGCAACATAGATCTAGAGAGTTTTGTTAAACTCTACACAAGCATTGAAATGTTTGTTCCCCTTTGAACCTTGATCATAATCGAGTGTTCTTCATCCCTTGTGAGGTGAGCTACGATTGCTCTGATTCTATCCTAGTTAGGATACGTAGGCAGAGGACGCGATGTCTTTGCGAGCAAACTTAGAAACAATCTTAGGTCTTCATCCATCATAACCTTCACCTTTTTACCCAATACCCAAACCTTAGCAAATATTTAACAAACTTAGCATACAAATAAACAAAAGGTTCCTGTAGAGTACTACAGATGTTTAGGATGTGAAATACCTACCCTATGCATAACCAACCCCCGATCCCCGAATCTCTTAGCGTTGTTGTAACATCGCGCAAAAGGTTCTTTCTTTCTTTAGACCTTTCCTTTGGATAAATTAAAGTCCGGTTGTAAAAGAATTAAGGTTCAAGTTAATTCAATAGCTTGATATCCGATTTTCACCGCAACAGAAATGGCGACTTCACTGGGGAAATGAAAGACTTGAGGGTTTAGCCTATTTTGTTTAATTGTATGCTATATTTGTGAATATTTGATTAACATGTATATTTGTCAATATATTTGTTTGTGTGTTGGGTATTGGGTGCTTTGAGTGGTGAGACGGTCCTACACCCGGACTTGAGTGCACTTATGATAGGATGGTGGTATTCAAGAAGGCTTATAGGGAGTTGATTCCCGACCAAGTTAACTTGAGAAACCACCGCTCAGTGTAGGCACTCTTGAAAGTTTAGTGTTGTTGATCGAGTATTCGTGAAAACAATGCTACTTTCGACGAAGGAGCCCATGACACTGTGGACTTTAGTTACCTTTTTACCCCACTTTGGCTTTATTAGGACGTAGTGTGATGACTATAAGGAAGTATTTCCGAAATAGTTGATACGCGATACTACACTCAGACGAGACTCTCTTGAGAATATTATCGATTACCAAGTAATTTGGGAAGTCGATAATATCCGAAAGATGGGTTGATGACTCTGGGAACTTTGTAGAACCCGTTCGGCAGGTACAAATTAACCCATAGTACAAATCCTTGGGTATAGGTAGACCTTTGACTCTTTGCTCTTGAGCCTAGGAGGTCTTTGTGTATGCATTGTATTTGTGAATACTTGCCTTTGTGTTATGTGTGCATCATCACATCATATCACCATAAACATATCATGTCGCAACTAGTTTTATAAAACTCAGTCGATCTCTGGTTTTTTTTATAAAAAAAAAAAAAAAGTTGTAACTTTTTCCAATGATAATTGAAATGGGGTTTTTAACCTAATCAAACTTCTGAGTTTTGTAAAACCAGTTGCGTTTTTGCACTTGCATCAACATTTTACATATCATACTTCGTTGCATTGGTTTTTTTGGTTCATTTTGTGTTCCGTTGACATCATAAGGGGGATATCTAGCACAAATAGGCAACAATGGAAGGACTTTTGAAAGCTCAGGAAATGCTGAAAGAGGACATCAGAATTCTCAAGTGTCAGATGAATTGGGTACTTGAGACATTGCAGAATATGATGAAGAAAGAGGGTCACTCTGACCATGTTGCGTCCAGAGAAACGAGGGATGCATTATCTCCGATGATTCCTCCGACTCAAGGACATTCTCGGTATCAACGAACAAATAACCATCAATCACGTCAGTACGCCCAACATTCAGTGTTTGTTCCTCCTCAAGCTTCTCAAAGCCGAAAATTGAACAAGAAGGATCATGTCAGGAAAGATAAGACTTGCGGTAGACAAACTCCAGTACCGTTAAGAAAGCTTTACCCGCTACTGATTCAGAACTCACTAGTGACTCCACGATTATCCAATCCGGTGTCAGGACCATGGCATAATGCGAACCTAAACTGTGAATTTCACAAAGGAGCCGAAGGACACAACTTAGATGCATGTATAGCATTGGGTTATCTTGTACAAGAGCTAATCATTGACAAACACTTGATCCTCGAGGAAGACCACCCAGAAGTAGAATGTGGATATCATACTGGGACAACAGGGCACCTAGTTGAAGAGTGTGAAGGTTTTAAATTGAGACTGCAAGAGTTGTTGAAACCTCGGGAGGATAAATCAAATGACAGTGCTGCGATTCCTCAATCTAAAGGCAAAGGACCCGTGAGACCCCTCATAATTCTATATCACAAGGAGAAAGTGGTGGTTTAAGGTGTTTCCCCACATGGACCTAAAATTTGAATTTTAATTCCCTAAGGCTGGCAGCTGTAGACTGTTTCAGCATGTGTTGTAACTTCTTTGCATTTGAATTGCTCGTAAGCTGTTGTTTATTTGAATTTGGCAATATTAATGAAATGTTTGTGCATCTTTTGATTAAGTCCATTCATTTCACTCTTTCTTTTTCCTTTCATTGTTATGAAATACGAAAAATGCAAAATTTTCTTTTCTTTACTAAACTGTTGTTTAAACCAAAGATTGGGGAGGATGATGAAAATTATATCCATAACTGCTGTTGATATGCTTTCAATTTAACTTTGCCGATGATGTAAGGCATTGTTTCAATCCCTAAACACTGGAGAAATAAGGAAGACAATCCCTCGTTAACCCCTTCGAGCCTAGAAGTAGGAGTTTTTCCTTCTTTACAAAAACAAAACCTTGAATCTCGAACCTGGGGCGGGTAGTTCTCGGTTAACTCGAAGATATATGCATACAAGACACTTTTCATATAAAGGTGGTGCACTCAGGTTTTCCTTCGTGCACAACAAGAAAGTGTCGAAGATGCTTTTCAGCATAAAAGACGATGATGGTTTACCATATCCATTAAATTAGGTAGTCACCTCCTTTCCCAAAAGAAAAAAAAGGAAAAGTGAAAAAAAAAGCCCGCTAAGTCGAAACCTATGAAGGAGACTTAGGCAAAAATGGGGCATCCCATTGACTGTATATTCGAACAAAGCAATTCAGACAAAAGTCAGGGATAACAAAAGAGAGGAATTCTGTAAGAGTTATCACTCTTAAAAATCCTTAAATAGCAAAAAGCTATCAAATACTGTAAGGGATTTGTGACTACCTTAGGTTTGTAAGCCATCACCAACTATCATCAGTCCAATTCTTAAGCCTGTAAGAACCTGAATATATAGTTTGAGTTAACTGAGTGTAGGATTGGAGTTCATCATGGAGAGTGGGTGGGACAAATAACTTTTGAGCCTTTATCCTTTGTTTCATGAACCATGAACCAAGCCACGATACAACCCTTAAAAGACCTAATTGAGGTAAGGTTGTTTTGAAAGCATATTACAGCAAGGTTGGATAACCTGACTCCTAATGATCTTTGATTGTATGTGTTCATCACTTTATCCATCATTTGTAAAATGATTGGATCACTTTCACTTTGATCACTTGATCATTCCGCCGTGTGTGTTTTATTAAGAAAAATGTTTTCAAAAGATTGCATGAATTTTACATTGAAAATTGCCAATTTTTAATGAACAACATTGTGTGCAAAACAATCCAATGTCAAAGGAATCCCAACAAAAGCTTCCAGCTAGGGAAATTGACTTGCTAAAAAAGGCTCAGCCTGGGGCAATCAATTTGAAGGATTTGTTAATCATTTGTTACAACGTTCAGCTAATCAAAGCTAACCAGGTCAAGATCAGATGAAGCTCTCAATGAACAGTTTAGTCTGGGGCAAACCTTTTGCAGTTACCAGCTAGCAGGGGCAAGTTTGTTCCCCAGTCGTTACTTCCACAGTCTGAGACTTTGTTGTGCAAGCACCGTTAAACTGGGGCAATCACGTCGAGATTTGTAAATCTCTCTTTATAAGAGTTTAAAGACATTGAAGCATCTTTATGCTAGTTCTCTCGATGGTTTCTTCCCACAGACCATGTAATCTGGGGCAGAAAAGGTTAAAGACTGTTTGTCGCAATAGCCGTTGCTCACTGAAAGAGGATTGTTATACTATCAATGGGGCAGAAAGATTTTGGTCTCATGATACCCTTTGTCAGCTCTCTGATTAAGTTGTTACTTCGGTTGATCTTGGAACTTCCCTTGGTGATTTTCCTTCAACAAAGAATTCAAACTTATGATGGCAATCCAAGTGAAGTCATGATGTTGTGTCCTAAGTAGATTACTCTCTCCCAGAGATGGTTGTAACTTTGAAGTGGAATTTTTGTTCTTCATGATCATCCCTTTGATGTCTAATTTTGGTTGGGTCTCCGTGTCGAGATGCTTATTTCATCTCCAGTTTTGTTTTGTCTAATTTGTCAGCATAAACATAAGCATGGCATAAAGCATATGCATAACATCCGTGCATTTTTTCTATCTCTGGTTGTCACTTGTTCCTGTTTCACTTTGATTCCCTCCTCGGTGAATGGGTATGTTGTCTCTCTCCAATAGAGTTGTCAGCCCTTAAGCATAAAATGTCCGTCCTTTATCAATTCCCCACAGAGTTTAAATCCTCGTGGATGATGGTTGCTTCAGTTATCTTTTTCCATGATTGCATAAGGTAAGTCACCATTCGAGTTCATTTCTCAATGGTTGGAGTCTTGTTTGACAGTTTCTTTCTAGCTTGGTTCTGGATTGAACTTTGGTCCCTGTCGGTCGCCGAACCTACCTGGACGTGCATTTATTTTGCACTATCTATTAAGAAGAACATCTTACATTATAATAGAGGTAAGTGGCAGTCTCTTGGGAGAAGCTTAACCATATTCAGCGATAAATGAAAGTCTCTTCGGAGAAGTTTAACCGTCTTCAGCGATAAATAGCAGTCTCTTCGGAGAAGTTTAATCGTCTTCAGCGGTGAGTGGAAATCTCTTGGGAGAAGCTTAACCTTCATCAACGATAAATGGCAGTCTCTTCGGAGAATTTTAATCGTCTTCAGCGATAAATGGCAGTCTCTTCGGAGAAGTTTAATCGTCTTCAGCGATAAATGGCAGTCTCTTCGGAGAAGTTTAATCGTCTTCAGCGATAAATGGCAGTCTCTTCGGAGAAGTTTAATCGTATTCAACGGTAAGTGGAAATCTCTTCGGAGAAGTTTAATCGTATTCAACGGTACGTGGAAATCTCTTGGGAGAAGCTTAACATTCATCAGCGATAATGGCAGTCTCTTCGGAGAAGTTTAATCGTATTCAACGATAAGTTGCAATCTCTTGGGAGAAGCTTAACATTCATCAACGATAAATGGCGGTCTCATTTGAGAAGTTTATTTTGAATATGTTGACGCACGGTTGTGACCAGCATTGTTTGAAAATCCATTGGATACTGGTATAAGTCATTTGGTGGTGACCAATCATATTTTAAGTAAGGCCTGTTGGTAACCGGCATTATGAAAATCAACGGACGACAGATACTAACAATTTGGTTATGTATCATTCCAAAATAAGTCACGATGGTTTCCATCCCAAACTCAGGTTTCGTACCTTTGGAGATGTATTATTTGATTCCAAGCACAGGTTTTGTACCTTTGGAAGAGGTTTGTTTCTATCCATAGCACAGGTTGTGTACCTTTGGAGGTAGATGAATTGTTTGATCCCAAGCTTAGGTTTCATACCTATGGAGATGTATTGTTTGATCCCAAGCTCAGGTTTCGTACCTTTGGAAGATGTACTGTTTAATTCCAAGCACAGGTTTTGTACCTTTGGAAGATGTTTGTTGCCATCCCGAGCACAGGTTGTGTAACTTTGGAGATGTGTACTTTGGGTCCCGAGTTCAGAAATTCCCAGAGACTAAAGTGGTTGCATTTGCATGAAGTGTTCTATATCCTAATGTTTTGAGGGTATTAGTTTTTCATTCCTAAGGTTTTGAGGGTCTTCGTCCAATCCTAACGTGTTGAGGGTTGTGTCTCTTCCATATCCTAATGTATTGAGGATGTTCAGCTTTCATTCCTAATGATTTGAGGGTCTTCGTCCAATCCTAACGTGTTGAGGGTTGTGTCTCTTCCATATCCTAATGTATTGAGGATGTTCAGCTTCCATTCCTAATGTTTTGAGGATCTTCGTCCAATCCTAATGTATTGAGGGTTGTGTCTCTTCTATATCCTAATATTTTGAGGGTATTAGTTTTTGATCCTAAAGTTTTGAGGGTCTTCGTCAAATCCTAGTGTGTTGAGGTTTGTGTCTCTGCTATATCCTAATGTATTGAGGGTATTAGTTTTTGTTCCTAAGGTATTGAGGGATATATCGGTGCTTCCTGTTTAAAGATCTGGTCGTCACCAAACTCTTTGAAAATTCGGTAATTAATATCCAGTAGTTACTGGCATTGCTTGAAAACTAATCGTTATTAGTCGGTTGTTACCAATTCCCAGCCGAAGTCCTGTGTTTTATTGACATTGTTTGGATTTCCCAATTGTAATTGGAACTTTGATTTTGTCGTCACCATATCCCCAGGAAGTCTAGTGGTATTTAGCACTTTTTGGAAACCGTTTGTTGGATTGGTCATCACCATCATCCTCAGTAAGTCTAATGGAGACTAACACTAGTTGAAGATGTTTGTTGTTCTGGTCATCACCGGTTTCCCCATTGAAGCTTTTGCTTTCCTAGTCGAGTCTCGGAGAACTAGTGGATACTAGCTTCCCCGGCGCGTCCAGTCTTGTTTCTAACCTTTTCTTGAAGATCCCGTTTGAACTCTTCATTATAGGAAATTTCTCATCTGGTTATCCCCGTTGAGATTCGTGTCTCCGTTTCGTCTTTTCCCCAATGAAGATGTGCTTCCCCAGTGGAATTATTCCCCAACAAAGTTTTCCCCAGTGGGTTTCTTCCCCAGTGAGGTTTGCGCTCCTTTTCTTTCGTTTCCCCAATGAAGAATTGCCTTCTTCCCTAGTGGGCTTCCTCATCTGGTTTATCCCCAGTGAGGTTTGTGTCTCCTTTCCCCAATGAATATGTGTCTTCCCTGGTGGAATTTGTGTCTCCTATGTGAAAGTTCCCTTGAACAGCATCTTTAGTCACGTTTGAACTATCTTGCTTATTTTGCCCGGAATCTTTCACCAATGTGTTAGGTCCCTTGTGAGTGGTTACTCGCCGTATTGCCTTTCTTTTATATTTGCTCGTGTGTCTGCATCTGTCTTGCATTCAAGCATCATAAAACATCATTTAGAACTCATTGCATTTCAGTATGGGTCCTTTTGCATACCATCGGATCTAAGGGACAAAATTTTTGGTTTGCTATATTTAAATACCTTTCACTACGATTCTATGAGGATTGTCATCTCTCATTGCCATCTAGTTAAGATATTTAAATAGGGGCAACTGTTGCACCCCAAATTTTTACCCCCTTAGATCCTCATCATCATTGTAGGATCATACTCACTTGATTAACTAACCTTAACCCATTTCAAGTTTATCTTTGTCAAGATGCAGATGAATCAGGGTTCCGTACCGTCAAAAATCGAGGCTTCAATGGTTTGATCAATCAATGTATTGGATTGATTCAACTATAAACAAGATCAAAAATACTACATTGGATCAAGTATGAATCCAATTCGAGGTTTGTCACCCAGGAATTAAGAACAGTGCAGTTCAGGATACCCGATTAGGGTTTTCGATCAGGAAAAGTCAATTGTAGTTTGACTTTTGATTTAAAAGGTGTTACAATGGTGGGATCATGGTCCATGAAGTTCCTATGGCTTAGTAAAGTATACTCAAGAAGTTTCAAGGCCTCAAAATACCCGAAACATCAACAGTCGACTCAGTAGCCACCGATCGATCGTTCGGTTGACCGAAAAGTCAACTCTTCACTCATGAGGAATTTGAACTCAAGATGGGAATCAAAAATGGTCCTAATGACATATTACACCTACCCATGAAGTTTCATGACCATTGGATCAAGGGTTAGGGAGTAATCGCAAAAGTTGGGAAATTAAGGTTTTGAAAAGGGCAAAGCCATAACTCCTTAACCACACAAGGGTTTTTGACCTAGTTTCAATGGGAATGAGTTCCTAAAACAAGCATAAATATTTTAGTACCTAATTGGGGCTTTCTAAAAAGTACAAATGGGTTCCATAACTCTTCCTGGTTAGAGAGAACCGAGGTCCACAAGTTGGCAAAAACTCACATTGGCAAAACCAGGTCAACATGAGTTTTTTTGATTCCAAAACCTCTCCAAATTGATGCTAATCAAAGACTAAGCCTCATTTATGATGTTTACATTGTTAATAAACATGTTTAACATCAATTCCCACGAAAATGGACCAAAGATCAAAGGAAATCATTATTTAATGCAAGTTGTAAAAGTGAATAGTGAAGAAAGAGAAAAAAGGTGGCTACCCTTGTCAAATCATCAACTTTAATTCAACAAGTCACCTTCTATCCTATCAAGCATGATGAAAAAAATCTATGGGGCATGGAGAATATCTTATTAGAGTGTCTTAAAGACAAAGATGAAGATTGCATTGGAAAACTCAAAGATTTTCATGATGGAAGGTTAAAATTGACAATTTGCTTCACTTTTGCCCATACCTTGATCCAAGGCCTTTGGCTATAAATAGAACTCACTTACTATATCACAAACACACAAGTTCCATGCTAGAAACCAGCTAGAACTTTCTTTCTTACACAATCACAAGTTCTTACAAAATCTCATTAAGTTTCCAAAATCCCTCAAAATTTGCTTTTGAAAAACACCTTTCAAAACCATTTCCAAACTTCTTCCAACTCAAGAAACACTTCAAACACATAAAGTATGATGTATTGAAGCTATCCAAGTCACTTCCACACTTATGTAACAAGATCTTGGAAGAGCTCTCAAGATCTCTAGTTTTCTTATTGCTTAAGCTTGCTTCAAGAGGTAAACCTAAAACTCATAAATGTGAACTTTCCATTTGCATTCCACATGTTACCATGACTGTTTTTTTACCATGATGATCTTGAAAATTTTCAACTTGTAACTTGATTTTTCTTGTGAGATTGATCTTGTATTATTCTTAAAATTTTGTTAACATGTTTAAATAATCAAATTTGTTTGATTCATTGTCTTACCATGTGCATTTTATTCCTTTTATCATTTAGATTTTCATGTTTTGTTCATCCAAACTTCAAAAAATCATAACTCATCCCTTTTTCATCATTTTGAACCCATTCTTTTTGCATTGTGTTTGTCTTGATGCCTACTTTCATGTGATATTTTTTAATTCCATGTTTGTTCATATTTTCATGCCTTTTGGTTGCTTGTAAGTTGCCTTTATATTGAGATCGTTATCTCGCGTATGCAGATGAATTTCTTTTTCACCGTGATCATTTGTGTTATGATATTCACTCATTCTCATTTATACTATGTTAGTTAACATGTTAGGGGTACTATCCCTTGGTTGTTACCATTATTTCATATTGCTTTCCTCCTAAATTATGAGGTTAAACTAATTTGCTTGTATTTGATTGTCATCAATACATGTGGTTGTTACCTTCAATCTTTGTTAAGATATACCTTTAATCTTTGTTAAGATATGCTTTCATCTTTGTTAAGATACATGATCTTTGGTTGTAACCATGCCCCTTTTGTTTAAAGTATTGATTACTTTGTTAATTATTTCTTCCCCAAGTGATGGAACTTTTTTAGTTCTCATCCAAGTTGCCTCATCTCCTCCCTTCCAAAGGAAAGTCTCTCTATTGACCCTTGGGTCATAGATAGCTCAATACCCTCATTGGCCTCGAAAGAGCCTTAACCCCCTTTTTGGTCTGGATAGAACCAATAGGATATAAACTCATAGGTCTGGATAGAACGTTCCCCTCTTTTGGTCTGGAAAGAACCAATTGATTCCTTAGTTCGAGCCCGAACTACGACCGCTCTGATTTCTCATTGGACAATGAGAATACATAGGCATAAGATGCGATATCTTGACGAGCAACCTTCCCCCTCACTAGGAGTGTTTACAACTAGAACCCTAGGATAGAGTTGTTAACTCTATGTAAGAATCATAGTGATGATTACTTACTTCCCCCTTTGAGTGTTGCAACATAGATCTAGAGAGTTTTGTTAAACTCTACACAAGCATTGAAATGTTTGTTCCCCTTTGAACCTTGATCATAATCGAGTGTTCTTCATCCCTTGTGAGGTGAGCTACGATTGCTCTGATTCTATCCTAGTTAGGATACGTAGGCAGAGGACGCGATGTCTTTGCGAGCAAACTTAGAAACAATCTTAGGTCTTCATCCATCATAACCTTCACCTTTTTACCCAATACCCAAACCTTAGCAAATATTTAACAAACTTAGCATACAAATAAACAAAAGGTTCCTGTAGAGTACTACAGATGTTTAGGATGTGAAATACCTACCCTATGCATAACCAACCCCCGATCCCCGAATCTCTTAGCGTTGTTGTAACATCACGCAAAAGGTTCTTTCTTTCTTTAGACCTTTCCTTTGGATAAATTAAAGTCCGGTTGTAAAAGAATTAAGGTTCAAGTTAATTCAATAGCTTGATATCCGATTTTCACCGCAACAATAAGATCCCCTGATCAAAAACTGGCTCCGTCAAGAACAAACATATCTGCAACTGAGAACCCAACATAACTGATTCACTGTCGAGAAAATCAGGTAGTCTGAAGGTCTAAGTTTCCTGCAATAAACCCAGTCCCGCTCACAGGTATGGACCTAGACTGACTCAAGGTACGGCATCCTATGCGTTCATCAGCGTCACAGACTTTCAGAACTGATGATACGATTCCCAGAAGGAGTGGCATCGTCAAGTCCTTAAGAGGGCTCACTTAGCTGAATCACAAATGATCGGTCCCCAGAGTCGACAATCCACCAAACCCGCAACCGTCTCAACCCAAAGGGTTGAAAGTGAAGCCAACCGGATGAACCTCGTCTGAGCGTGGATTTCATGAGACACTAGTGCCTGCAAAGCAAGCACGCGCTCACTAATTTCCACTCTAAGTCTATGGTGCACTCAAGCCTGGGTCTGGCTTCTCACTCATCAGAACTCCCATCCCACAACAGCACAAATAATCATATTATACCGAAATTAAAATGCGGGAAATAAAGTGCGAGAAGTAAACACGCGATAAGTAAACGCAACCCAACAAGCAAACACACAAACGATAGGATTGACTCGCACAGGGAACCGTTGGAGTCCCCAGCAGAGTCGCCAGCTGTCGCTTGCGCGAAAATAAGGTGCCGGCATGACAGAAGAGTCGCCACCTTTCGTTATTTATCCCTCAGAGCGGGAAAGGAAACGATCGGAAAAACCTGACGAAAAAGGGTAAGACAAGGTCATCGCAACCATTGTCTGGGTTCGGGAGTCGGTTACGCAAGGGGAAGGTATTAGCACCCCTCACGTCCATCGTACTCGACGGGATCCTCGCTTGTTTGTTTACTTGGACGGGTTGGTTATAATCTATCTACCTATCAAGGCTGGCTGAAAAAGAAAAGAAAAAAAATGACTCGGCAAAGCATCGCGCTTTATGCCTACGTATTCCCGTCTGGAACGAGAAATCAGAGTCTACGTAGTTCGGCTAACTACGGGTGAAGGCAAGTAAGGTTGCTCGCTAGGATATCGCATCCTATGCCTACGTACTTTCATCTGGTATGAAAGATTAGAGCAAACGTAGTTCGGGAAACTACGGGTTATCTCCTAGAAGAAGTGTTTTTTATTGTATTTGCGATCTCAACCGCACTAGAGACTATGACCTGAGAGTGAATGCGTCGCATGTCACCCAAAGGGTACCATACTAAGCATCCAGACTATGGAAAAGAAGCTCTCCCACAATCCTTTCTCAGATAGCTTAAGGCTCGTAACGTACGAAAGAAATCATTCATGATTATTGTATCTTAAACTGTTTTGAGATGAGAAGAGAACAGGCCCAACTAGGAGGGAGACTATCAAGTCCTACTGTTGTCATGCCATGGATTCATCCTATGGTTGAGGTTTGAACAGGGAACTCCTAGATGTTGTCATGCATAGGTTTCAACCTAAAAGTCTATCATCAAATCCTTATCAAAGGAAATGAGAGTCCTAAGGGATCATGTCAATGGTACGCCAAAACAGACA
The DNA here is from genome assembly GCA_963859935.3 of Lathyrus sativus. Classification (NCBI taxonomy): domain Eukaryota; kingdom Viridiplantae; phylum Streptophyta; class Magnoliopsida; order Fabales; family Fabaceae; genus Lathyrus; species Lathyrus sativus. The sequence goes on along the minus strand of OZ012738.1, from coordinate 408,931,851 downwards.
AAAGCATCAGCTTTAACAGTAAAATGCATGCAATGCAAGTGAGGGAGGAAATGTGTGTGGGGCTTCAGCCTCCACAAGCTCGTCTCGACCTCAAGCCAGTCATGAAATAACAGTAACCATACTGAAATAAACAACATGCTATCAAGCAAAAAACAGTAAACTGCAATCATACAGATAAAAGAAATGAAATGCTATCAAGCAAAATAAACACATGGGCAAGGGAGCTGGGCTCTACCGAATACCCGCAAGAAAAGCCAAGCAATAACAATACAATCAGATGCACTCATGCTCTTAGACTGAACTTAGTCTAGATGGGCTTAGTCTAATGCAGCAGACAAATCAGACAAAACACACAATACATCAAAGAAAACAGAAGAAAGCCTCAGCTCCTCCAGCAGCAACCTAGTCTTCAGACTTCAGAGATCACTTGCTTTCCAGGCATCAACCCTACAACATGAGTATCAACTCATCTTCTCCCCTGAGCTTCAGCTCCTTTGATCAGCTCCACCTTCAGGCTTCACTATCTCCAGGGATCTTCAAGCATCCACTTGATCTTCACAAAGTCTTCAGACTTCAATAGTCTTCAAGGAATCATCCTCTTCAAAGCTTCAGCTTCTATCTTCAATGGCTCAAATGCTCCAGCAAACAAGATTCAGTCAACAAGATGAGGTGAGGATGTTACAGTACTCACTGACTTCCAAAGGATGCCATTGAGGACTTAACATCAAAGGAAAGGCTCTCTCAAAGTTCTACCTTATAGGGCAAGGTCACTAATCCCTCCAAAGGAGAGAGGTGAATGCCCTTAAGGGACTCTGTGTCATAGATAAGAAAGGAGGTGAACAAGACACTCCTTGTTTATTGAACAAAGTATTCTATCTAGGGCTCTGCCTATGCACCTATAAACCTATAAACAAAACAACAAAAGCTATGCTAAACTCCTCTGCAAGGTCTTCAAAGCTTCCTTGATGATCCACAAGGTCTTCAACTCAATCTTCAAAGCTCACACACTCAAAAGAGAAGGAAAGAAAACACAACAATACAACTTATGCCTTTAAGCAACACACATACTATCCATATATTCAAACATCAATGAAAAATACTAAAACACCATACAATATTCTAGCAAAATTCTAGGGGATTCTATACATACTTACCCTTAACCCATATGTTCCCCATACACTAACTTGGCCTATAAACCCCAAAACAAATTTGTTCAAGTCTACCTATACAACCTAAAACCCTAATTAGAACACCTAAATGTCTAACAATCAAACTACATCAAATTGTAATCTACAAATCAAGAGATAAATCCTACATGAAACTAGGGTTCAATACCTAACTATGCCAAAAAGAATGGCTCAAAAACCCTAAGGGAAAGTCCTAAAACAAATTGTACAAAATCAAGGGTTAACCAAAATCAATTAAATGTACTATTTACAAGAAAATATGCTAAAAAATATTAAACTAAAAATAAAATGGAATTTTATTTTTTATTAATTTTCTAGACAAAGCCATGATTATGTGAAAAAAAGAAGAAATGAAAAATCTTGATTTTTAGATTTTTTATGAATTTTATAAAATGCCAAGAATTAAAAGAAATTAAAAAATAAAAGAATAAGAAATAAATGGGAGGGGGTGAGAAAAGTAAAGCGCCACAGTTATTTCTGATCATTGGGCCAAGTCTGGGGGTGGGAATAGAAATAAGTTGCTGAGCCCAGGTTTGTCCACTAATCAAAACGGTGCGTTTGGTTTAATGATGCGCTGCGTTTTGATGCTTCAGTCTTCCCTCCATTTTGAAATTGAATTGGAGCCATTGGATCATGCGAAGAAGTCAAGGTTTTGAGATCATCCAACGGTGGACCTTCATCGTCCCCAACTGAACCCTAGGGTTTGCAGAAACCCTAACCCCATGCAAGGATCTTCAACCTGATCGTGCTCATCCGTTTCTCCATGAAATTCCACAATTCCAAAAGCAAAGTTGTGCTATGAATCACCAAGAACACGATGCCATCTATAGTTTTCCCTGGAACTCCTTAAATCATCCTAACAGAAAGCTTCATCATCATGGTTTCAATTCTTTCCTCTGCTATCAAACTTAATAGAACTTCAAACGAATGATCCAGAATTATTCTACATGTCTCCCTAACCAAATTACTCAATACCATATCCATTAATGCACACAAACTAGCTTGTTATTCATTCTGCAAGAAATTGTACCCTGCCTCGAAACCTCATGATCCTTCCCCTAATTCTCAGAAAATGGTCCTCTATCCTAGCTTAACTAGTCTAAACCTATAACCATGGTGGAATGCACATAAATTAGGAGATACGAGCAAGATTACCAACCTGTCAAACTTTTAATGGTGGCTATGATTTCCCTACAATTCAATGTCTGCAAGCTTCCCTGATTGATCCTCAATGGCCAATATGCATTCTGTATGCAATAAAATGGATGAACAAGGCTTGAATCTTGTGTTTGATATCAAAATGCACTTCTTGCAATTTCCTCAAAACAGCTTCAAAATTCCATGGATCTTCTTCTACCTCAGCATGTAATCAATCACAATGATCAGAAGAATATGTTTGTGGTGGAGAAATGAATGGAGATTGAAGAGAATGAAGGTTTGATGTGAAATTGCAAATGGAAGAATCTTCACTTTTCACACTCTAATCTCACCTCTCATCAACAATGATCACCAACCCTGGCCATATGGTGATTCACCCTTCTTATAACAATCAAGAGAATGATCTAGATCCATCTAGAAACTTGTGGAAAGTGTTAGAAAGTTTGAGAACTTCTCATGGAATGATACATTGGATCTCCATTATCTCATGCCTTAGCCTTGCCAAATGGACTTTAAAATCTCCTTACAAGAGATATTGAGAAAGAATGAGTGAAAAACAAGCTAAACTTTGCTTTTTGTGAAGTTTTGTTTAGGTGCCTTATTATGCAAGAATGAGAATTACAAAGTAACCCCCATTTCTAAGCTTCAAATAAAAATTCTACTTGAACCATTGTTTTTAAAATGATGCTTGGAGTCAAAATGACATATTGGATGACCCATTTTGGATTTGTACATCTCCCAAACCAAAATTAAATTTCAACTTTTTCAACTTATAAGCCATTTTTAGGTCATTTTCACCCAATCTTGTAACTCCTTGCTACAAGCTCTTTCAATAACTCATGACCACTTTGATAGACTTAAAATCCCATTTTGAACAACTTTCACGTTTTGAGTTTTTCCATTTGAGGCTTGGAACTAGGAGATATGGCCTTTGCTTAAAATGACCTATAACTGACAAATGACCAAAATACCCCTGTCTTGTTCAAACCATAAGTTGAGTTCTACAAATCCTATCAAGGACTTATACCACTCAAATTAAAGCTAAGAAGATGCCCTTCAACATTCATGTTGACCAAGAAATCATAGGAATCATCCTACTAGGGCAAAAGTTGTCTGCAAGTTGGGTGACTTTCAAGGACCCAGATTCACACACCTCAGCTGACCTGTAATTTGTCAAAACCATAACTTGAGCTCTGCAACTCCTATCAAGGACTTCCACCACTCAAATTAAAGCTAAGAACAAGCTCTACAACATTCATGTTGTGGGGAAGATGAGATATCAATCACATATAGAGATAAAACTGCCTGGAAGATAGGGATCAAATTAGGGTTTTTTCACTGACAATCCTTGGAAACCCTGACTTGAAACTTCTCAAACTCCTCAATCATGATGATTTGGTCTAGGAATCTTATTTATAACATCTCCATGCATCATTCCATGATCTCATGGCCCTTGGATTAAGTCTCAACCTTCTCCAAATCTTCAGCTGATCTAGGGTTGACCCAATCAAAACCCTAATTCTACCATTCATGGTTGAATCCTCTGAATTCTTGCACAATGACTTCTCTGGACTTCATGATGGCTATCAAGACATCTCATAGGCTTTCTTAAAACATCAAGTTCATTCTCAAAGTCTCAGAATCATCTGAGGAGCACCCACAACTCTCATGCTCTGAAGCACACAACCCTGGTTTCAACCCACTCCTCTGAGGATCTCTTGAACTTTCTGATGAAGGTATCAACTTTCAAACACTCAATGAATAAATAATTGTTGGTCAAATTTTGGGGTGCAACAAATATGAATGCAATGCAATGTGTGTCTGTGCATTAGGGAATAGCATTCCCCGATTCTAGTGTGAAGGTGCCAGTGCGGTGACAGTGCTAGCAATACGCAGATCGGAGCTGAATCATAGAAAGCCTCATATATTGCAGAGAAATCCAATAAGCCAAGAATACAATATCACGGAGCACAATAAGAAGGCATGACCTCAACCAACAATCCTGGTGATGGTCAGCACTATGCAAATAAAGCATCAATACATGAAATGGTCAAATACACTCATAAGCCTGATACTCTTCTAGCAACTTCTTGGTCTCTGGATGGCTTGGTCGGGTAAGCAGACCCTCGACAAGTTGATTTCTTCTCTTGAGAACATGTCGCATGTCACCAGCGGTTTCTTCACATGCCCCTTCTCCGAAGCGATCCTCTAGCTTCCGCTTCTGAGACACAGCTTCGTTCCTGCCTTCGATAGCTTTGTTCAATGCATTCTGGAGACTATACCTGGACATCACCTCTTCTTCACACTTCTTAATGCTAGCCTTCAACTGCTCTTCGAGGTCAGAGATTTGCTGCTTCAACTTATCTTCCCTCTTTTTATTGTTGGTTAGCGTAGCATTCCAAGTCTTGTTACAAGAAGAGTTTTCTCGGTGAGCGGCATCGAGTGCTTTCTTTTTGGCCTCCAGCATGTCATGGGAGCTTCTGAACTCTTGCCCCAGACGTTCGCGCTTCTTTTTCTCCTCAGTCAATTCAGCGCCTAGTCTGTTTACTAGTTCGATCTGCTGTTGGAAAGCATGCACAACCTTGTTTTTCTCACTACGTATCTGAGCTAATTCTTGCTCTAACCCTTCATTGATCTTCATCAAGGCTTCTTTTTCTTTCACCACTTGCTCGTAGGCCTCCATAGAAACAGCGGTTGGTTCTTCCACTAGAATATGAACAGGGACTGGTGCATCTGGAAATAGCATCAGCAACTGCCTTGCTCTCTCTTGGATCCAAACTCTGTAGGGTGCATAAGCCTGACAATCATTCTTCCCTAACAGTGGCTTCCCTCTTCTGTTAATACGCGTCCATGCATGCTGGAGCTTAGCTAGTAACTCTCCTTTCAAATCACCGGTGAAGTACAGAGATTCCTGTACTTCTTCCTCCTTTGGTGGGTTCTTCAACGCATATCCGAACTGGCGAATAAACAGAGAAGGGTTGTAATTGATACACCCTTTTCTTCATATCAACGGAACATTAGGGTACCCAGAACAACTGAAAATAAGCTCCGACCCCAGCAAGTCTCGGTCAAACCACTCAATGTCTTCAGAAGATAGCCTCATCATGCGCTCTGGCCAGCTAGCTGTAGTTGCACTATCCACAAAAGGTCCCTTAAGAGGAAGATGACTCTTAAACCACATGTTCAACAACGGCGCACAACAGTAAACAATCTTTCCCCTTCTGTTTTCATTTTTGTAGTGCAATGAATGATAGAGATCTCCGATCAAGGTGGGCACCGGGTTACTAGTAGCAAACAGATGGAAAGCGTCCAAGTCCACAAAGTTGGGTAAGTTGGGAAACAGCACTATTCCGTAAATGCATAGAGCCAAAATAGCGTTAAAGACCACCCAACATCCGCTCTTGGCATACTCTTGAGCTTTGCCAACCAGAAAATCAAGGGAGAAACCTGGAACCCCAAGCCAAGAAGTCACTAACAGTTCAGTAGCGTTCATGTGCAAGGCCTTAGCTAAGTCCTCCAACTTGGGCTCAGCAGCGGAGTGAATAAAGGGAACCCTATTCTGTACTGGTAGCTCAGTAAACTCCACATACTCTTCAATGGTAGGCCCTAAAATAAAGTCAGCAAACGTGAAACATCTCAATGCAGGGTCATAGAATTGCATCAAGGTGTACAACCCATTCATCTCAACAGCAGTTGGCTTGCAGACTAATCTCAACAATCTTCCATGACTCATTCTGAAACTTCTTCTAACCTCCTCGTCAGCAAGAGACATCAGACCAAGTAAGGGAGTAATGTCAGGTGTAGGAAACTTGTACGCAACTGTCTTCCTCAAACCGGCCATGATCGATGAGCAGAAGTCCGGGCACTAGAACCAGGGAATATGCAAATGCACCTGCAGCACAGACACACGTTAATGGGATGCAATGATAATGGGTATGTAAACAATTCAATGCAAGTAACGTGCAACAGGGACCAAATGCCGTGGCTGAGAAGCCTGAACCATATCAAGAAGTCTCAGATAGACCCTCCAGAAGTCCTCAAACCCTGGTCCGAGATAGACCTCATACAAAAGCTCCAACACTGGTCTCTGATAGACCCCACATATCATAACTCCAACTGGTCTCTGACAGACCTCATATCATAACTCTGACTGGTCTCTGATAGACCTCATATCATAACTCCAGTTGGTCTCTGACAGACCTCATAACTCTCCAACTGGTCTCTGACAGACCTCAGAACTCTCCATAAATACCCAGGATCTCAGATCAAGAAATAACCGGTATCTGAAGGTTTAGTTACCTGCATAACCCCAAACCCTCTCACAGGTGGATGTCCTAGTAACTGACAAAGGTATGGCATCCTATGCGGTCGTCGGCGTCACAGACTTTCAGGGTTGATGATACGATTCACAGAAGGAGTGGCATCATCAAGTCCTGAAGAGGCCTCACTTAGCCAACTTCCAAATGATCGGTTCCTGGAGTCGACAATTCAGCTAACCAACAACCCCTTCGACCCAAAGGGTAGAAAAAGAAGTCAACCAGAAGAACCTCGTCCGAGTGTAGATTTCATGAGACACTAATGCAAGCAAAGCCGGCACGCGCCCACTACTTTCTACTCTAATTCTAGGTGCACTCAAGCCCAGGTCCAGCTTATCTCTCAATCATAGAATCACCCGTCACACCCCAATACAGCAATAATATCAATAATATAATGCTGAAAGTAAATGACAGAAAAAAAAAAATCCATACAAAATCCTCGACGGGAAAACAAGCGCTAGAATTGACTCGCTTAAGGGACGTTGGATCCCAAATGCATAAGGACTATCGCAGTCCTTAGCAGCCAGGGGACGTTGGGTCCCCAGCAGAGTCGCCAGCTGTCGCTACTGCAAAAATCGGCGCCGGCTGAACAGAAGAGTCGCCACCGCGCGTTATTTATCCCACAGGAGGGAAAGGAAACGCTCGAGGTAAACCTACCGCAAAACGGGGAAAGGCATGGTCGTCGCAACCAAAACCTGGGTTCGGGAGTCGGTTACGCAAGGGGAAGGTATTAGCACCCCTCACGTCCGTCGTACTCGACGGGATCCATGCTTGTTTTCTGGTATGGATTGTTATTTCTATCTAAACTAAGGGTTAAGGGTTAAAAAGAAAGAAAAGGGACTCGGCAAAGTATCGCACTTTATGCCTACGTATTCCCGTCTAGAACGAGAAATCATAGTCAACGTAGTTCGCCTACCTACGGGAAAGGAGGGGAAGGTTGCTCGCTAGGATATCGCATCCTATGCCTACGTACTTTCACACAGCATGAAAGATCAGAGCAAACGTAGTTCGGGCCACGTACGACACAAGTCTGTTTTGATTGTTTTTATTCCTTCTGAAAAAGGGTTTTCCTGATTAACAGTCCAAGCGGACAAAAATGACGTTTTGATGAGTTCACATTCTTTTACGGAAGAAGTGTCTTTTATTGGGTTTGAAATCTTATTGTGTTTTTCTGTTTGTTTTTGAGAAAGAAGAGACAGAACTCTAACCTACGGTTGCAAAGGGAATCAAACTATCCTAATGTTATCATGCATGGGTTAAGACCTAATGTCTATCATGCTCCTCTCTTACGCAGAGAGAAACAGAGATCCTAAGGGAATAGACGAAAACAGAAACAATAGCATATATACAATAAAGCAGTAAAAATGCATGAATGCAACAATACAAGCGAGGCAAGGGAGTCCCACTCAACCTCGAACCTAGAAAACAATAGGCAAAAGTGAACAAGATTCACTTTCAACCTAACAGGTTAAACAGCAAACAATACAGTCAGGGAAAACCAATCAATACATCAGAAATTAAACAGCAAAAATAAACAGCCACAGCAGCTCTGCATCAACATCTGACTTCAAGTCATCTCCAAACAGCTACAGGCTTCAAACAAGCATCAATCTCCATCTCCACAGCCTTCAAGCAAGGTCTCTATCATCAGTCTTCAATCTGCAATGGCTTTTCTTCAAGGCTCAATCTTCAGGATGAATATCAGTCAACAAGATGAACTGAATGTTAAACAGTCAAATGCCTACCAAGGGTGGCTCATTAACTGTTAACATTATACAGACAATTTTCCCTCAAAAGTTCCATCTTTCAAATACATTCATTGATCCTTCCAAAGGAAGGAGGTGGATATTTGAAAGAGACTTTGAATCATAGAGAAAGAATGGAGGCAGACAAGACCTTCCATGTTTGTGAATCAAGCTTTCTACTCTAGAGCTCTGCCTAGCTCCTAAATCCTATACTCCTCAACAGCTGCCAGCAAAGGATGCTCCTCATCAACTCTGGAAGTTGGACTTCATTCTCTTGATCTCCAATGGCTTTCATCATCACAGGTCTTCAGCTCTCCCAATCCCCAAGCAAACCCAATACCCCCACACAGACAAATTAAATAACCCTAGAGAGGGCACACCACACAGTCAAGCAAGTATAAGCAGTATACTAATAGCAGTAGTAGAATAGGGGAAACCTAGTAAGTTCTAAGGGATCTATTATCTACCCATAATCCATATAGTCCCATACCCCAAAGATTCAATCTACAACTCCTAAGGGAAATGATTTAATTCTCCTATGTTATCTCCTAAACCCTAGTTTTGATCACACTAATCACGCCTAAACAAAACACCTAAAAATTAATCCTAAAATTATGAATTAAATTTCATATACAAGCTAACATTCTATACTAATCAACCTAAAAAGAATGGATCAAAAATATAAAAGCATTTAATCAAACTAAAATCACCAAATTCATGCACTAAACTACACATTATTTAATCCTATTTAAAAGAAAAATATGCCAAAAATACAAAATAAAAGGAAATGCCAAATTTTTTATGTGATATTTTTCTTAACAAAATTATGAACAATATGCAAAAACAACCAATTAAAAACAATCATTTTTCTATTATTTATGAATTTTCAAAGAAATGAAATGAATTAAGAAAAATTAAAATGAATTAAATTTGGATGAGGGTGCAATGAGTAACAAAATCAGTTAAAAAAACAAGATGGGCCCAGACTGGGGGGCGCGCCTAGCAATGCACGTCTGGGCCCAGCACACACTCAGAAAAATGAAAAAAAATAAAAACATGAAAACGGTGCATATAGCAAGGTTTCTAGTTGAAAATACATTGGGCCTGATTTGAGGGGGTGGCATTAGCAAGCGGTCATAAAGCCCAGTCTGAGAATATTAATGAAACAGTGCGTTTAGTGCATAGTCTCTCCCTCCAAATTCCATTTTAAATCGTGACCATCAGATCACATCCCAAGTCAAGGTCAAACCCTTAATCGTGTGGCCCAGGGTTTGTCTTCAACCTTGAAACCTAGGGTTTCAGGAAATCTTCTCACCATGCACGAACCTTCCATCATTCTGTTCCCCCTCAATTCTCCATGAAAGCTCACGATGTAAAAACCAAAAACACTCCATTCTCTTCCCTCTACACAGCCATGGCCATAGTTTCCCCTAAAGCTCGCTCAAACTTCAAACCCGATAGGTGGAAGATGCTGACTCCACCATTATGCACTGTCATCAACCATGAGAATTCTTGCTAATTTCTACCCTAACATGATCTACACCTTATGCTGATTAATCTGAACTATTGATCCGAGATTATAGTGCAATATTCCATGAGTTCTAAACCCTAACAGCTTGTGCACTCCAATGGCAAACCTCATGAAACTTCCTCAAACTTTGTGAAATCCATCATCTAACCTATCTTAACAGTTCTAACCTAACAAATCTCTATGATTCTAACTAAATCAAGCAATTCGAATGAGAAACCAACCTGGTGTAAATGATGAAAACAGGTGCTGAAATCTTCAAATCCAATGCTTGCAATGATCTAGATTGGATCAGTGAACTTGATTCTGAGTTCTGTATGCAAAAGTTCTTGTTCAAGCCTCTTGAATCTTGCAATTGAAACTTTCTTGCACCTTGGATGATGAAGTTGTATGGCACGATTCCTCTTTGTTGCACCCCAAAATTTGCCCAACCTTTTCTAACCTAGGTTTATGTTTCAATTGCATAGTCATTGGCATTAGCATCATGTACATAGGGTATTCACCTGCATTGCATAGCATAAGCAAGCTATCTTAATCAGGGGATCAAGTGCTATTCTTATCTCAAGAGGCATATCCAAGGATTTCATTCATATTCAAGACTACTCAGGTCATCAGAGGAGAATTTGAGCTTTGAAGAGCTGCCAGGTTGATCAGTGAATTCTCTCCTATCTTGAGGCTAGTTGGGGATCATCAAAGGAAGTGTGAGCTATGAGCCAAGAGAATGAGGTGTGTACGGATGTTATGAAGAGCCTAGAGGATCATTTTTAAGGAGAACCAAGTCATTGGAATGATTGCAAGAGCCTCAGTTGAAGTCAGTCAACTAGGGTCTTATCTGGGTCAACACTAGGTCAACACTAGGTCAAAGAAGTGTTTTGAAAGGCATCAAAGATCATTTGAAGAATGTGGGATTCATTATTTGCTATATGGATATGGATATGATGTTGTGATCAATAAAAATCAGAAGGAATCAAGGAGAAGAGGAGTTACCAAATTAGGGTTTTAGTGTAAAATCCCCTGATTTAGGTCAAACTTCAAAACAGTGTAACTCAAGATGCAAGCTTCATATGAATTTCTGGTCCACATGAAACTTGTAGAGTATCTTCATAGCTTTAATTTTAGTGGTGGAAGTCATGAAGATGATTTATAGAACTCAAGTTATAGCTCTTGCAAGTTACAGGTCATCTGAGGGCACTGAAATTTGTCTGTGAAAGTTATCTGTCTTCCAAGCAACCTTTTACCTTCAAGGAGATTTCAAATGGATTTCTGGCCAACATTAGAGTTGTTCCTCATTGTCTTAGCTTTCTAGAAAGGTATGGTATGCCTTCATATGATTTGTGGAACTCTACTTATGGTCTTGGCAAGCAAAGGGTATTTTGGTCATTTGGTGATTACAGGTCATTCTTAGCCTATGCCTAAAACTCATACAAGGAAGCTTCAAATGAAAAACTTCACAACATCAAAGTTGCTCAAAATGTAATTTTAAGTCTAGAAAATAGGTCATGGAAGTTTGGAAATGCATAGAACAAGACTTGATCAAAGTTGGTGAAAAATGACCTAAAAAAGGCATATAAGTTGAAAAAGTTGAAATGAAAAATTGGTTTGAGGGATCTACAAATCCAAAATGGGTCATCCAATATACCAAATTGAATCCAAACATCATTTTAAAGACATTGGTTCAGCCACTTTTTTGAGTTAGGGGTTAAATTTTGGACTTGCTTTGTAATGTTGTTACTTGCATATTAAGGCACCCTTGCAAAACTCAACATAATGAAAGGAAAGGCTTGTTTTTTCACACATACCATTTCAATAACTCATGAGAGGAGATTTTAGCACAAGTTTAGAAGGGTGTATGCATGAGATGAGATGTTTCAATATGTCATTACATGAGAACTTCCATGGATTTCCACCACATTCTAGAATCCTCTAAGATCAATCTAGAAACTTCTAGATCTGTCCATCATCATATATATAATGAGTGTGGATCATTGGTGCAAGGGGTTGGTGAAAAGAGAAAAAAGAGAGAGTGAGATACCATTTCTTCCATTTTTGCAAATCAATCTCAAACTCCACTTTCTTCTTCATCTCCATTGAATTCTTCTTCACAAATCAATTCTCTGGATCATACTGAATACATACATACAGATTGGAGTGGCCATTGATGAATGTTTGAAGGTGTGGCTTCAAAATTTCAAGAGAAGCAAGTTGGATCCAAACTCACAATCTAAGCCCTGTCCATCCAAGATCTTGCAAACAGAAAGGTTATCATCCATTAAAGACCATTTGTGACAAGTTTCAAGCATTGGATTGGAGTGTAACTGCACTTGCCATCACCATTTTTCAGGTTTGCAAAAGCTCTCGAATCTCTTTATTTATGCAGCATTAGATGAAATGGTTAGGATAAGCATGATTAGAGACCATAGGTGATTGATTCCTGAGAGATTGAGAAGGTTTCATGGAGGTTGATAGCAGGGTGATGATTCTTTAAAGATCAAGATTAGGCTGGATATTGAGTTATAATGATCATGTAATAGCTTAATGAAATCAGTGTAACACCATGAGCAAGATAATGCCATTAATACCCAGGATTACCATGATTGATCTCAGTGTAATTTGGTTGAACCCGTACTTTCGTGCTTTCTGTTAATGAGATATAGGAGGATTTAGATGAAACTATGAATGCAGTAATGTTCTTGGAAGAAAATGGTACAATTTTGGTTTTGGAATTTTATGATTTCATGGAATATTGAGGAAGAACGATAGACTTGAAGATTCATGCATGGATATGGATTTCTGAAACCCTAGAAGTTGATTGGAGAAGACGACACAGTGGTCGTTCGATCGTGCCAAATTATTGACTCATTAGACTAATCCAATGGCTGAGATTCGAAGTTGAAAATGGAGGGAATGTCTGATCCTGAAACGCAACGTTTCACTAAATGAAACGCTTGGGCCTGATCCAAATCTTGCTAACCCCACCCCCATCAGCGAGCCCAATTGGAAATAAACTGGAAAATCTCGCTATTTGCACCGTTCTCGTTTTATTTTTTTAATTCATTTTCTGATGCATGTTGGGCCTTGCATACTTGTTATCTGCGCCCCCACTTCCCAGGCCCATCAAGATATGAACTAGGCGTGGTTACTTCTGGCACCCCCTCCCCATTTTAATTCTTTTTTTGATTTTTAATTCTTTAATATTTTCTTTGATCTTTAAAAAATCATAAAAAAATTGGAAAAAGCTTGTTTTTAATTGGTTCTTTTTGTGGTAGATTCATAATTTTGTTAAGAAAAATACTAAATAATAAAAATAGCATTTTATTTTGTTTTAATATTTTTTGTGCATTTTTCCTTTAAATAGCTTTTTAATGGATTTAGTTTGGTACTTAAATTTGTTGATTTTAGTTCTAATAGTTCCCTTTAGATTTAGGACCCATTCTTTTTAGGATATATCATTTAGGACTTCAACTTGTATATAGGATTTAATTCATAATTTTAGGATTAATTTTTAAGGTGATTTGATTAGGTGAGATTAGAGTGCTTAGGATTAGGGTTTTTAAGTAAGCATAGGTGAGATAGATCATTTCTTTTAGGAATTTTGATTTGATTTTTGGGGTATGGACTATAGGGGTTAGGGGTAGATAATAGATCCCTTAGAAAATGTTAGGATTCCCCTACTGCTATTAGTATATTGCTTATATCTGATTGACTGTGTGGTGTGCCCTCTTTAGGGTTATTATTTTGTCTGTGTGGGGTATTGGGTTTTGTTTGGGACTTGGGGTTTGAGCTGAAGACTGTGATGATGAAGCCCATTTGAAGATTAGAGATTGAAGACCAACTTCCAGAGTTGATGAGGAGTATCTCTTGCTGGCAGCTGTTGAAGTGTGTAGGATCTAGGAGTTAGGTAGAGCTCTAGAGTAGCAAACTTGATTCTCAAACATGGAAGGTCTTGATTGCCTCCATCTTTCTCTGTGATGCAGAGTCTCTCTAAGATACTCACCCCCTTCCTTTGGAAGGCTTGGTGCTAATGTCTAAGAGATAGAACTCTTGAGAGAAACATTCTATGTGTTGATAGCAGTCTGTTTGCCACCCTTGGTGGTCAACTAATTGCTTAACACCCAGTTCATTCTTGTGATTGGTTCCTCAGCTTGGAGAGTGAGACTTGAAGAAAAGCCATGGAAGCTGTGAAGATAAAGACTGATATCAGCTTGAAGCCTGTGGATAGTTGATGCTTTGTTTGAAGCCAGATGCTGATGAAGACTGCTTTGCTGTTTAGCTTTTGCTGTTTGTAATTTTGATGTATTGTGTGAATTTCCCGGACTGTATTGTTTGCTGTTTAACTTGCTGGGTTGAAAGTGAATCCCGTTCACTTTTGCCTATTGTTTTCTAGGTTCGAGGTTGAGTGGGACTCCCTTGCCTCACTTGTATTGTTGCATCCATGCATTTTACCGTTTTATTGTATATATCTGCTGTTTCTGTTTCCGTCTATTCCCTTAGGATCTATGTTTCTCTCTGCGCAAGAGAGGAGCATGATAGACATTAGGTCTTAACCCATGCATGATAACATTAGGGTAGATTTTTATCCCTTTTTCAACCCTAGGATTTGTAGAGTGTCATCTCTTCTTCCCTCAAAACAACAGAAAAACATTAATAAAGGTGATAACAGAAATCAATTCATTTCTTCCGTCAAAAGATTTGAACAAACATCAACCTTTTTGCAAATAAGAAAACCCTTGTTTAAGGTGAGATTTTTCATAAAAGACGCTTGAACAGCTTGTGTCGTGCGTAGCCCGAACTACGTTTGCTCTGATCTTCCATGCTGTGTGGAAGTACGTAGGCATAAGATGCGATATCCTAGCGAGCAACCTTCACCCAATTTCCCCGTAGTTAGGCGAACTACGTTGACTCTGATTTCTCGTTCCAGACGGGAATACGTAGGCATAAAGTGCGATGCTTTTCCGAGTCATGTTTTCTTTTCTTTTCAGACCTCATCCTTTAGTTTAGATAGAAGTGTAATCCGTACAAACCAAGCAAGCGTGGATCCCATCGAGTATGATGGACGTGAGGGGTGCTAATACCTTCCCCTTGCGTAACCGACTCCCGAATCCAGGTTTTGGTTGCGATGACCATACCTTTTCCCGTCTTTGCGTTAGGTTTACTTCGAGCGTTTCCTTTCCCTCCTTTGGGATAAATAACGCACGGTGGCGACTCTTCTGTATTGTCGGCGCCGATTTTCGCAGTAGAGACACTCTTCAATTCAAACAAATTCTTGTGTGAATTTTGATCTATGAAAGATGTTGATGATGATCAGATCAAGAAATGTGGAAATTGATGGAGATTTGATGGAGTTTGAGAGGGTTTTGCAAAATGGAAGATTGAAGTGTAACTTGATATTATGAGCACAATGAATCACCAACCATGGCATGAAGCTATTCAATTCAATATATAGATGGAATTAGAAAGTCCTAGAACCTTGGAGAAACTTCCCATGCACACTTTCCCTTGGATTTGGATTATGTAACTTCCTTTGTAAGTAACCAAGCATAACTTTCAAATCTTGAACCAAACTCAAAAATCCACTTTTTCCAATGTTCTTAAAACATTTTTTCCAATCAAAATGACCTATAATTTCATCTCATTTGGCCAAATTATGAAAAATCTCAATTTTAGGTCATTTTTTATTCATTAAATTCACCAATTTTGAAACCTTGAGCTATGAGCCTTTCCAATCTTTCATGGTCACTTTTCTAGAATCAAAATGTCATTTGGAGCAAGTTTGATGTTGTGAAATTTTCCATTTGAAGCTTCCTTGTATGAGTTTTGGGCATAGGCTTGAAATGACCTGTAATTCTCAAATGACCAAAATACCCTTTGCTTGCTAAGACCATAAGTAGAGTTCCACAAATCATACGAAGGCATACCATACCATTCTAGAAAGCTAAGACAATGAGGAACAACTCTTATGTTTACCAGAAATTCATTTGAAATCTCCTTGAGGGGAAAAAGTTGTTTGGAAGACAAGTAACTTTTACAGAAAAAATTTCAGATACCTCAGATGACTTGTAACTTGCAAGGACCATAACTTGAGTTCTATAAATCTCCTTGATGTCTTCCACCACTCAAATTAAAGGTCTTGAGATCCTCTACAAGTTTCACGTTGGCCAAGGATCCATTTGAAGCTTGCATTTTGACTTATCTTGCTTGTAAGTTTGACCTAAATCAGGGGATTTTACCCAGAAACCCTAATTTAGAAACTCCTCTTCTCCTTGATTTCTCCTGATTTCTTCTTGGCACATCCCCATATCCTTCTCTACATGTCAAATGATGAACCCCACATCTCTCCAATAGACCTCAATGCCTTTCAATCAATCAATTGACCTAGAGTTGACCTAGGGTTGACCCAGATGAAACCCTAGTTGACTGTCTTCAACTGCAACTCTTGTGATCATATCAATGACTTGCCTCCTTCTCCAAATGACTTTCTAAGTCTTCCATGATGTCTATATACTCTCCATGCTCATCTTAATTCACAGCTCACAACTTCTTTGATGATCCTCAGATACCCTCAGGATAGGAGATAGATTCAATGCTTGATCCACTGACTTCTCAGCTTTCAAATTCTTTCTGATGACTTGAATGAGATTGAATTAGAATAATAAACTCTTGATAGGCTCCTAGAGATGAGAATAGTGCTTGGTCCCTTGTTGGATGATTTGCTATGTTATGCTATGCAGATGATTAGACTATGTACATGACTCTATATGCAAATGCTAATGCAATTGAAACATAAACCAAGTGAAATAGGTTGAGCAAATTTTAGGGTGCAACAGCCAGCTTGCAGGGTGTTTATAACAATTCAATTGTTAAGCCCACCCAAATGCGTTTAATGAAACGCAGAGTTTCAACAAACTCACTTCTTCAGATAATGACATGAAATCCTGGCTGTGGGTTTACGTTTTTGGTCAAGGTCAAGCTAGCATCCAATGCATGAGGAGTCATCTTCTCCAAAATTTGAAAACGAGAGGGAAATGAAAGGGGCGGTGACCTGAGACACAGAGTCACCGTCGTCTCCGGCGAGAGGTAACAGAATCTCATCAAACAACATAACTAAACATCCTATCTCACTCGTTTTTCTCTCCTGAGTCCAAATATGACCTCAAAATTCATTGATCATCTCTCCTACTCTAAAACCGATCCTAGTTTCAGAAATGGCACAAATCTTGAATGCCACGATTCTTAAAATTAAAGGAACTATCATGAACTACACTCTTCAGTGATCAAAACTAACTATACAAATGCCATTGAAACCTCAAGAATCCACAGATATCTCTCTCAACAGAAATGGTGTCATGACCTAGATTGTCACTAAACACTCTAATTTTATACTGAAATCCAACTACCTAATGTCAAGAACTTAGCCACATGCCAATTTTTATGCATCTCCCTATAAATTAAGCTAAGAGTGGAAAGTTGCAAACCTGGTATAAAGTGATGAACAAATGATGATTTGGCTCGAATCAACCTCCAATCTCTTCCAGAATCACTCAATATCAACTCCTAAAGCTTCTGAAACAATCAATTGGCCTTGAAATCAACTCAATCTCCAAACACGATTCTTGATGCAGCTCTTGCAATTCAACTTGCTTGCTTTGGTTTCTCTTCACCTCTTGCCCAAAAAACTTGCTGAATACATTGCAATGAATATATAGAAGTGAATAGAATCCTCTAGAAACTTCTGTAACTGCTCAAATGAGAAATTAAATTTCTCTTGCTCTTTGAATTTCTCCCCCACCATAGTCGTGTAGAGGCTCTGTTCTAGCTCTCAATTTCACTTGAATTTCTCATCTCATACCATTTAGAATTGAATGGGATGTGTAGCTCCTTGTTTCTGATCCAAAGGAAGTGAATTGGTTATGTTGCTTCCACCTTAAGTCACAAAAGGGAAGTATGTGAAAATGGCCTCAAATGCAAAAAGTAATAGTGCCATCCTTCTTAGAATGTTGTTTCTGATCAAAATGACATATAACATGACTTTGTTTGGCCATAAATCAAGAAATCACATTTTTTGGCCTTTTAATGACTTTAATTTCTTCCTTTCAAAGCCATTTCAAGTGAATTTGTGTTCCAAGCCAATCCAAGCTCTCATGACAACTTAGTTGCACTGCACTCAAAACATCATTTTGAACAAGTTCCATGTTGAACAATTTTCCATTTGAAGCTTGCAAGTTGGAGTTATGGACCTATAATCCAAAGTGACCTATAATCTCACTTTCCCAAAATACCCCTGGACTGCAAAGATCATAACTTGAGCTCCACAAATCCTATCAAGGACTTCTAGTACTCTATGGAAAGATAAGAGGATAAGGAACAACTTTCATGTTGACCAGAAGTCCATTTGAAAATTCCTTGAAGGGAAAAAGTTCCTTGGAAGTCAAGTGATTTTCACAGATAAATTTCATAGTCATCTGATGACCTGTAACTTGTCTGGACCATAACTTGAGTTCTATAAATCCCCTTGAGTACTTCTAGTACTCAAATTAAAGTTATTGAGATGCTATACAAGTTTCATGTTGGCCAAAGATCCATTTGAAACTTGTATTTTGATTTAGGTGGCTTTGAAGTTAGGCATTAAACAGGAGATTTTACACTGAAACCCTAATTTAGCAACTTCCCACATTCTTGATTCTTCTTTGCTTGATATTAGCACAAAACCACACATGTATCAACATACCAATACATGAACCCAATGACCTCAAAGTAGGCTTTGATGCTCTCCAATTTTCACAATTGACCTAGGATTGACCCAGATGAAACCCTAGTTGACTGCACCTCAACTGTGGCTCTTGTACTTGAATCAATGACTTGTCCCAGCTTCAATATGGCCCTCTAGGCATTCCATGAGATCCATACACACCTCAAATTCACATTCCATGTTTCACATCCCACTGATGATTCTCAATATTCCTCAAGATAAGAGCAAAACCCACATGTAGGCACTCAAACTTCTCAAGACTTCAAATCACTTCTTGATGGCTTGGATGATCTCTCAATCTTGGATAACACCTCTTGCTAGGCTCTTCTCTTGATAGAAACCCTTGATCCCTTGTTGGATGCATGGTATGCTATGATATGCAAATTATTATAACTATGTGAATGATGTAACTATGCAAATGAAATGCAATGCAACATAAATCAGGCAAGAAAAGGTTGAGCAAATTTTGGGGTGCAACAGCTGCCCCTATTCAAACGGCTTGGACCCGACTGGGTGAAGAGCGAATGGCCTTCAAACAATCGAGGTACGAGACGGTTGAATACCAAGAAACCCGAAAATTTTCCAACCGCGGAAATAAACTGCACTGCTTGGGGAGCAACATCCCCTATCTGAACCCGGTTGTTACGGCAACAACTGATCCAACATCCGAAAATAATTCTGATTTCAACTTCAACCGCCTGTGTAACGCCACAAGTATCGAACAATTTTTTCAAAAACACCTCCGTCCACAACTGGACTAACCTTGTCAACACAAGAAGAGGAACAAATTCGTCAACACGAATAGAGATTCTGTCGTCACAGGAGTAGCCTTGTCCACATCTGGACTCAAATTTCGTCAAATCACGAATAAATACAAATCTGTCCACGTCAGGACTCACATTTCGTCAACCCGAAGAAATCTCAACAACACAGGAATAGAACTTTGTCCACGTTAGGACGCTTGTTTCGTCAACACGAAGAAATCCCCTCAACAAGAGCAAAACTTTGTCCACGTTAGGACGCACACTCCGTCAACACGAAGAAATCCCATCATAAACTTGTCCACGTTAGAACTCAAATTTCGTCAACACGGAGAAATCCCGGCGACTTCGCTGGGGATGAGTTGTCCGCATCTCGTCAACACGAGGAGATCCTATCAACATAGGAGTAAATTGTCCACGTCAGGACACCGTTTCGTCAACACGAAGTAAGATAAATTTGTCCACGTCAGGACTTGCGCATCTCGTCAACACGAGGAACTATAAACTCGTCACCATGAAGAGAAATAAATTTGTCCACGTCAGGATTCTATCTCTTCAACACGAAGAACGGTAAACTTGTCCACGTCAGGACTCGCATCTCGTCAACACGAGGGCAGGTAACTTGATTTGTCCACGTCAGGACTCACATCTCGTTAACACGAGGAAATCCTATCAACATAGGAGTAAATTGTCCACGTCAGGACACTGTTTCGTCAACACAAAGAAAGATAAATTTGTCCACGTCAGGACTCGCGCATCTCGTCAACACGAGGAACTATAAACCTGTCCACGTCAGGACGCGTATTTTGCCAATACGAAGAAAGATATCTGCTGGGGATAAATGGTCCACGTCAGGACACCATTTCGTCAACACGAAGAGTAATCAATTTGTCCACGTCAGGACTTCACATTCCGTCAACACGAAGAAATCAAATCTGCCCACGTTAGGACTAGCACATCTCGTCAACACGAGGAAATAAATCTGTCCACGTTAGGACGCACACTTCGCCAACACGAAGAAATCCTGTCAATACAGGAATAAATCGTCCACGTCAGGACTCATATCTCGTCAACACGAGGAACTCCTATCAACATAGGCAATAAAATTTTGGCAACTTCCGGGGAAATACTTCTGTCAACCAGTAGGAAAATACACCTGTTTATCCATACGGGAAGATACTCTGAATACAGTTTCTCTACTTATCTCTGCAGTAGCTAACTCCATTGGTCCCAACCCATAAACCTTTTAGCGTTGATGTGACAGCGACTTTGAGGAGGACTCTACTGGGGATCTTTGGAAGCCAAACTGCCGGACGCCTGCTTCGATAACCGGCGGCAGCTTCTGAAATTTTGATTCATGAAACCCTTTGACGCTGACGTAATAGCAAATTTGAAGAAAATAATCCGCTGGCCGGATAAGAGAAACTTCAACAAGCAACTCTGTGGGGAAAATAGTAAGATGAACCGTATCATCACACGTCTCACGGCGAGACCTCGAATACCTGGTAATAGATCTGAGCTAGAACTCCATACTCCTACTGAGAAAACACACCTGAAAGCAAAAGGTTAATCGACCTGATTTATGTTTCAAAATGCGTATGTTTGAAAATGGTGTAATTCTCCGTACGGCACGGAAATGCTACGCATTTGAGTAGATGCAAATATGACGATATATGCAAATGCAAATGCAGGCTCAAGCTGCCGGGGCCACTCTGATAATGATGTCTCAACAACATGAATGCTGAGGATAAAGCCAACTCTACTAGGGAGAATAAGTATCATAAGGTATTCCGGTAAAATAAATGCCGGAAACACAGTCAACTTTTCCGGGGAGAGATTAAATATCAATTTCCACTGGGAGGAAAGAACAAACACCCTGCTGGTGAACAAACTTAGCTGGGGAAGAAGCAACACTTCTGGGCAAAGCACACTGTCTGGGCACAGTTTACACATTCAGAGTTACCACTCCGCTGGGGACAATCATCCTGACGGAGGCAAGACGACCTGTGGGAAGCAAGAAAACCATCCTTCGCGGATATAAACCTTTCGAACCAACAACTTGGTTAACTATTGCGGGAATCGCCCATGCTGGAGATTGAACGTGCACATCTTCGATTCGCCGAGGAGCGCAACCTCTGCAGGGGACATTGATTTTGACTTGCTGGGGTTAATCCTATGGATGGCATTCCATGAGGACACTCTCCTGGGGAAAATAATTCCCTCCTTCGGGAAGGGATAAATGTCATTTCAACTCTCTGGGGATAAGCTGCGACTAGCAGAGGAATGACATCAACTGGAGTTAGGTCTTACGTCAAGCGACCATGGCTGGGGAATACGATTCCTAGCCCTTTGCTCCAAAGGTAAGAACCCTGCAAAACACAAACGAGACAAAACAGGCCTATACAACAGAATCTATCCGGGTTAGCATCTGTGACATTACTTCAGTCAATTCTAAGTTTTAGCAATTATTGGCAAGGTCCAGCAAGATTATGTAAGTGCAAGTTTATCAAAAACATCAGCGTCTTTCACAAACAAAACAGTAAAGAACAAGCATCAAGTACTGAATAACATGTTTTATAGATAACAGGCCTCTGAATAGGCAAAGTTTTGTACACTGGATGCAACTCCTGAAAAGAGGAAGTTACGCACAAACACACATAAATATATGCACAAGAAGCATAAAGAAAATACAAAATAATATTTGTATACATGTCGGCAACATGGCACAGACAAACACCATGAGCTGATCCTCCTATGACTCGCCTGACTCTGCGCTTTCCCGGTACTCGATCTTCGGAAGAGATTGTTTTTGGATAGACGGCCCCCAGGTACTCCCAAACCACTAAGCAATGTCGTATCAAATCCGGACCGCAGTCATTTTCTTTTTCAATCCCTAACTTTTGCGTGAACCGCCCTTTGCGGGTTTTCAATTCACCGGGATACCCTTTTTTGCCGAAGTCGCCCTTTTCAGGTTTTCGACTTCGCGGGTGTACATCTTTTCAATTTTATCCCTAACTTTTGCCCGAACCTTTTATTCATTTTTTATGGTTTGCCGGGATGCCCCATTTTTGCCTTTGCCAGGACTCTCTTTTTACTGTCCAGCGGGTCACTTTCAAGCAAAGTATTTTTTAACTGCGTCCGAATTCACAGGAGACGTAAAGTCCTCACCATCCATGGTGGATAATAACAAGGCTCCTCCAGAGAATACTTTTCTGACAACGTAGGGACCTTCGTAATTGGGAGTCCACTTGCCTCTGTGATCTGATTGTGGTGGGAGAATCTTTTTCAAAACAAGATCGCCCGTCTGAAAGCTTCGAGGGCACACCTTCTTGTCGTAAGCTTTCTTCATCCGGCTTTGATACAACTGACCGTATGCTAGAGAAGCCAGTCTCTTCTCATCCATTAAGCTGAGCTGATTCAGTCTATCTTTAATTCATTCTGCCTCGTCGAGTTGGACATCACGTAAAACCCTCAGGGAAGGAATCTCGACCTCCAACGGTAACACCGCCTCCTTCCCGTATATCAATGAGAAAGGGGTTGCCCCGGTTGATGTGCGTACCGTCGTACCATATTCGTGCAAAGCGAAAGGTAACATCTCGTGCCAGTCCTTATACGTCACAACCATCTTCTGAAAAATCTTCTTTATGTTCTTATTGGCCGCTTCGACATCGCCATTCATCTTGGGCCGGTAAGGAGAAGAGTTGTGATGCTCAATCTTAAAATTCTGACACAGCTCTTTCATCATTTTATTATTCAAATTTGAATCGTTGTCGGTGATAATCCGCTCAGGGATTCCATATCTGCAGATAATATCTCGTTTGATAAATCTGGCTACCACTTGTTTGGTGACATTGGCATATGATGTTGCTTCCTCCCATTTGGTGAAGTAATCGATTGCCACCAAAATGAACCGGTGTCCGTTTGATGCCGTGGGCTCGATCTTGCCAATCATGTCAATCCCCCACATCGAGAAAGGCCACGGTGATGACATCACATTCAGAGGACTTGGAGGCACGTGGACTTTGTCCGCATAAATCTGGCATTTATGACACCTCTTTGCAAACTTGAAACAGTCTGTTTCCATGGTTAGCCAGTAATAACCTGCCCGTAACAGTTTTCTCGTCATAGCATGCCCACCAGCATGTGTACCAAATGTACCCTCATGTATCTCTTCCATGAGCAGCTTCACCTCTTTCTAATCTACACAACGTAGCAATACCAAGTCGTGGTTTCTTTTGTATAGGACACCGTCAGGATTCAGATAGAAATTGCCAGCCAATCTCCTAAGAGTCTTCTGATCTCGACTGGATGCTTCAGCCGGATACTCCTTGTTCTTCAGGAAATTCTGGATGTCAAAGTACCAGGGTTTACCATCGGGAGCCTCGTCAATGGCAAATATGAATGCATGCCTATCAAGCCGAGAGATAACAATTCGGGGAGCCTCGTTCCAGAAGTTAACTTTATACATGGAAGACAATGTCGCAAGGGCGTCAGCCATTTCATTTTCTGCTCGCGGCACATGATGTAATTCATATATGGTATCAAATTGGGCTGACGTGTCTCTCATTCTCCTTTAATCTGATTCACTACCAGAGCTGAGTCTCCGTATACATCCAGATGTTTGATTCGCAAATCAATAGCTTCTTCCAGACCCATGATGCAAGCCTCATATTCAGCCTCATTATTGGTAACGGGAAAGGTCAATCGGGCAATAAAGGGGATGTACGACCCCTGAGGAGTGGTGATAATTGCCCCTATTCCGCTACCATAGGAATTTACAGCTCCGTCAAATATCAACTGCCACTTGGAACCCAGCTCTGGTCCTTCGTCCAGCAACGGTTCTTCACAATCTTTCATTTCAGGTATATGATATCCTCATCAGGAAAATCAAACCTCATCGATTGGTAGTCCTCAACAGGCTGCTCCGCAAGGTACTCAGACAAAACGCTACCTTTAATAGCCTTTTGCGAGACATATTGGATATCATATTCGGTTAACACCATCTTCCATCGGGCAATTCTTCCGGAGAGTGCTTGCTTCTCAAACACGTATTTGATTGGATCCATCTTTAAAATGAGCAGGGTTGTATGATTTAACATGTATTGCCTCAAACGTTTGGCGGCCCAGGCTAGCGCGCAATACGTTTTTTCGAGCATTGAGTATCTAGACTCATAGTCGGTAAACTTCTTACTCAAATAGTAGATCGCATGCTCTTTACGTCCTGTCTCGTCGTATTGACCGAGAACACAACCCATACTTTCCTCAAGAACCATCAAATACATAATCAACGGTCTCCCGGCCACTGGGGGTATCAAAACAGGAGGTTCCTGCAAGTATTCTTTTATCTTGTCGAACGCCTTTTGACAATTTTCATTCCAGGTCACAACCTGGTCTTTTTTCAACAACCAGAATAACGACTCGCATGTTGCAGTTAAGTGAGATATGAACCGGGCGATATAGTTCAACCTCCCTAAAAATCCACGCACTTCTTTTTCTATTTTAGGCATCGGCATTTCTCGTATTGCTTTTATTTTCGCAGGATCAACCTCTATTCCTTTTTCTCTCACAATAAACCCCAGCAGCTTACCCGATCTCACCCCGAAGGTGCACTTGTTAGGGTTCAGTCTCAACCTGAACTTCCTAAGCCTCTTGAATAGTTTCAGCAGATTAACCAAATGCTCTTCCTCCGTCTGGGATTTGGCAATCATATCATCAACATAAACCTCAATCTCTTTATGCATCATGTCATGAAAGAGAGTCGTCATAGCACGTTGATATGTTGCCCCAGCGTTCTTCAGTCCGAAGGGCATCACTTTGTAACAAAATGTTCCCCAGGGAGTAATGAAAGTAGTCTTCTCCATGTCTTCTGGTGCCATTTTTATCTGATTATAGCCTGAGAAGCCGTCCATGAAGGAGAATACGGAGAATTGAGCAGTGTTATCAACCAGCACATCGATGTGAGGAAGTGGAAAGTCATCTTTCGGGCTCGCCCTATTCAAATCACGGTAGTCTACACACGTTCGCACTTTACCGTCTTTCTTCGGCACTGGCACAATATTAGCGACCCACGAGGGATATTTTGTAACAGCTAGGAAACCAGCATCCCACTGTTTCTGAACTTCCTCCTTGATCTTCACAGCCATGTCCGGTCTAGTTCTTCGGAGTTTCTGCTTAATAGGCGGACATTCCTCTCGCAGTGGCAGACTATGAACAACCATATCCGTATCCAACCCAGGCATATCCTCGTACGAACAAGCAAATATATCACTGTACTCTTTAAGCATCTCAACCAACCTTTTCTTGATGTCGCCCTGCAGCGTAGCCCCTATACAGATGTTTCTCACAACCTATTCCGACCCCAAGTTGATAATCTCAATGACTTCCTCATGAGGCAGAATGATTCTTTCTTCTTGTTTCAATAACAAGGTCAACTCTTCTGGTACGTCGCCATCTTCAACAATCTCTTCCTCAGCCTGAAATACCGGGTGCTCGAAGTCGAAGTGAGTCATAGGCGGTTCATAGATGTCATCTGAAATAGTAATCCTGCAAAGGAAATGGTTAAATGCTTCAAAACGCATACAAAGCAAATAACCACATTGCCATTTTATTGTAAAACACAACAACGGAAAAACAAGGATCACAATATTTGTATATGAAAAAACGCCTTTATTTCATGATTAAACAACGTAATGTACATAACCAAATGACCCTAAGAAAAATCACTATGCCCCGGGTAGGACACAGGATTATTCAACAATTAAGAAAACAAATCATTACTGTTTAGTTGTCACAGGAACAGTTTCCCGGATAGACCAATTGCAGAGACTTTGTCCTGGCACGCTTGGCTTGATCCACGCGTCCATATCATAGTCGCTATCTCCTTCTTCAGAATCGGAAACAACATTGATAGTCTCGAAGCTCACCCCATTTGGTGTAATGGTTATCGGCCCTCTGAACATGGGCGCTCCTGAAGAGGATGTTGACGATGAAAGATGATATCCAAGCCCGAACTTGTCATTCTTCACGGGAATCTCCAGCACCTTCCCCCAGACCTTGGTTTTGCTTGCCTGCACTAGAGCTTGAGCCTCTTTGTAGGATGACACCGCCACATCTGATATTTCTCTAGAACCCTGAGCTTTGTCTTTAACTCTCAACCCCTCGAAGGCTTGACAGGGTGTTTCATGTATTTCGCCGTCGACCTCCACATATTTGAACGAAGATAAATGGCTAACCAGAATATCTTCCTCTCCACAAACAGTGACGACACTATCCCCAACCATATACTTCAGCTTTTGGTGTAACGTGGATGTGACTGCCCCGGCAGCATGGATCCATGGGCGCCCAAGAAGGCAACTATACGCTGGCTGGATGTCCATTATATAGAATTCGGTTTCAAATATTTCAGGCCCCACCTGCAACGGTAATGTTATTGATCCGAAAACTGACCTCCTCGTTCCATCGAACGCTCTCACCACTAGGTCACTGGGTGTGCAGGTAATCCCCCTGATGTCTAACTTCATCATGGCTTTCTTTGGTAGCACATTCAGGGAAGATCCAGTGTCTACTAAAACATGGGACATGACAGTGCCCCGGCATTCTACTGACACATGCAATGCCATATTGTGCTCTCGCCCTCTCGGAGTTAAATCAAAGTCTGTGAAGCCCAAACTGTGCCCCGCATTGACATGCGCCATCTCCCCTTCTAACTGATTAACAGAAACCTCTTGAGGAACGAACGACGTGTCTAGAATCTTCAGCAAAGTGTTCTGATGGGTCTCGGAACATAACAGCAATGATAGGATGGAAATTTTTGACGGCGTTTGCTGGAGGTGCTCAACGATTTTGTAATCACTTTTACGAATGAGCCTCATAAACTCCTCCACATCCTTAAGTGACGTTTCCTTTTCATTCGACTGAGAAGGACCACCCTTAGTTACCTTGGCTTTGCCCTTGGCTAATCTTTCCGCCTCTACCTCGGGTGACGTGAAGATTCTTTCGCTTCTGGTCATACCCCCTGTTCCGACAACATTATCTACAACCCCAGCTGGTTGTCCATTGACTTCAATTTTCTCACCGTCGCAATATACCTCCAACCCGTAAGTCTACGACACTGCTTTAGTACTCTCAAAAGGGACTGGTCCTGCTTTAGTAATTGTGATCGTCGGCCGCCTGGCGGGCGCTGTTATCGTTATGGTTTTCCTCGGCATTGTTACCGTCGTAACATCGTTCTGCTCATCACACAATGCCTCTACAGGATTTTCAACCGCGGTTCTATCAAATTGCAGAGTACCTTTATCCATCATAGCCTGAATACCCTGCCTCAGCTCATTACAGTCCTTTGGCTGTACCCAACAATCCAAGCAAAACTCATCACAACCCGGGAATACACCCCTTTTTAACAACGTGCTTTTAATCTCACCCAACGGTGTCTTCAACTCATTGACATCCATCACTAGATTCAGATTCTCTTCTGTCAAGATGGCGTTTGCCCCATGATTGGGCATAGGCTGTTGTACAATACTTGGACCCACCAATCCAAAGTTAATAGCTTTGCTATCCAATAAATCCTGAACTTTGTGTTTAAATGCCTGGCAAGTTTCTATTTCATGCCCGGGTGCCCCGGAATGGAATTCGCAATGCTTGCTGGCATCATATCCGTAAGGAAGTACCACCCCTGTAGGTGGTGCCAAAGTCCTCTTTTCAACCAAGTTCAACCCTAGCAGGGTCTGGAGGAGTTCTGCATACGTGGAAGGAGGTGTCGAACACTCTTTTCGGCCTCGCATTCTGTACCCTTCTCTGACCAGGATTCTGTCCTTGCTGTCGCTGCGATTGTTGTTGTTGCTGAGGCTGCCTCTGTTGAGGAACGGGATAGTGACACTAGCTATCTGTTGCGGCTGAACGTACTGATTCCTTCCTCTGCCCCTGCCCCTGCCACCAAACACGGCACTAGAATCACCCTGTCGTCTACCACCAAATGCTTTTCTGGCACCACCTGTTGAAGTAGACTCCCCTGCTTGGAACCTTCCAACTTTAATCCCGTTCTCAATCATCTCCCCCATAAGATCAAATCTGAGAAACTGCTCAATGACACACTAAACAATTTTTCGTAGAACACCCCCGTAAATGTCCCAATGAACATATCATTCATCTCCCTTTCAATTAAAGGAGGATGCACCCTCGCTGCCATATCGCGTCACCTTTGCGCATACTCTTTAAAGCTTTCACCGTTCTTCTGTGACAAACCCTGCAATTGGACTCGGTTTGGCGCCAGATCGCTGTTGTATTTGTAGTGTGTCACGAAAGCATCAGCCAATTGCTTCCAGGTTTTGATCTGCGTGGGCTCCAGCCCCATATACCATTCAAGTGAAGGCCCTGATAGGCTATCCTGAAAGAAATGCAAGAGCATCCTTTCATCATCTGAATACACGGACATCCTCCTGTAGTAAGAGCGGACATGGACCCTAGGGCAGGTGTCCCCCTTGTACTTGTCAAACGTGGGAGCCTTGAATTTCAACGGCACCCTCAGCCCTGGTACCAAGCCCATTGTAGTCATATCCAAACTGGTGGAGTTCTGATTCACTACCCCCTTCATCTGTTCTTCAAGCATTCTGATCCTCTGCACAGGATCAACAGGTCCTTCAAATCCCATGCCTCTTCCAAAAAAGGCGTCCTCCTGGCGGTCTTCACCCCAATTCACATTTTCATTTCCATATCCGTCGTAACCCGTGTTGCGACCAAACCCTTGCTGATTGATCACGGGACCTCGTCCCCCGTTACCAAAACCCTGGTTGACCCTAACAGGTCCAAACCTAGTGTTGACAGGAATCACCCCAACACCATTCATATTACCAAATCCACCATACCCCTGGTTAGAGTTACCAAAACCGTCATAACCGAAACCCTGAGTGTTGAAGCCGAATTTCCCGTCCTGATTGACGTAATCAAATCCCCGATCATTGTAGTCGAAACCATTATTGCCAAAACCATTACCGCCATTGTTGTTACCACCGCCTTGGTTGGCGTCCCCAAATCCAACATTGTTAACAACAGTCTCATTTCCATTCCCTGTGTTACCATTTCCAGCGTCGACGCCATCGTTCACAACAACAACAGGTGGGGTCACTACAGGTGGGACCACAGGCGTAGGGGGCCCATCCTCTGGAATAGTTTCAACGTGCGCAGAATTGTGGTCATTGTTGTCATTCCCATTAGTCCACGTCAGCAGCGGCTGTACCAAAGTCTGGAGGCTCTCTTGGCCCTTAGCAATGTTCTCCATTGCTTGCATGAACAGATTCAGCTTCTCGCGGATTTCCTGCATCTCCACTTGGACTTGATCCATGATTCTCTTGCAGTTGTTTCGGGTTGAGTAGCGGTGGACTCTTTGTTCGTCAATCCTGAAAAACCTGCAGATGCAGGGAATAAGATACAGATTCGAGAGTACCGATCATGTAATATGAATGCAGATGCAAATGTGTAACTATGCTACAGGTTATATTCCCCCCCCGATTCTAGTGTCGGAGAGAAGGCCATCATGACAATGGAGTCCCCATAAAGCAAGCAAGGAATCAAAAAAAACCTCATATATAAACACATGCCAAGAGGCTGAGTACAAGATTACAACTGAATACAACTGAAGAGACCTCGGCCAACAAGCCTGGCGATGGTCAAAATACAAGTACAAATAACAAAAGTAAGGCAAAGATAAATCAGGCCAGATGGCGTGCTCTGACGTCTTCCAATATCCTCAATGTCTCTGAACGACCCAGTCGGGAGATCAGCTCCTGTATTAGTAAGGCATGCCGCTTGGCAGTGGATCTCAGCTTTTTGGCGTCGTCCTGGCAGGTTCCTTCGCTAGAACTCTCTTCAAGTTTGTACCTCTTGGAACCGGCCTTCACTTCATAACCTCTCGGCTTCTCGTCAAGGTTACTTACTCTAAGCTCAACAGCGCTCCTAAGTGATGCCTCTTCGGCAATCTTTGCGTCTTGGGCTCTAATTTGTGCCTCTAGCGTGGCAATCTGCAGCTTCAGTTCGTCTTCACGCTCCTTCCACTTGGTAAGCGTGGCACTCCACAAAGCTTCCCACTTGCTGAGACGGGAATAAGCTTTGCTTAAAAGTTCCTTCTTGGAAGTAAGCACCTTGCTAACACCGTTCAAGGCTATTCCCACTTTTTCTTTCTTGTTGGTCTCCTCTGTCAGCTCTGAACCCAACCTATTAATCAATTCAGTCTGTTCCTTCACAGTGAAGGTAGCTTCATTCTTCTCACGACGCAACTGGAAGATCTCCTTTTCTAATTCATCATTGGATTTCTTCAATTCTTCGTTTTCAGCCAACAATTTGTTATACTTCTCACTCTCTGTCGAAGCAGGTACCTCAATCATTGGAAGATACAGGGGTTCTGCAGCAGGATAAGGCATCAAGGAAGTACTAGCTCTCTCACGGATCCAAGCCAAATAAGGATCATAAGCCTTGTTGTTGCTCTTACCAAGCAAAGCTTTCCCTCTCCTATGGATGTTAGCCTATGCATGTCTCAATCTGATCAAAACAGTCGTGCCTAATAAGCCCGTGAGATACAGAGATTCCTGTATCTCCTTCTCAATAGGAGCGTCCCTCAAAGCATAACCGAATTATATCACTAGCAGCGAAGGGTTATAGTTGATACATCCTTTCCGTCCAATCAAGGGGACATTCGGAAAGCCACTGCAACTATATATAATATCAGTGCCAAGCATACTCCGATCAAACCAAATGATGTTCTCAGCAGACAACCCCATCAACCGGGAAGACCAGTCCAAAGTATCAACAACATCAACAAAAGGCCCTGTCTTCGGAAGATGCCCCTGGAACCACCTGTACAAGAGAGGAAGACAGCAGGAAACATTCTTGCCACGACGTTTCTCATTCTTGTAGTGAATCGAATGATAAACATTGCCCAAGAGAGTAGGAACTGGATTCTTCGAGGCATGAATCAAGAAGGCATCTGAGTCGACAAAATCTGGCACATTAGGAAACAAGACAATCCCGTAGATGCAGACAGCTAGAATGGCACTGAAGGCCACCCAACATCCACTATTCGCTCACTGTGTAGCCTTCTCAACCAGGACAGACAGGTGAAAACCATAAGCTCCGTTCAGCTTGACCAATCCTCCAGGGAACTCAGAAGCGTCTAAACTGACAATCTCAACGAGTGTGGCCAGCTCAGGCTCATCATCAACATGTATAAAGGGCATCTGGTCTAACACCGGAACTCCCAACATAGCAGAATACTCCTCCAAAGTGGGTGCCAGAATATAGTCGGGAAATAAGAAACATCTCAGCTGCGGCTCATAAAACTGCATCAAAGTATACACTCCAGTCGTCTCAAATGTTGAAGGTCTGTATAACAAACTAAGCAATCTCCCATAGGATACTCTGAACTCAGCCCTCACTCTCTCATCTGCTAGAGCAACTAAACCCAGCAAGGAACTGATATCTGGCGAATGCAACCGGTAAGCAACTGTCCTCTTCAGGGACTCCATGTCTGGCCAGAAGATATACTAGAATCATAGGGGAATGATCACCTGCAACATAAATACATGTTAATGAAATGCAGTCATGAAAATGCACATGCATATGCAAACAAGGGACCAAGTGCAATGCCGATGAACTGTGCTGCTTTGTACTGAAGCCTGAGAACCATCAAATCTTCATCTCAAACCAACCACTCAAATGAACCCTGTAACCACATCTCACTGAAAGAGATAAACCA
This sequence comes from Lathyrus sativus, assembly GCA_963859935.3. Taxonomy (NCBI): domain Eukaryota; kingdom Viridiplantae; phylum Streptophyta; class Magnoliopsida; order Fabales; family Fabaceae; genus Lathyrus; species Lathyrus sativus. The sequence continues at coordinate 408,899,665 of OZ012738.1, read as the reverse complement.
GGTATTCTGAGGTCAAAGGTTTCCTACAAACAAATCTACCTACCCCTCACAGGTGTGAACTTAACTCGCAGACGAGGTACGGTATCCTTTGCGGGTCCAACGTCACAAACTTTCAAGAGCAATGATACGATACCCAGGAGGTGTGGCATCATCATCCCTTGAAGCGGCCTCACTTAGTTGAATCCCAATTGATAGGTCCCCAGAGTCGACAATCCTCGGGTCAGATAACTTGTCGAGCCCTAAGGGCCAGGCAAGAAGCATCAAAGAGAATCTCGTCCGAGCGTAAATTTCACGGCTAGCTGGTGTGAGCTAAGCAAGCAGGCTAACCACTACTCTCTACTTCTAAGTCTAGGTGTAACCTCAAGCCCAGGTCCGACTTATCTCTCAACAGATCACCCCCTCCCCCCAACAGCAATAACAATATAAAGCTGATAATAAAATGCGGAAAGTAAAGACAGAAAAGTAAATCTATACAACACCCACGACGGGAAAACAAATGCTAGGATTAACTCGCGTAGGGGATATTCATGTCCCCAGCAGAGTCGCCAGCTGTCGCTACTGCGAAAATTGGCACCGGCTAAACAAAAGAGTCGCCACCGTGCGTTATTTATCCCCAACGGAGGGAAAGGAAATGCTCGAAGTAAACCTCACGTAAAGACGGGAAAGGAATGGTCGTCGCAACCAAATCCTGGATTCGGGAGTCGGTTACGCAAGGGGAAGGTATTAGCACCCCTCACGTCCGTCGTACTCGACGGGATCCACGCTTGTTTTCTAGTACGGATTGTTATTCTATCTACTCTAAGGGTCAAGGGTCAAAAGAAAATAAAGTGACTCGACAAAGTATCGCACTTTATGCCTACGTATTCCCGTCTGGAACGAGAAATCAGAGTCAACGTAGTTCGCCTGCCTACGGAAAGGAGGGAAAGGTTGCTCGCTAGGATACGGCATCCTATGCCTACGTACTTTCATACAGCATGAAAGATCAGAGCAAACGTAGTTCGGGCTACGGAAGACACATATTTGTCTGACTGTTTTTTATCTTTCTGAAAAAAAGGTTTTCTTCTGATTAGGAGTCCAAGCAGACAAAAATGACATTTTATCTTTCTGAAAAAAAGGTTTTCTTCTGATTAGGAGTCCAAGCAGACAAAAATGACACTTTGATGTTTGTTTTCAGTCTTTTATGCAAGAAATATTTTTTATGATGTTTGCAATCTCTGACGCACTAGAGACTATGATTTGAGGGTGACTACGTCGTACGTCACCCTAAGGGTAACACACTAAGCAATCAGATTACAGAAGAGTGGCCCTCAAGCAACCCTCTCTCAAATAGCTTAAGGCTCGTAGCGTACGACATCGATTATCCTTATTACGGTGTTTTGAATTGTTTTGAGGTAGAAGAGAAAGAAATTCTAAAAACCTAGGGTTTGAAATGGGAATCAAAACTACCCTAATGTTATCATGCATGGGTTAACACCTAATGTCTGTCATATTTCTCTCTTGCACAGAGAAAAACAGAGATCCCAGGGGATAAACAGAAAAGAAACAACATATACTGTAAACAGTAAAATGCATGAGATGCAGCAGTACAAGCGAGGAAAGGGAGTCCCACTCAACCTCGAACCTGGGAAGATAATAGGCAAAGTGAAACAGATTCACTTCAAACCTAAGGGGCAAGCTGAACAAGCCAACAAACAATACAGAAAAAGAAAATAAAACCCAACACCAGCTCTGACAGCAACACCAACTCCTACAGTAAGCAGTTCAAACAGCACCTGCTCTGACAGCTAAAGTTGATTAACAAAAAAGGGTTAATAGTAACCTCTTTAAGAAAGACCCCATCTTCAATCTTCAATGATCCCCAAGCTTTAGATAAGCTCTTGTCTTCAAGAATCTCCAAACTCTGGCAAGCCATGAACCCCAACAAATAAACAGCTTCAAACAGTAGCAGGACTCTAACCTCAACAGGTAACTAGCTTTGACAGGTACAGGCTTTATCTTCACCAATATTCAATGAAATTCATTCTTCATAGGTTCCCATCTTCAATTCCACCACTCAGAAGAAGACCAACTAATGATAGATGGAGTTGAAATGTTAAGAAGCTTAATGATAACCCAGGGAAATCACTAAGATCTTAGCATAGCAAGTGAAGGATATCCTCAAGGTTCTACCCAACCAAAGCATGCTCTACATCCCTCCTAAGGATAGATGGGACTTCTTTGGGGGACCTTGTGTCATAGGATGGAATAGAGGCACAAGAAGCTCTCTATGTTTGAAAGAAGAAATCAGTCTAATCTAAAGCTCTCCCTATATCTCCTATCTCCTAAGTCTTCAAAAGCAATCTTCAAGGATAGGAATCTTCATTCTCCAAGCTCCATCCTTTGTCTCCAATCATCTTCAAAGTCTTCATTATCTCCAACAAGCAAAACTCAAGCCCCAAGCCCAATCAGAATAGCCCAAACCAAGCAAACAAGCCAAATGCCCAAGATGGCAGCACACAATCAACAACCAATTTGCAAAAATAAAAGAAAATAATAATACTCATCATAAAATCCTAGATTAATTTCTAAGGGAACCTAACTATATACCCTATACCCCACATAAACCCCAAGGCCCAAATTAAACCCTAAGTCTACCAATTATGCCCTAAACTACACCTAGGTATTGTAAAACCCTAATCCTAGCACCCTAAAGTTCATTATTCAAAAATAACCTAACCTTCATCATAAAAATATGAGAAAAATCCCTAAGGGAGCATGTGTCTCTAATCTAACCAGAGCAAAAAGAATCATCTTAAAACTCAAAATGAATTGCTCACACAAAAATCAGAAAATAGAGGGTACAAAATAAAAGTGACATAAAAGCAATAAAATGTAAAAATATGCCATAAAATGAAAAATTCATGAATTAATGCTTTTATTGTTTTATTATTTTCTAGAGATCTTAATGAAAATAGGAAAAAAATTCCCATCCAAAAATGTTTTTTTTTCAATTAGTTATGAATTTTCTAATTAACCTAAATGAAATGTGAAAATAAAAGGAAAATAAAAAAAATGGAAAAAAGGCGTGACAAATAGCAATTGGGATCAGTTCAATATCAGAGATGGGCCCATATGGGGGTGGGAATAGGAAGTGCACGCTAGGCCCAATTCACTTCAGAAAATAACGTGAAAAATCAAATGAAAAATGGAAAAATGCTGGTATGAATAGCAATGCTTTTACGTGTAAATTCCATTGGGCCTGGGACAAGGGGTGTACATAGCATGTTCTACTTAAGCCCACCCCAAGAATGTTTAGTTAAATGGTGCGTTTTGGTCCTCTCAGACTCCTTCACAAATTTTCCACGCATCTGGGCCGTTGGATGATTATTTGGTCAAAAGTCCTCTCCTGATCCTAGGGTTACCAGACCTTCTTCAACCTTTTGAATGCTGGGAGGGAAAAACGCCATGGACGAACAGAGCTCCACCATCTTCTTCTCCAAACCTCAACTCCACTAATCCTCACCAAAATTCAACCTTAATAACATCATCTGGCTCGTTTTTCCACAAGGAACTCAACCACATCATCCAATTGTATTGAAACCTCCTCATTCTCAAAACACGAATAGATGTTCAGAAAATGCTCAAACATCAATTCTCACCAAACCCAAAATTGAAAAGCCTATGATCAACTACACTTTACACTGAGTGATTCTAACCGTTCAACTAAGCTTAAACCTCCAAGAACTGCAAGATATATCCATGAACATAAATGGTGCTCAACCTAATTTTGTCTCTAAATTGTGCCAATTGTTACAAGAATCCACCTAGCCATGATCTACAATGAATATCACCATCTAAAACCTAAGGAATCTACATGAATCGAGCCATAGAAGGAAGTTTACATACCTGCAAATCATGGATGAACAGAGCAAGCAAATCTTCAAATCAAGCTCCAAGGAATATGTTAGGATTGATTAGAGCCTTGTAGTTGATCCAAGGAATGAGTTTGCATATGTTACTTAAGTGTGAAGCTATCAAATGCAACCCTTTGAATTTGACCTCAAATGGAAAAAAGTAATATTGCCATTTTCTTTAAAACCTCATTTCTGATCAAAATGATATATCACATGCCCTATCTTGGCCTTAGAACAAAAAATCACAAAATTGACTTTTTAATGAACTTTAATTCTTCCTTTTCTTAGGCCATTTTTGCAATTTTGTGATACAAGCCATTCCAAGCTCTCATGACTTCTTACCTAGCCTAAAAACACTATTATAAACACATCTCATGTTGAACATTTTTCCATTTGAGGAGTGGAAGATAGAAATTTTGACCTATGTTGGAAAATGACCTATAATTCAACTTTCCCAAAATACCCTTGGATTGCCAAGACCATAACTTGAGTTCCACAAATCTTCTTGAGTACTTCTAGTACTCAAATTAAAGCTAAGATCAAGCCCTACAATTCTTATGTTTTCCAAGAATACATTTGAAAACTCCTTGATTGGCAAAAGTTGCTTAGAAGTCAAGTGGCTTTCACAGATAAATTTTAGTGTCCTCTGGTGACCCATAACTTGCAAGAACCATAACTTGAGTTCCACAAATCTCCTTGAAGACTTCTAGTACTCAAATTAAAACTATTGAGAAGCTCTACAAGTTTCATGTTGGCCAAGAATTCATTTGAAACTTGCATTTGGACTTATCTGGCTTAGAAGTTAGGCCTAAATTAGAGGATTTTACATTGAAACCCTAATTTGGCAACTCCTCCCACTCTTGATTCTCTTTGATATATCCTTGGCACAACACCACACATGTATCAACATATCAATTCATGAATCCCACAACCTCCAACTAAGCCTTGATGCTCTTCAATCACTCAGTTGACCTAGGGTTAACCTAGGGTTGACCCAGATGAAACCCTAGTTGATTGCACTTCAACTGTGGCTCTTGTACTTGAATCAATGACTTGTATCATCTTCAATATGACCCTCTAGGCATTTCATAAGCTTTGTACACATTCAATACCCTCAATTCATAGCTCATACCCCCATTGATGACCCTCAATACACCTCAAATTAAGAGAGAAGTCCATTGGTTGACCCTTAAACTTCTCAAAGCTTCAAACATTTCTTGATGACTTGGATGGTCTTAATCTTGAATAAGGCCCCTTGATGTGCTTCTTTAGATAAGAATGACACTTGATCCCTTACTATATGACTTGTTATGCTATGCTATGCAAATGATTAGATTATGTACATGATGTATCTATGCAAATGATAATGCAATCAAAACATAAATCAGGTGAAATAGGTTGAGCAAATTTTAGGGTGCAACACTTATCACATAATGCCTCCACAGGCTTCTCAACCGCAGTTCGATCAAATTGCAAGGTCCCTTCGTCGATCATGGCCTGAATGCCCCGCTTCAAATCAGTACAACCCTCAGGCTGGGTCCAACACTCCAAACAGTATTCATCACAACCAGGGAACACTCCCCCTCTGAGCAACCTGCTTTTCACCTCACTCAATGGTGTCTTCAGTTTGTTAACATCCATAACCAAGTTCAAACTTTCTTCTGTCAAGATGGCATTCGCCCCATGATTAGGCATAGGCTGTTGTACAATATTGGGCCCCACCTGGCCAAAGTTGATGGCTTTACTGTCCAACAAGTCTTGAACTTTGTGCTTGAAGGCATGACAAGATTCTACACCATGTCCGGGCGCCCCGGAATGGAATTCGCAATGCTTATTAGCGTCATACCCATAAGGAAGTACCGGTCCTGTAGGCGGTTCCAATGTTCTTTTCTCGACCAAATTCAACCCCAACAGTGTCTGAAGAAGCTCTGCATATGTCGACGGAGGCTTGTCAAATACCCTCTTCGGCTTTACATTCTGAAACCTTCTCTGACCCTGATTCTGCCTTTGCTGTTGCTGTCGTTGTTGTTGCTGTTGTTGTGGTTGGATTGGAATAGTAACACTGGCTATTTGTTGAGGTTGAATGTACTGATTTCTGCCTCTGCCCCGGCCTCTGCCACCAAATACAGCGCTTGTATCACCCTGTCGTCTTCCGCCGAACGCTTTTCTCGCATCCCCAGCTGAAGTAGATTTGCCTGCCTGAATATTTCCAATTTTAATTCCATTTTCGATCCTCTCTCCCATAAGGATCATATCGGAGAAGCTACCCATCGAAACATTGAGTAACTTGTCATAGTACATTCCTGTAAATGTCCCCACAAACATGTCATTCATCTCCCTCTCAACCAAAGAAGGATGCGCCCTAGCTGCCATATCGCGCCACCGCTACGCATACTCTTTGAAACTTTCACCACTTTTCTGTGACAGACTTTGCAACTGAACTCTGTTTGGCGCCAAATCGCTCTTATATTTGTAATGCATAACGAAAGCATCAGCCAACTGCTTCCAGCTTCTAATCTGAGTGGGCTCCAGTCCCATGTACCATTCCAATGATGGTCCCGATAAGCTATCCTGAAAGATATGAGCATCCTTTCATCATTGGAATATGCAGACATCCTTCTATAATAAGAACGGACATGGACCTTCGGGCAGGTATCCCCTTTGTATTTGTCGAATGTTGGAGCCTTGAATTTTAATGGCACCCTCAGCCCTGGTACCAACCCCAAAGTAGTCATATCTAACCCAGCGGAGTTCTGATTAACCACACATTTCATCTGCTCTTCTAGCATTCTGATCCTCTGAACAGGGCCAATGGGGCCCTCAGGTCCCATACCTCTTCCCGAAAAAGCGTCGTCCTGGTGATCCACATTCCAGTCATTGCCATACCCATCGTAACCCATGTTACGGCCAAATCCTTGCTGATTGAACATAGGACCCTACCCTCGGTTGCCGAACCCTTGATTGACCCCAGCAGGTCCAAAACCATTGTTGAAAGGAAATGCTCTAGCGCCGTTGTTATTCACATTACCGAATCCACCATTACCGTGGCCATACCCCTGATTGTTGCCGTAACCGTCATTACCAAAGCCTTGATTGTTGAACCCGAAGTTCCCGTCCTGATTGACATTGCCATACCCATTGTTTCCAAAGCCAGCATTGTCACCGAATCCTTGATTGGCATCCCCAGTGTTTCCATTGTTGTTAACAACATGCCCATCACCACTATTTCCAGTATTGCCATTACCAGCGCCAGCACCTGCACCAGTACCAGTGTTTCCGTTGATAGTCGCAACAGGTGGAGTAACTACCGGTATCTCATCCTCCCGGCGAGGAGTTCCAACAGAATTGTGGTCAGTATTGCCATTTTCGTTTGTCCGCGTCAGCAGCGGCTGCACCAAGGTCTGAAGGCTCTCCTGGCCCTTGGCCATGCTCTCCATAGCTTGCATGAACAGAGTCAGCTTCTCACGGATTTCCTGCATCTCGACTTGAACTTGATCCATTGCTTTCTTACAGTTGTTCCTGGTTGAGTAGCGGTGGATTCTTTGGTCGTCAATCCTGAAAAAACATGTGAGATGCAGGAAATAAGATACAGATTCAACAAGTAACTGGCAATGCAACATGAATATGCAGATGCAATGCGTGTCTGTGCGTTAGGGAAATCACCCCTGATTCTAGTGCCACAATGCCAGTGCAGTGACAGTGCTAAGAAGCTTGGATTCATCCACGGAGAAAACATCTCATATATTGTTGCAAAGAGCCCAAAAAGGCAGAAATACAATATCTCTGAGTGTACACAATAACAGGAAGGAATGACCTCAACCAACAAGCCTGGTGATGGTCAGCACAATGCAAATAAAGCATATACAACAGTCAAGTGTTACAATGAGCACGATACTCTTCTAACAACTTCTTGGTCTCTAGATGATCTGGCTGAGTGAGCAACCCTTCGACGAGCAACTCTAACTGCCGTATAGTGAACTGGAGGCCTTCGTTGGAGTTTTCCCAAGCTCCCTTGCCAAAACAGTCTTCTAACCTCCTCTTCTTGGCTTCAAAGTTCTGTCTATGCTCCTTCAGGTTTTTGACAGCTTTGTTCAACGAGGCATGAATGGAAAAACTACGCACAGCTTCTTCCTCAAACTTCCTCTGGCTAGCTTTCAACTGATCTTCTAACTTGGAGATTTGCAACTTCAGCTTATCTTCTCTCTCCTTGTTGTTGGTCAATGTAGCGTTCCAAGTTTTGTTGAACGTAGAGATCTCCAAGTAAGCTATATCAAGCGCTTTCTTCTTAGACTCCAGCATGTCATGAGAGCTCTTGAAATCTATCCCCAAACGTTCACACTTCTTTCGTTGTTCAGTCAGTTCTGTACTTAGCTGGTTCACCAGCTTTGTTTGCTGCTTGAAGGAATATACGACTTCATTTCTTTCGCTTCTGAGCTGAACTAGCTCTTCTTCCAACTTATCGTTGGCTTTCATCAAAGCTTCCTTCTCCTTCACAACCTGTTCATATCTCTAATAGACACAGTAGTTTGCTCCTCAACCACGAGGGGAGCGGGAGGTAATACTGCAGGAAACGGCATCAGCGCCTGCTTTGCCCTATCTTGGATCCAGACTTGGTATGGAGGATAGGCTTGACTATCATTCTTACCCAACAACGGCTTCCCTTTCTTGCAGATGTTATTCCAAGCATGCTGAAGCTTGGATAACAATTCTCCACTCAGATCACCTGTGAAGTACAGAGATTCCTGCACTTCCTCCTCTTTTGGCGGGCTTCTCAAAGCATAACCGAATTGCCTGATCAACAATGACGGATTGTAGTTAATGCACCCTTTCCTCCCAATCAGAGGAATGTTAGGATATCCTGTGCAGCTGTAGATAATCTCAGATCCCAGTAAATCCCTATTAAACTAGACAACATCTTCTGAAGAAAGCCCCATCAGACGCTCAGACCAATCCACCGTAGCTGCAGACTCAGCAAATATACCCTTCTTGGGCAGGTGACTATCAAACCACATATACAATAAAGGCACACAACAAGAGACGTTCTTGCCCCTCCTATTCTCGCTCTTATAATGCAGAGAGTGATAGAAGTCTCCAATCAGTGTAGGCATAGGATTGCCTGAAGCAAATATATGGAATGCATCCAAATCAACAAAGTCAGGCATATTAGGGAACAATACAATGCCATAGATACACAAAGCAAGGATAGCATTAAACACAATCCAACAACCACTTTTGGCATACTCTTGTGCTTTCGCAACCAAGAACTTGAGAGAAAAACCAGCAACTCCATTCCACGAGGTTAACAGCAACTCTGAGGAGTCTAAATGCAAAGCGACAACCAAATCCTCTAGTTTGGGCTCAGCATCCATATGAATGAAGGGTACCCTGTTCTGAATGGTTAACTCCAAGATCTCAGCATATTCCTCCATGGTCGGAGCCAGAATGAAGTCAGGGAAAGTAAAACACCTCAGCGGGGGATCATAGAACTGCATCAGCGCGTACAATCCGTTCAGCTCATACGTGGATGGTTTGCAAACCAACCTAAGAATTTTCCCATAACTCTTCCTGAAGCTTCTCTTCACATCATCATCAGCCAAGGATATCAAACCAAGCAAAGAAGAAACATCTGGAGTAGGCAACTTGTATGCCACAGTCTTCTTCAAAGTATCCATAATAGCAGCCAGAAATCCAGGCAACTAGAATCAGAGGGTATGAAATGCACCTGCAGCACAGACACATGTTAATGATATGCAAAATGAGTATGCAACAATGCAATATGCAAACATGCAACAGGGATCAAGTGATATATTGCTGAAGAGATCCATCCACAGTATCTGTCTCAACAGACCCACAATATTGCTCAAATCCTGTCTCAACAGACCCACAATACTGCTCAAATCCTGTCTCAACAGACCCATAACAATGCTCCACTTTGCTCTCAACAGACCTATAACAAAGCTCCAACCTGGTCTCAACATACCCATAACAATGCTCCAACTTGGTCTCAACAGACCCATAACACTGTCCTGATGAAGAACTCCAAGTAACCACACATACTGATCCAATATTAAGTAAATCGGGTAGTCTGGAGGTCAAGTTTCCTGCATGTCCCAATCCCTCTCACAGGTAGGTGTCCTATCAACTGACACAAGGTACGGCATCCTATGCGGTCATCAGTGTCACAGACTTTCAAGACTGATGATACGATACCCAGAAGGTGTGGCATCATCATGTCTTGAAGAGGCCTCACTTAGCCAACTTCCAATTGATCGGTCCCCAGAGTCGACAATCCAACTAACCAACAACCCCTTCAACCCAAAGGGTTGAAAAAGAAGTCAACCAGAAGAACCTCGTCCGAGCGTGAATTTTGCAGGACACTAGTACATGCAAAGCATGCACACGCCCACTACTTTCCACAACTAATTCTAGGTGCACTCAAGCCCAGGTCCGACTTATCTCTCAATCTGAACCCCTACCCAGCATAATAACAATAATATAATGCTGAAAGTAAATACAGAAAGGTAAATCCATACAAAACCCACGATGGGAAAACAAGCACTAGGATTGACTCGCGTAGGGAACCGTTGGAGTCCCCAGCAGAGTCGCCAGCTGTCGCTACTGCGAAAATCGGCGCCGGCTATGACAGAAGAGTCGCCACCGTGCGTTATTTATCCCAAAGGAGGGAAAGGAAACACTCAGAGTAAACCTAACGCAAAACGGGAAAGGAATGGTCATCGCAACCAAATCCTGGATTCGGGAGTCGATTACGCAAGGGGAAGGTATTAGCACCCCTCACGTTCGCCGTACTCGACGGGATCCACGCTTGTTTTCTGGTACGGATTGTTTCTCTATCTACACTAAAGGTCAAGGGACAAAAGGAAAGAAAAGAGAAAAGAGACTCGATAGAGCTTCGCCGCTCTATGCCTACGTATTCCCTCGTGCAATGGGAAAGTCAGAGCCTATGTAGTTCGGCTAACTACGAATGAAGGTGGGAAGGTTGCTCGCTAGGATACGACATCCTATGCCTACGTACTTTCATACAGCTTGAAAGATCACAGCAAACGTAGTTCGGGCTACGGAAGACACAAGCTTGTCTGACTGTTTTTTATTACCTTATGAAAGGGTTTTTCTTGATTAAGAGTCCAAGCGGACAAAAATGACACTTTGATGTTTGTTTTGAATCTTTTACGAAAGAAGTGTTTTTTTAGTTTGTTTGCAATCTCTGACGCACTAGAGACTATGATTTGAGAGTGACTACGTCGCGTGTTACCCAAAGGGTGCCACACTAAGCAGCCAGACTACTGGAAAGAAGCTCTCCAGCAACCCTTTCTCAAATAGCTTAAGGCTCGTAACGTACGACATAGATTAACCTTATTACTGTATTTTTGGGTTGTTTTGAGACAAGAAGAGAAAGAAGCTCTAAAAAACCTAGGGTTGAAAAGGGAATAAAAACTAACCTAATGTTGTCATGCATGGATAAGAATCCTAATGTCTGTCATAATTCCCTCCTGCACAGAGGAAATCAGAGATCCTAGGGGATAAACAAAAAAGAAAGCAAGAAAATACAGTAAAATGCACGCAATGCAGCAATACAAGCGAGGCAAGGGAGTCCCGCTCAACCCTCGAACATGGGAAAACAACAGGAAAAGTGAATCAACATTCACTTCAAACCTATGGGGCAAGTTGCACAAGCCAACAAACAATACAGAAAAAACCAAAATAAAACAGAGGAGGCAGCCCAAGCAGCAGCATCAAACTCCCACAGTTGACAGCACAAGCAACAGCTCTGAAAGCAACAGTTGGTTAAACAGCAAAAAGTTGACAGCCACAACCTTCATCTTCATGAGTAGCTTCAACAAACAAACTTCAACAAGCTTCTATCTTCACACTCAACATACTTCAACAAGCTTTAACAAACACCTAGCTTCAACCAGCAAACAACTTCATGTTCATCCAAGCACAAGAGCACCACCACCCTATTCTAAGGGGAACTATTGAGTTAAACTAGTCAAGTTAGTCCATTAGAAACACCTAGAAGTTAGTCCTAAAACTAATTCTAATTAAAATACTAAAAATGATTGTAAAATCCTATAAAAAATTCTAAGGGTTCCTAAACCTCTTAAGAATATCTCCATACAAAAACCATGGGGTTAACCATTCATTAAGACCTAAAACTATGCCCTAAACCTAAGGGTACTATCTTAAAACCCTAAAATTAGAACACCTAATGTTCAATGTTCAAAACAACCTAAAATTATCTCACAAAAATGTGAGAAAATTTCTAGAGGTACATGCATATCTAAGCTAACTATACCAAAAAGAATCAACTCAAAAATCAACACCAATCTCCCATACTAAAATCAGCAAAAACAAGCACCAAAAAGTTGGAATTTAAAACCAATTAAAATGCAAAAATGCAATTAAAATAATAAAATGCATGAATTATTAAAATTTTAATCCTATAAAATTCTAGACTCTCTATAGAGTCCAAGGGAAAAAATCTAGCCTAAAAATGCTTATTTTCCTAATTATTATGATTTAATTCCTATCTATATGCAAATGATAAAATAAAAGAAAAAACAATGAAAAATGGAGAAAAGCGCGTGGTAGAAAGTAATATTTCTATGTTATTATCCAGGATGGGCCCAGCAGGGGGGTGCGCGTATCAAATGAGTCACTAAGCCCAAGCGAAATTAAAACAAATCAGAAAAAGAAATGCAAATTGAGAAATGTTTGTGGCAAATAGCAATTGAACCTAGTGCATTTTCCACATGGGCCAGCTTGCAGGGTGTTGATAGCAATTCAATTGTTAAGCCCACCCAAATGCGTTTAATGAAACGCTGAGTTTCAACAAACTCACTTCTTCGGATTATGACATGAAATCCTGGCCGTGGGTTTACGTTTTTGGTCAAGGTCAAGCTAGCATCCAACGCATGAGGAGTCATCTTCTCCAAAATTTGAAAACGAGAGGGAAATGAAAGGGGCGGTGGCCTGAGACACAGAGCCACCGTCGTCTCCGGTGAGAGGTAACAAAATCTCATCAAACAACACAACTAAACATCCTATCTCACTCGTTTTTCTCTCCTGAGTCCAAATATGACCTCAAAATTCATTGATCATCTCTCCTACTCTAAAACCGATCCTAGTTTCAGAAATGGCACGAATCTTGAATGCCACGATTCTTAAAATTAAAGGCACTAGCATGAACTACACTCTTCACTGATCAAAACTAACTATCCAAATGTCATTGAAACCTCAAGAATCCACAGATATATCTCTCAACAGAAATGGTGTCATGACCTAGATTGTCACTAAACATTCCAATTTTGTACTGAAATCCAACTACCTAATGTCAAGAACTTAGCCACATGCCAATTTCTATACATCTCCCTATAAATTAAGCTAAGAGTGGAAAGTTGCAAAACTGGTATAAAGTGATGAACAGATGATGATTTGGCTCGAATCAACCTCCAATCTCTTCCAGAATCACTCAATATCAACTCCTAAAGCTTCTGAAACAATCAATTGGCCTTGAAATCAACTCAATCTCCAAACACGATTCTTGATGCAGATCTTGCAATTCAACTTGCTTGCTCTGGTTTCTCTTCACCTCTTGCCCAAAAAACTTGCTGAATACATTTCAATGAATATATAGAAGTGAATAGAATCCTCTAGAAACTTCTGTAACTGCTCAAATGAGAAATTTAATTTCTCTTGCTCTTTGAATTTCTCCCCCACCACAGTCGTGTACAGGCTCTGTTCTAGCTCTCAATTTCACTTGAATTTCTCATCTCATGCCATTTAGAATTGAATGGGATGTGTAGCTCCTTGTTTTTGATTCAAAGGAAGTGAATTAGTTATGTTGCTTCCACCTTAAGTCACAAAAGGGAAGCATGTGAAAATAGCCTCAAATGCAAAAAGTAATAGTTCCATCCTTCTTGGAATGTTGTTTCTAATCAAAATAGCCTCACATTTTTTGGCCTTTTAATGACTTTAATTTCTTCCTTTCAAAGCCATTTCAAGTGAATTTGTGTTCCAAGCCAATACAAGATCTCATGACCACTTGGTTGCACTCAAAACATCATTTTGAACAAGTTCCATGTTGAACAATTTTCCATTTGAAGCTTGCAAGTTGGAGTTATGGACCTATAATCCAAAGTGACCTATAATCTCACTTTCCCAAAATACCCATGGCTTGCAAAGATCATAACTTGAGCTCCACAAATCCTATAAAGGACTTATAGTACTCTATGGAAAGCTAAGAGGATAAGGAACAACTTTCATGTTGACCAAAAGTACATTTGAAAACTCCTTGAAGGGCAAAAGTTCCTTGGAAGTCAAGTGACTTTCACAGATAAATTTCGTAGTCATCTAATGACCTGTAACTTGTCTGGACCATAACTTGAGTTCTATAAATCCCCTTGAGGACTTATAGTACTCAAATTAAAGGTATTAAGATGCTCTACAAGTTTCATGTTGGCCAAATATCCATTTGAAACTTGTATTTTGATTTAGGTGGCTTTGAAGTTAGGCACTAAATAGGGGATTTTACACTGAAACCCTAATTTAGCAACTTCCCACATTCTTGATTCTTCTTTGCTTGATCTTGGAACAACACCACACATGTATCAACATACTAATCCATGAACCCCATGACCTAAAAGTAGGCTTTGATGCTCTCCAATTTGCACAATTGACCTAGGATTGACCCAGATGAAACCCTAGTTGACTGCACCTCAACTGTGGCTCTTGTACTTGAATCAATGACTTGTCTCAGCTTCAATATGGCCCTCTAGGCATTCCATGAGATCCATACACACCTCAAATTCACATTCCATGTTTCACATCCCACTGATGATTCTCAATATTCCTCAAGATAGGAGCAAAACCCACATGTAGGCACTCAAACTTCTCAAGACTTCAAATCACTTCTTGATGGCTTGGATGAAATCTCAATCTTGGATAACACCTCTTGCTAGGCTCTTCTCTTGATATAAACCCTTGATCCCTTGTTGTATGCATGTTATGATATGATATGCAAATGATTATAACTATGTGAATGATGTAACTATGCAAATGAAATGCAATGCAACATAAATCAGGCAAGAAAAGGTTGAGCAAATTTTGGGGTGCAACACAGGGTATTATTGGTTGACAATGGAAAGAGACTGTTTCAAATTTGCAAAGAAATGCCATAAATGCCAGATTTATGCAGACAAGATTCAGGTGCCGCCGAGCCCTTTAAACGTTATGGCGTCCCCGTGGCCTTTCTCCATGTGGGGCATCAATATGATTGGAAAAATTGAACCCACCGCATCCAATGGACACCGGTTCATCTTGGTAGCTATCGATTACTTCACCAAATGGGTTGAAGCAGCGTCTTACGCTAATGTTACCAAGCAAGTGGTAGCCCGGTTTATTAAAAAGGACATCATTTGTTGTTATGGCATTCCTGAAAGAATCATTACTGACAATGGTTCGAACCTGAATAACAAAATGATGAAGGAACTGTGCCAGAATTTCAAGATTGAGCATCATAATTCATCTCCCTATCGGCCCAAGATGAATGGCGTTGTTGAAGCGGCCAATAAGAACATCAAAAAGATAGTTCAGAAGATGGTTGTGACATACAAAGACTGGCACGAGATGTTGCCCTTTGCAGTGCACGGTTATCGTACGACGGTACCCACATCAACCGGGGAAACACCTTTCTCACTGGTGTATGGTATGGAGGTTGTCCTACCATTAGAAGTTGAAATTCCTTCCTTGAGAGTATTTCTCGATGTCCAACTTGATGAGGCAGAATGGGTGCGGAATAGGTTGAATCAGCTCAGTTGGATGGATGAGAAGAGACTTGCATCTATCACATATGGTCGGTTATATCAGAGCCGGATGAAGAAAGCTTACGACAAGAAGGTGCGCCCTCGAAGCTTTCAGACGGGCGATCTTGTGCTAAAGAAGATTCTCCCACCACAATCGGATCACAGGGGCAAATGGACTCCCAACTATGAAGGTCCATATATCATTCGCAAGGTCTTCTCCGGAGGAGCCTTACTGTTGTCCACCATGGATGGCGAAGATTTTGCATCCCCCGTGAACTCGGACGCAGTTAAAAAATACTTTGCTTAAAGAGATCCGCTGGACAGAAAAAAGAGAGTCCGGGCAAAAATGGGGCATCCTGGCGAACCAAAAAGAAAAATAAAAAGGTTCAGGCAAAAATTAGGGATAAAATTGGAAAATATGTACACCCGCGAAGTCGAAAACCTGAGAAGGCGACTTCGGAAAAAAAGGGTATCCCGGTGAATTGAAAACCCGCAAAGGGCGATTCAGGCAAAAGTTAGGGATTGAAAAAGCAAATGACTGCGGTACGAGTTTGATACTACATCGCTTAGTGGTGTGGGAGCACCTGAGGGTCGGTTATCCAAGTCAATCTCTTCCGAGGACAGAGTATCGGGAAAGCGTCGGAGTCAGGCGAGTCATAGGAGGATCAACTCATGGTGTTCGTCTGCACCACGTTGCCGACATGTATACAAATTTCTTTGTACCTCTGTACATATTTGCGTTTATCTTGTAGCTTCCTCTTTTCAGGAGTTGCATCCATTGTACAAAACTTTGCCTATTTACAGGCCTGTTATCAATAAAACGCATACTATTCAGTACTTGATTGTTTGTTCTTGTTTTGACTTTTGCTGTTTTGTTTGTGGAAAACGCCGATGTTTTTGATAAACTTGCACGTGCATAAACTTGCAGGCCTCGGCCAATAATTGTTAAAGCTTTGAATTGACTGAGCGATTGTCACGGCTATTGACCTGGATATTTCCTTTTGTATAGGATATCTTGTTGTTGCTCATGTTTTGCAGGCTCGTTACCTTTGCAGCAAACAACTAAGGGAGCGTGTTTCTCCAGCCAGAGTCCCTTAACGTAGGAGCTGGCTCTAGGTGATTTTATTCCTCCCCAGCAGATGGAAGTTGCATTTTTATCCCCACAGGATTCGTATGTGAGTGATGTGCATCCCTAGCAGGGGTCGCATGTACATGGAATCCACAGCGAAGTCCCCACAAGGCACAACCAGGTTGTCCATGGTTCGAAAAGTTAATCCCCGCGCAAGGTGGTTTTTTCTGTTTCTCCAGCAGGCTTCTTTCCTCCAATAGGCTGATTATCCTCTGCATAGTTCGTAACTCCGGATCGTAAAACTATCCCCCAGCAGGATTGTTTCTTCCCCCAGCGGAGTCGGTTCGCCTTTCCAGCATTTATTTTGCTGGAATAATTCTGTGATACCCAGTTATCCCCATCGGAGTTGGCTTTATCTTCAGCATTTATTTTGTTGAAGCGGTTATGTATCTAGCTTTTCTTCGACAGCCAGTGCCAGGGCCTGCATTTGCATCATATCTGCATTGCATAGCAATTTACCCAAATGCGTAGCATTTCCATCGTATATGGAGCATTACACCATTTTCAAACATGTGCATTCTGAAACATAAGCCAAGATGGTTAACTCTTTGTTTTCAGGTGTTCTTCCCTGTAGGAAATTGGAATTCTTGTTTAGGATCGTTTTCAGATATTCAGATTTGTGGCATGAGATATGTGATGATAGCATTCGTCCTGCCATGTGTTCCCTTATCAGAGGTGCTTGATTAATTTCTCTTCTTCCCCAGCGGAGTGTTCCTTACATGGATTCATGATTGGACTTTGGAGTTGTTGTCAAGAATTCCCCAGTGGAGTTTTCCCTCGGGTTGTTGTCACGTCAGCATTTCAAAAGGGAAAGATTTCAGAGATTAGACATCTGAAGTCCTTATTCGTCGTCAAGGTGAATGTCTGGCAGTTGACGTCAGAAATTCCCCGGCAGAGTTCTCCTTAGCTTGTTGTCAAGGCTTCATGATTTGACTTTGGAGTTGTTGTCAGCATTTTACAAGAAGATTTCAATGATTTGACGACTGAAGTCATTACTTGTTGTCAAGGCTTCATGATTTGACTTTGAAGTTGTTGTCAGCATTTTACAAGAAGATTTCAGTGATTTGATGGCTGAAGTCATTACTTGTTGTCAAGGCTTCATGACTTGACTTTGAAGTTGCTTTCAGCATTCAACGACTTCATGATTTGACTTTGAAGTTTGTTGTCGGTATTTTGAAAGAAAGAGTTCAGCGAATAGACGGTTGAAGTCATCACTTGCTGTTAGGGCTTCATAATTAGGCTTTGAAGTTTGTTATATCAGCATTACACGGCTTCATAATTAGACTTTGAAGTTGTTACCATCATGACATGGCTTCATAATTTGACTTTGGAGTTATTGTCAGTTCTAAAAGGATTCGTAATTTGACTTTGAAGTTGTTTTCAGTATTCAATGGCTTCTCGATTTGACCTTGAAGTTGTTGTTAGCATTTTAAAAGGAATATTTCAGCGATTAGATGGTTGAAATCGTTACTTGTTGTTACGACTTCATAATTTGACGTTGAAGTTCGTCAACATGGAATACTCCATAATTAGACGTTGGAGTTGTTATCGGTACTCAACAACTTCATAATTAGACCTTGAAGTTGTTGTTAGAATTTCCTCGGAAGGAGTCTAGAGGGCTTCATAATTTGACTTTGGAGTTCGATAGAGTTTTCCTTGAATTGTTGTTACGTCAGCATTGCACGGCTTCATAATTAGACTTTGAAGTTCGTTACATCAGCGCTATAAGGCTTCATGATTTGACATTGAAGTTGTTGCTGGCATTTTTAAAGGGAGATTTCAGCGATTAGACGGTTGAAATCGTTACTTGTTGTCAAGGCTTCATAATTAGACTTTGAAGTTGTTAGCAGCAGTGGATGGCTTCATGATTAGACCTTGGAGTTGTTATTAGTTTATACGGCTTCATAATTTGACCTTGGAGTTCGTCAGTGTTATGGCTTCATAATTAGACTTTGAAGGTGTTGCCAATATTAAACGGCTTCATATTTAGACTTTGAAGTTCGTTGTATCAACACGTTATCGGTAGTCAATGGCTTCATGATTAGACTTTAGAGTTGTTTTCAGTTATAAAGGCTTCATAACTAGACTTTGAATTTGTTTTCAGTATTCAACGGCTTCATAATTAGACCTTGAAGTTGTTGTAAGAAATTCCTCGGAAAAGTTAAGCGGCTTCATAATTTGACTTTGAAGTTTGGAAGGATTTTCCTCGAATAGCTGTTACATCAGCATTGCAGACTTCATGATTTGACTTTGGAGATCAGCATAGTTTTCTTCGAGTGGCTGTTACGTCAGCGTTACACGACTTCATAATTAGACTTTGGAGTCGTCGTTAGCAATTCCCCAACAGAGTTTTCTCTAGTTGTTGTTACGTCAGCATTGAGCAGCTTCATAATTAGACTTTGAAGTTCAACGAAGTTTTCATTAAGCGGCTTCATAATTAGACTTTGGGTTCGTCAGCATTAAACAACTTCATAATTAGACTTTGGAGTCCGTCGGCATTAAACAGCTTCATAATTAGACTTTGGAGTTCGTCGGCATTAAATGGATTTATAATTTGACTTTGAAGTTTTAGTCACCCTTTACGCGGCTTCATAATCAGACCTTGGAGTTGTCTTTAACATCAAACGGCTTCGTAATTAGACTTCGGAGTTCGTCAGCATTGCAGACTTCATAATTAGACTTCGGAGTTCATCAGCATTGCAGACTTCATAAGTAGACTTTGGAGTTGTTGCCAGATTTTTCCCCGCAGAGTTTCTTCGGAAACGGGAGATCCTGGATAGTACAGGGATACCTCGCTTTACGTAGCGTATGCTCGGAAATGGAAGGTCAAAAGATAGTACATTGACAGTTCCGTGTTTTTATGGAAGATCCTGGATAGTACAGGGATGACGCGCTTTACGTAGTGCCCGCTTACGGTAGTGCGTGTGTGAAGGTTGTATGGTGATTCAATACCTGTGGTGTCACACAGGTGGTTGATGTTATCCAGTTCCTGTATCAGATGATTGATCAATTGTTGCTGCGACAACCAGCTTCACTTCTCTGGGTATCTTTTTCCCCAAGCAGTTTTGCAGTTTATTTCTTCGGTTAGCAAATTTCCGGGTTCTCTGGTATTCAACCGTCCTCTACCTCGATTGTTCAAAAGTCGTTCGCTTTTCACCCAGTCGAGTCCAAGCCGCTTGAATAGGGGAAGCTGTTGCACCCCAAAATTTGCCTAACCTTTTCTTATCTGGTTTATGTTTCATTACATTAACATATCATTGGTCTAACATTTGCATAGCATTGCATTATTCTAGCATTTGCATAGCATAGCATTATTCACTTGTGCAGGGGATCAAGTGGGGTTTATATCCGGAGAAGCCTATCTAGAGGACTTATGCAAGTTTGAGAAGTCACCATAATCATCAGGAAGGGGGATGGGTTCTTAAGAAGTTCATTTGCTTGTATGGGGTTAGTCTCCTAATTTGAGGATCAGTTGAAGATCATCAAGGGATGGTGAGGTCTTGACCAAGTTGAGGGGGTGTGGATAGAGCTCAGGGAGTGCCTCGAGGGTCATGGTGGAGCTCAATCAAGTCATTGTGCCAGGTGTGGAAAGTCACAGTTGAGGGTGTTGCAAGTAGGGTTTTCATCTGAGTAATTCCAAGTCAACTGGGCAATTGAAGAGGATCAAAGCTTAATTATAGGTCTCTGTAACCATGAATAGTTGTGTTGAGACACATGAGATAATATTTCAAGATCAATTTATCAAGGATCAAGAGTGTGAGGAGTTGCTAAATTAGGGTTCTCAGGGTAAAATCCCTTATTTAGTGCCTAACTTCAAGACCACTTATCTCAAGATACAAGTTTCATATCTACTTTTGGCCAACATGAAACTTGTAGAGCATGCTCTTAGCTTTAATTTGAGTACTAGAAGTCCTCCATTGGGTTTATAGAACTCAAGTTATGGTCCAGACAAGTTACAGGTCATCTGAGGAATGTGAAATTTGTCTGTGAAAGTTCACCAACTTCCAAGGAACTGTTGACCTAGAAGGGTGTTTCTCCTAAACTTTTGGCAAACATGAAAGTTGTAGGTATTGATCTTAGATTTCCAAATTGTATTATGAGTCTTCCATATAATTTGTAGAACTTAAGTTATGAGGTTTACAAGTTAGGGGTATTTTGGGAAGGTAAGATTATAAGTCATTTGGCATCATAGGTCAATTTCACTATCTTGCAAGCTTCAAATTGATTTTTGTTCAACATTAAAGTTTCTCAAAATGATGTTTTTAGCTTAGCCAAGTATCAAGAGTCCATTGATATGGATTGTATCAAGCATTGGTTGAAGAAAATTCCCAAAAAGACCATTTTAATGGATTAAAAGGTAAAAATTCAAAACAATTGGAAATGGGATGTTTTCAGGCCAAATTTGTGATCATTTTGATTGGAACGGATATTCTAAGGACTTTGGCATCATCACAATTTTGAGTTGAAGCTCATAACATGGCCATATGGAGTCTTACTTCATTATGAAGAAACATACCACATGCATCCCTTTGATTGGAATCAAGGAAGGAAAACTCTTCAATTACATTCCCTGACTGTTAAGTAAGTGAATTGGACTGGATTTGAGGAGGGAGCAAGGCAAAAACGTGTACCACCATCATTGAAATTTTGGAAGGAAAGTGAAACTTGAAAATCCCAAATTGGGCTTGGTTTGGGCCTCCAAAGTTGTTAAACTGACTATAAGTTGGATGTGGATCATTCTGAGAACCTTCTAGTGGCAAATTCAGTTGAGAATCCATTGGAGAAATTTGGCGAAAGAGCTTGAAACTTTATTTTCGGTTTTGGAGATTCAGAGAGTTTCAGCAGGAATTGGCTATCAAGAAACATTCATCATCATTCCCTGAAGCAATCTGCACTTGTTGGAGAAGAATTGAGGCCTGAAACCACCTGTAATTGAAGCTCCAACTCATGTTTCCATTTCTCAAAATTTCACTTAATTTACACGTTTTCTTCATCTTAGATTCATGTGGCTAGGTTGTAATTAAGGTATAGATGGATTATGGATAGTAAATTTGAGGTTTAGTGACAAATTAGGTTTTGATCCATTTTCGGTTTGGACATAGATTTCTTTAATCTTGGAGTTTTAGCTCATTTAAATAGGATATTTGTAATCCTCGTGGAATTTCCCTCAAGTTTCATTCAAGAACCATGTAGTTTCGTTGAGTATCGAGAGAGATAGAGTTGCCCGAAGGTTGCCGGAAAAATATCGTCGCCAGCTGGTCCGCGCGTGAGTTCGCTACTTGCAGAAATTCAAAAATGAAGAAGACGTAATCCCCACCATTCATTCATGAGAAGAAAGAAGACTCGGTCATGGTATTCAATGACTACAAGCGAGCCACGTCACCCATTCCAATACTACGTCGTTTCAATTAGTGAAGATGCCCAAGCTTCTTCAGCGCGCTACATGAACCTATGGAGCGTGGGTTCGATCCCGCGCATGGTTGATGTTGTTTAATTGTGAAAACTGAGTTGAATGGTTATTCAGCTGGGCTTGCTACTATCCGCGCCCCCTCTAATAGTCCCAACGGAAATAATGCGTAGAATCCTTGCTTGTGGCACCCCCCTGACATTATTTCATTAGGATAATAAACTGAATTAACACACTCAAATGGGCCCAGCGCCCATGCACTATTTGCACCCCCATTCTTGGGCCCAGGAGAGATTAAACCTTGTTCTTCTTGCTGATTAAACCCTTCCCTGTTCATGCTTTTCTTTTCTTTTCTTTTCTTTTTTTTTAATGTTTGTTAGATTTAATTCATAAAAAATAGTGAATATCCTCAATAAATTCTGGAAAAATTTGTGGATATAGATTGAGATGTTTAGGATTTTATCATGCTTTTTATTTTAATTTTCCATGCATTTTCCATTTATTTCATATTTTCTCTTTTAGTGAACTTTTAATAATGTGATAATGGTGTTCTGAATTTGTTCATTTTATTTCTCATCCATACTTCTGAGTTTGATTTTGAGATTTTGAATGCTGATTGTACACATGTTGGTGGTATTGTGTGATTTTTGTTATGATTTTTAGATGATTTTAAATAGGATTTTAGGGTAGTTGTTTAGGAGTGTTCTTTGGTGGATCTTTTTTAGTGTACCCTTGAAGCTTTGGATTTAATTGGAGCCTTTTGACTTAGGTTTAACCCCTGATTTTTCTACCATGGAATGTTGATACATGTAGGATAGTGTAGTATTTTCTTTAGATTTTTTAGGATTGATTTTCTATTAAGTTCCCATTTTACAAATTGACCTTAATATAGGTAATCATTAGGAGATAACATTTGATGTTCTTTAGAGATTCAAGTAGGTAGATGATATTTCCCTAGGATTAATTCCCCTTTCAAATACTCCTTGCTTAATTAGGATCCTTCATTGTGAGTATAATTCCCCCTGTGGAGGAATTCTCTGCCTTTCACATTGGAGTTGAGCCTAAGCAAGCTCTCTGAAGGAAATGGAGGTGGTTGAGTGTTTGTGGTAGGTTCCTGTGGAACTTACCTTGCTTCTCATCTCCATTCTCCTAAAACTCTCTCATTCTTTCCTCTTTAGGAACCTTCTTGAGGTAGCACAGTCCCTCCTGTGGGGGGAATATGGCACACCTCTTGAAGGAGCCAAACCTTTAGGTTTCCCCAAAAATCTCTTAGTTGGTTGAGTGCCTGGGATAATCTCCTGTGGACCTTACCCTTGCCTCCCAACACCCAATTTCCTTCCCTAGGATAGAAGCTTGTTTGATTCCTTGTCATAAATTCCTTTCCTTCTCTCGAAGATGGTGTGGACTTGAAGAATAGTTACAGGCTTTGGATTGGATCGCTTTCAGAAGATTGCTCTGCTGTGGAGATTGCTGGCCTATTCTCCCTGTTTGTCTGTTTTCTTCTTGTTCAACTGTATTGATGTGACTTGATTGGAGTGTTGCATTAGTAGTAGGCTTCATGTAGATGATCATAGGCCTAAGAGCATCCTAAGGGTTGAGATTCTCCCCTTGCTTGTATTGCATTAGAGGTTGAGTTTCTCCCTCTGCTTGAATTTTTACTGTGTGGCTTTGCTTGCTGGTATTTGGTAGAGCTCAGCTCCCTTGCTTGTGTGGTGTGTGGTCTGTTTGATTGCATTTATTTCTTTCTATTATCTTTGCAGTTATTCATATCTGGCTTGAGGACGAGATGAGCTTGTGGAGGCTTCTGCCCCACGCATATTTCCTCACTCACTTGCATTGCATGCATCTTTACAGTAATTTCTTTACGGTTATTTCTTTTACTATTTGCTTTCCATTGTCATGTTCCCCTAGGAACTCTAACTTCTCTTGTTCAAGAGAAGTTATGACATACATTAGGATTCTAACCATGCATGATAACACTAGTTAGTTTCCCTCCTAACCTCAACCATAGGATTAATTTTGCATGATAACTGTAGGATCGAGTCAGTTTCCCTGTAGTTGTTCCCTCTCTCTTCTTATCTCTAACAACAGTAAAAAAACATAATAAAGGCAAGTTAGTACAAGTGTGTTACGAGCCTTAAGCTACTTGGTAAGTGATGATTGAGCGGTCTCCTCTCAATCATCTAGAGTGTTTAGTATATGTCCTTTGGATGATATGCAACGCATTCGCTCCTAAGTCATAGTCTCTAGTGCTGTACAAAACAGAAAACAAAGATCAAACATCTTTTGTCCTATTGGATCCCTAATCCCTTGGAAACCCTTTTTCAGAAGGAGAGTTTCGTCAACTCTCGGTTCTACCGCAAACGGTAACGCCTAAGTCTCCAATGGTCGAGCTGCATACACCAACTGCTGGAACTGTCTGTTAACCCTACTCGGATAAAAAAGACAAACCTGTGCTCTCCGTAGCCCGAACTACATTTGCTCTGATCTTTCACGCTGTGTGAAAGTACGTAGGCACGAGATGCAATATCTCAGCGAGCAACCTTCCCCGTAACCCGTAGTTAGGCGAACTACGTTGACTCTGATTTCTCGTTCCAGACGGGAATACGTAGGCATAAAGTGTGATGCTTTGCCGAGTCATTTTATTTTCTTTTTAGGCCAGACCTTTAGTGTAGATAGTTTAAACACACCCTTTTCCAATAAACACAACAAGCGTGGATCCCATCGAGTACGATAGACGTGAGGGGTGCTAATACCTTCCCCTTGCGTAACCGACTCCCGAATCTAGGACTTGGTTGCGATGACCGTTCCTTTCCCTTTTTCGTGAGGTTTTCTCTGAGTCTTTCCTTTCCCTCCTTTGGGATAAATAACGCACGGTGGCGACTCTTCTGTCATTGCCGGCCTCATTTTTCGCAGTAGCGACACCAGCATGTTTTGCTTGTTGTTAAAACTTTTGGCAATTTGTTTTTTTTTGTGGAAAATTGGCTTGTCGCAGCATGTTATGGATCAGCTCACTTGCATAATTTTGTTGCTCTTGTCCTTTGTGTTGTGCTACATGTACTTTTTTTTGTGAAATTCTTTTGGAGATTGGACATTGGACCTTATTTTTGTAATGGACTTTGTAAAGACAAACACTTTTCCCCTTTTTTATTTTTTTGTGTAATGGACTTCACAATGGGCTTAAATTTTTTAATGGACTTTGAAATGGATGTATAAGTTTTTTTTTTAATATTATAGAGTTTTGTTTTTGGACTTTTGGAAATTAAATGGAAAAGATAGATAAAAATGGGTAAAAAGTGAATATGGATTTTTGGAACTTGAATGAAATGAACATGGTATTAAAAATGGAATCGGAAAATAGACGTGGAATGTATAAATGGACTTGGAAATGGAATCAGAATAACATGACTTTAAGAATGAACTGCACTGGTCCAAATCCCTAATTAAAAAATGAACTGGCGCCTTGGATCAATAAATCCGCCTGAATCTTGCCACTTAAATGTTTGATGAACCAAACCCTTCATTATGAACCACACAAGCAAGAAAATATCTTGGAATCAAAGAACCATGCCTTGAACTTCAATACAACTTTACCTTAACTGAGAAAATAATTTGATCCTGATGATTATCAGCAATGAAACACCGATAACTTGACATACCCTAAGGACTTGATCCACTCACAATGGACCTGACTTAGCGTAAAACATAATTGGAACCTCAGACACACACCACTTGAATCATGCGACCCTAGCCTTGATCATGAAGCAAACCATTAGCTGACTAAGATTAGGTTAAAACCATATGAACATCAATCTGTACCATACACTCCTGACTTGCTATCCTTGAAACAAATTTAGTTTAGACAATAAGACATTGAAACAAAAGCAACATATTTTTTTGGAATTTTTATGGGTAATGGTTAATGGGTGAATGTACAGATGAGAACTATACACGAGTAGAACAAATTTGAGGCATGACATCAACAAAGTTGCAACAAGAAACAAAATTACATTTGCACAAAGAAAAGAAGTTCTTAAACATTCCACATCCTAGAAAGAGGTAACTACGTACCTTGCCAACATTTACATGCTTAAGTACCATCATCGCCATTCAAACTTGGAAGAATCTTCATTGATGAACTATCCTCACCATCCTAAAACTTCTTTCATTTCCACACCAAAAAATGGAAACATTAAAATTCACACAAGCATACCAACATGTTAGCTCTCATTTTCGACGCCAGCAAAATCAGAATTATCCTAAGTCAGAATGTTATTCAAAAAACATATGAAGGTTTTGACACAACTTTTAGGAAACCTGAGGCGAAGAGAGGTTGATAAAATTTCTAGGAAAATGCTAAGTATTGGAGAAGCTTTCGACCAAGATCATGCTAGAAGGAACACAGGGCAATTACCATGAAGGATGGAGGGAACTCTTAGTGTCTAAGTTTCAAATTGATAGTGGGCGAACGTGGGAGCAGTTGAAGTTGTAAAAAAATGCCAAAAGGACACATTGTGAAGCCATAACCGTCATGTAGTAGTTACTTACTAGCATTATAAATAGTTGTTATTTTTATATAATAAGGGTTTTCATTCATCTTGTACTAGTCACTCCAAGTCACTCAAAGTACCCGCGCTGTAGAGAAACGAGCTAGCAGGAATGTACGTGATACAACACCAACTCTTTTTCTGCGCTTTAACCTTCATCCTTTATGTTTAAACTGCCTTTTCAAGCCCTTTTGCAACTTTATTTTCAGTTATGTTTCATGCTATTTAACGCTCTGCATTTTACTTTAACTTGCAAATTTAACATTTTGCGCATTTACTTCCAAAGATCTCATAGTCAAACGTGTAGTTCAGATTAGAGTCTTTTGCACCTTTGTTTTCAAAGTAATTTACCTTCACACGCATTTACTTTCAAAGATCTCATAGTCGAACGTGGAGTTCAGATTAGAGTCTTTTGCACCTTTATTTCCAAAGTCATTTACCTTCACACGCATTTACTTTCAAAGATCTCATAGTCGAACGTGGAGTTCAAATTATAGTCTTTTGCACATTTATTTCCAAGTCATTTACCTTCACACGCATTTACTTTCAAAGATTTCATAGTCGAACGTGGAGTTCAGATTAGAGTCTTTTGCACCTTTATTTTCAAAGCCATTTACCTTCACACGCATTTACTTTCAAAGATCTCATAGTCGAACGTGGAGTTCAGATTAGAGTCATTTGCACCTTTATTTTCAAAGCCATTTACTTTCAAAGTCATTTACACTACTACATTTACTTTCGACATTTACTTCCAATTATTGCACTTTTACATATTGCCTTTAACCTTCAAGTCACTTTTACTTTACAAAGATTTCATAGTCGAACGTGGAGTTCAGATTAGGGTCTTTTTACATACTTAGCACATGTCCTAGGATTTAGTATGGTCGATCCTGCAAGTTACTCAATTTTACCCTAAATTGATAGACCAGCGGTTGTTTTACCAACATTCACAGTAAACACAACAATACACACATATAAGCATACCAACAAACTTTAAGAGTTGAACATTCCTAAACTGGAGAATTAAACTCTTAACAACATAATAAAAGAAAAACGAAAGTATAAAAAATGCAAGTTGAACATTCTTAAATGAAGAATCCAATTGATAATAATAATAATAATAACAATAATGTGCTATGGTGTAGAAACACCAACAAAAGTATTTGTACCCCAAACATGGTACATAGTATAACAATATTCAAAATGATCCATCAAGTGGATAAAGTACAACACAAGATAATACAATAACAATAAATAAAATTAAAAATGATTAAATACAAACGGAAACTTCACTTTGTAGACCAAAGGATGTTGCATAGGATCATGCTCAAAAAAACATCAATCAACAAAAAAGAACTAGTCCTCTTCAGACTCCGTCTCTTAATCATTATAAAAAACCTCCTTTGAACCGACATCCTTACCATCAGCATCATCACCCTCATCTCTGGCCTCCTCAATAACATCATCAGGACCTACATCTTCCCCTTTCCAAACTGTGGTCTGGCCTCAGGCCATGCATCATGCGCTAGGAACTGCTTCCTAGAAATCATCGAGTGCTCTCCCGAGGGTTCCCTATACTGTAGCTAAAGTACCTAAATAGAATCATGTAAGTAAATCATAGCACACTGAGTATCCGCCATCCAATCCCTATTATAACTGCAACCCCCCTCTAAAATGGGTCAAAACCATGGGAACCTGCATGCTCAGAACCAGAAGCGCCGCCAACATTAGTACCGATGCTAGATGTCTATCCTCTCAAACCTTTTGGCTTACAAAACTTGTCAACATCAATCATCAATTGCACCAGTAACTATCACCTTACGACGAAAGGGTAATTTCACCCTCGTATGCACACATAAGGCCATAATCAAACAGAGAAAGACTAAGGGACAATTCTTCCTAGAAGCTGAACCAAGCCTGCTTTCCACCACTACACGCATCTCATCCGCAATGATTCGAGCCACATCAATCAGGACATTGGTTAGTATACTATGGACAAAGTGAGTAATTGGGATCGTAATTGTATAAGTATGTAACTTTGGCTTTATATTGGTCAAAACCAACAAAAGAATAAGTAGTGTCAAAGGACGCATGTCCTCTCTGTGATATCTCCGAGGAACTCCAGATGGGTTCAATTCAACTGATTTCCCCTCAAGCAACAAATCACGAGAAATAGTATCAGTATCTCTATACAAACTCAAGGTATGGTGATATGCATTTATCTCATTCTCTCCCAAAGACACAGGATTACCTTAAACAATGTTGATGGTGTTACGATTGAATTTTTTCTCCCTTCCAATAACCATGGTAGTCCACGTGAACAACTCATCATAACTTGGGAGTGCATTTGCATAGAACTCTCTCACGAGATCTACATTGCATCTATCACCAAGTGTGATCAATCTATTCCACCTTTTACTTTCAAGGATTCTTGCTACCGCTCGGTAGGATCCTTCAGGATTGAGGTTGAAACGCTTCTCGGGTAGGATGCTCCTTTTCTCGAGCATTAGGTGATTAGCTACTTGTTTTGCTCCTCTAAATTTTTCCAAATCAAACTGGATTGGGGACGGACGTGACGAGCTTCCAACTTTTCGCTTCTTGGACGGATTGGCTTAGGAGCCATCTGCACACTCATCAAACAAAACCAATCAACCAATACATAATTTTCATTAGTGAGGAAACAAAATAAATAGAATCAGAACACGAATTCAGCATCACAATTTTTTTTAAAATACTGTCATGTTTGCCCACAAGTTCGCTAGGAGAAGCCATGGCTAGTACTTGCCTCAGGTTCGCTGTGCGAACTCATGGCGAGCCCTGTGAATTCTTATTCTGCAGGTTCTGCCTACAAGCTTCAATGCACAGAGATATTACCAATTACATATTCTATTTCTTATTAATGATAAAACCCACATGCAACGTAATTAAAATCACAAAAAACAGTACATGCATAGAATCTATGCAACCTAAAATCAAGTTTTGTTCAAATTCTACAACCAACCCTAATCATATATTACTAAGAAGAATCAAAGGAAATAATAAAAAATCAAACATTTTATGTTGATAACATTAGCTTGGAAAAATAGCAAGAAGTTGCAAAAGCTTTAAAGTGTGCGTGAGGTGTTTGTGAGAGTGAGAGGCAAGAGTTTGTGAAGTGTGACAAGAGAGGTGAGGTAGGGTTTACCCAAAACAAAGCCTGAAGAGTGGGTATTTTACTCATTTTAAATGATGTGGTAGCAGACATAAAGTGTCTGTTTTACTCAGTTTGTTGTGCAAACTTGCCAGCGAATGAATCGCTCCAGGTTCGCGTGCGATCTTCCCAGCGAATATGACAGAATTTTGAAAAAATTTTCTTCTGCTTAGCACATCCTTCCAAATTCAGCCCACACATCCTATATTATAACAATAGTAAAGAACAGGAATACTTATAATGTTGGGTTGCCTCCCAACTAGCGCTTTGTTTAACATTGTTAGAGCTCAAAGGTTTAATGTGACCTCAAGGATTGCAAAAAGGCATTGTGGTGGTATTCCGCTCAAAATCACCACCAAGATAAATCTTCAGCTTCTGACCGTTTACATTTCAACTCTCACTTGACAGTGTGTCTTCATTGACAATCACCCTGTAGTGCTTAATCTCCTTAATCCGAAACGGACCGGGCCACTTAGATTTCAACTTTCTAAGGAACCATTTTAATCAAGAATTGAAAAGTAGGACCAATTGCCCTATCTCAAACTGTCTGGTCACTATCTTTTTTTCATGGTAAGATTTCACTCGGTCTTTGTACAACTTGTTGAAGTCATACGCTTGGAGGCACAATTCCTCCATTTCATGCATTTGTACCTTTATTTTTTCTCCACTTAGAGTTGGATCGAAATTCATAAATTTTAAGGCCCGAAATGCCTTATGTTCCAACTCCACTGACAAATGACAATTTTTACCATAGACCATTTTGAAAGGTGTGAGACCAATCAGAACCTTGAAAGTTTTCTGATAGACCCACAAAGCATCATCGAGCTTGTTTGCCTAATCTTTTATAGAAGTCGACACTGTTTTCTCCATAATCCTTTTAATCTCTCGATTTGATACCTCTGCTCTGCCATTATCCTGTGGATGGTATGTCGTTGCAACTTTGTGCTTTACACTATACTGCTCCAAGGGTTTTTCTAGCTGAGTGTTGCAAAAGTGGGATCCTTCGTCACTTATCAACACTCTTGGAGTACTAAATCGAGAAAAAATGTTTTTCTTTAAAAATCATATCACATTTTTTCCATCCGCTTTAGCACATGTTATTTCTTCTACCCACTTGGATACATAGTCAACTGCGAACAAAATGTACTCATTGGAAAACGATGATG
The DNA here is from genome assembly GCA_963859935.3 of Lathyrus sativus. Lineage (NCBI taxonomy): Eukaryota > Viridiplantae > Streptophyta > Magnoliopsida > Fabales > Fabaceae > Lathyrus > Lathyrus sativus. The sequence goes on along the minus strand of OZ012738.1, from coordinate 408,868,511 downwards.
GAAATGGACCAACAAAGTCTATTCCCCAACAATCAAACACCTCAACTTCCAACATGTTTTGCAATGGCATTTCATTCCGTTTTGAAATTCTACCACTCCTTTGACACTTGTCAAAACTTTGTGTATGGGCATGCACATCTTTGAACAAAGAAGGCCAATAAAAGCCCGATTGAAGGACTTTCGTTCCCGTTCTCAAACCGTTAAAATTCCTTCCATGCAGAAAGTTATGACAATGCCAAAGTATGTTATTGACCTCTTATTTTGACACACACCTTCTCAAAATTTTATCGACACCAAGCTTAAATAAATATGGTTTATCCCAAATAAAATACTTTGCGTCAGATAAAGATTTATTTTTCTAGCTATGGGTTAGACCTTCCGGTATTAATTGGCGGCCTTGTGATTTGCCATGTCGGCAAGCCAATGTCTAACATGCACCATATACAACTTATCATCAGGAAATTCTTCCTTTACCTCTATTTCATTTGTGGGTCACCGCAACGTTAACAATGCGGGATAAATGATATGCCACTAAAGTCTCGGATCCCTTTTTGTCGCGAATTTCCAAATCAAATTCTTGCAACAAAAGGACCTAATGAATTAGCCTTTGCTTTGAATCTGGCTTGGTAAGCATACACTTAATTGTTGCATGATCCGTGTAAACCACAACTCTAGATCCAATTAAATATGACCAAAATTTCTCTAATGCATACACTATCGCAAGCAACTCTTTTTCTGTTGTTGCATAGTTTATTTGAGCTTCATTCAAGACTTTTCTCATGTAGTGTATAGCATGAAAAAAATTTATTCTCTTTTGACCCAATACCGCACCTACCGCATAATCAATCGCGTCACACATGAGTTCAAAATCCATTTTCCAATTTGGAGAGATGATTATGGGTGCGGCAGTCAAACTTTGTTTTAAATAATTAAAAGCAATCATGCAAGACTCATCAAATTCAAAAGAGTTATCTGTATTGAGCAAATTGCTCAAAGACTTTGCGATTTTTGTGAAATTTTTGATGAACCTCCGATAAAATCCCGCATGACCAAGAAATCTCCTTATACCTTTCACATTCAATGGTGGTGGTAACTTTTCAATAACGTCCACCTTGGCTTGATTAACTTCAAGGCCCTTTGAAGAAACTTTGTGGTCGAGCACAATCCCTTCGGTTACCATGAAATTGCATTTCTCCCAATTAAGCCCCAAGTTGGTTTCCACATACCTTTCCAATACCACATCCAAGTTTTTCAAACAAAGATCAAACAATGGTCTAAAAACCGAGAAGTCATCCATAAAAACCTCAATTAACTTCTCAATCAAGTCCAAAAATATTACTTGCATACACCGTTGAAAAGTCGCCGGCACATTATAAAACCCAAACGAAACCCTCCTATAAGCAAAGATTCCAAAAGGGCAAGTGAAAGCAGTTTTCTCATGGTCTCCCAGGTTCACAGTAATTTGATTGTAACCCGAATAATCATCCAAAAAATAATAGAACTCTTGACCAGAAAGTCTCTCAAGCATTTGATCCATGAATGGAATAGGGAAATGATCTTTCCTCGTAGCTTGGTTTAGCCTACGATAATCACTGCACATTCTCAAACCGGTCACGATTCTTGTAGGGATCAACTCATTTTTCTCGTTTCGGATAACCGTCATCCCTCCTTTCTTCGATACCACTTGCATTGGGCTTACCCAAGGACTATCCGATATCGGATAAATCATTTCGGCATCCAACATTTTCACCACTTCCTTCCTAACTACCTCTTTCATGGTAGGATTTAAGCAATGTTGAGGTTGAGCAACCGGTTTGAAATTGTCTTCCATGAAGATCCGATGCATACAATAAGAAGGACTTATTCAATTTAAATCGAAAAGAGTCCACCCTATCGCATCTTGATTCTTTTTCAATACACCAATCAATTTTTCCTCCTCATTTTTGGTTATCTCCTTGCTTATGATCACCGGTTTATGCCCCTCATCATCAAGAAATACATATTTAAGATGAGCGGGTAACAACTTCAATTCAAGCTTGATTTCTTCATTATTTTCCTTTTTCAACATTTCCACCCTTTCTTTCAAGGGAGGAATTTTTTCCAATTCTTCAAGTTCTCGCAAACACTTTGTTGCACCCTAAAATTTGCTCAACCTTATCCCCTTGGTTTATGTTTCAATATCATTAGCATTTGCATATAGAGTCATGTACATAGCCCAATCATCTGCATAGCATAAGCATAACAAGTCATTCAGCAGGGGACCAATCATTATTTTCATCTCTAGAGGACTATTAAGAGGTTATTATCCAAATTCAATCTCATTCAAGTCATCAGAAAAGAATTTGAAAGTTGGAGAAGTCAGTAGATCAAGCATTGAGTACATCTCCTATCTGAGGATACCTGGGGATCAACAAAGAAATTGTGAGCTGTGGGCTGAGCATGGGGAGTATCTAGACATCTTGGAGGACTTAGAAAGTCATTTGGAGAAGAAAAAAAGTCATTGATGTGGTCACAAGTATTGCAGTTGAAGACAGTCAACTAGGGTTTCATCTGGGTCAACCCTGGGTCAACACTAGGTCAATTGACTGATGGAAAAAGCATTAAGGGCTATTGAAGAGATGTGGGGTTCATCATTTGACATGGAGAATAAGGATATGTTGTTATGCTAAGAAGAATTCAAGAGAAATCAAGGAGAAGAGGAGTTCCTAAATTAGGGTTTCCATGTAAAATCCCCTAGTTTAGGTCAACTTTCCAAGCAAGATAAGTCAAAAGGCAAGCTTCAAATGGATCCTTGGCCAACATGAAACTTGTAGAGGATCTCAAGACCTTTAATTTTATTGGTGGAAGACATCAAGGGGATTTATAGAACTCAAGTTATGGTCCTTGCAAGTTACAGGTCATCTGAGGTATCTGAAATTTTGTCTGTGAAAGTGACTTGACTTCCAAGCAATTTTTACCCCTCAAGGAGATTTCAAATGAATTTTCGGTCAGCATAATAGTTGTTCCTAATTGTCTTAGCTTTCTAGAATGGTATAGTATGCCTTCATATGATTTGTGGAACTCTACTTATGGTCTTGGCAAGCAAAGGGTATTTTGGTCATTTGAGAATTACAGGTCATTTTACCCTATGCCCAAAACTCATACAAGGAAGCTTCAAATGAAAAACTTTACAACATAAAACTTGTTCCAAATGACATTTTGATTCTAGAAAAGTGACCATGAGATATTGGAAAGATTCATAGCACAAGGTTTCAAAATTGTTGGATTTAATGAATAAAAATGGACTTAAAAATGAGATTTTTCATATCTTGGCCAAATGAAGCAAAATTATAGGTCATTTTGAATGGAAAGATCATTTTAAAGACATTGGCTAAAGTAGAATTTTGAGCATAGTTCATATTTTGTGAGTTATTCATGGTTGCTTGTAATGGAAGGTACATAAACCAAATTCAAGGGAAATCACACAAGGGAAGATTCTCCAAGTTTCTAGGAGGTTCTAACCTCATGTATATATTGATGTGAGATGGTTCATGCCATGGTTGGTGATTGAATTTTCTCAAAACCCCAAGTTTCACTCATTTTCTCCAAGTTGCAAAAGCTTCTCAAACCCTCTACAATCTCCATCAATTCTCACTTTTCTTGATTTGATCATCATCTAGATCATTCATAGGTCAGAATTTTATCAAAGAATTGGTTGAATTGGTCAAAGATTGTACCATTCATCTTCTTCATCCAATTTGCAAGAAGGTTTCAAGTACAAGATTCAGGAGGTTTACACACGAATCATTGCATACAGAACTCTTAATTCAGGTCACTGAGCAAGTCCCAATCACTGCAAGCATCAAATTCAAAGAGTTGCATAGCTGTTTCTCCATTTTTCAACAGGCTGGTATCTCTGCTCGATTTGCATAGTTTAGGTAGCATGATAGGGTTTTGTTAGCTTAGACTGGTTAAGCTAGGTTAGATGATGATTTCCCCAAAGTTTGGACAAGTTTCAAGGAGTTTGATCATGGTGCACAAATTCTGTTGAGGTTCATAACACGTGGAATATAGCACGATAATCCTCTCTTTATAGCTTAAAATGACCAGTATAAGGTGTAGAGTAGATGAGGATAAGTTTTGGCACGAATTGAAGCACTTGATTGCAGGTGAAAATGTTGACTCATGACTGTTATTCCCATCGAGTTGTTTGATGGAGTGAGTTTTAAGAGAAATTATTATCATGGTTGTGTAGAGGGTGAGGAGGAGAGTGTTTTTTGTCTTTGGATCGTGTTAATTCATGGAGAGACCAGGGAGAACGAAGGACTGGAAATCCATGCATGGAGATTGGAATTTCAGAAACCCTAGGTCTAAATTGGGGACGATGACTGTGTGTCGTTGGATCTTCCAGAATTATTGACTTAATCATCTAATCCTATGGCCATTATTTGAACTGAAAACGGAGGGAGAGACTCACATCAAAACGCCGCGTTTCATTAATTGAAACGTTGGGCCTTGGACTCAGTTTTTATATCCACACCCCCACTTTTCAAGCCCACATGAATAATAACTGCAACGAACTGCTTTTCTCACCCCTCTCCCTTATTTTCTTTATATTTCATTTTTTAATTTCCTTTTATCTCTCATGCATTTTCAAAAATCATATAAAATGAAAAAAAACATTATTTTTTAATAATTCTTTTTGCATAATTTTCTTTAAAGAGTCTAGAAAATTATAAAAAATAAAAATTGCATTTTATTTTTTATTTGATATTTTTCCCATATTTTCCAAATAAATAGCATTTTAAATAGTTTCATTTCATACATAAATTTGTTAATTTTTGTTCTAACCAATGCTTTAATATTTTTTGCCCATTCTTTTTAGGTTGATTAATAGACATTGTTATCTTGTAGATGCAATTTAGTTCATATTTTTAGGAGTTAGTTTTAGGTGATTAGTTTAGGTGTGAACAACATGAACAAATTAGGGTTTTAAACCAACTTAGGAGAATTGATTCATTTCCCTTAGGACTTAGAGTTTGAATAGTTCAGCTATGGGACTATAGGGGCTAGGGGTAGTTATTAGATCCCCTTAGAAATCACTAGGATTCCCCTACTGCTATTAGTATTACTGTTATATGTGATTGATTGGTGTGGTGTGCCCTCTGGGGATTACTGTTTGTCTGTGTGGGTATTGGGATTGTCTGGGGATTGGGGAAGCTGAAGACTGATGATGATGAAGCCATTGGAGATCCAGAGACTGAAGACCAACTTCCAGAGTTGGAGAGGAGATTCTTGCTAGCAGCTGCTGAGGAGATTAGGGTTTAGGAGCTAGGCAGAGCTCTAGATTAGAAAGCTTGATTCTCAAACATGGAAGGCCTTGACTGCCTCCATTCCTCTCTGTGATACAGAGTCTCTCTGAGACACTCACCCACTTCCTTTGGAAGGCTTGGTGCTATTGTCTAGGGGATAGAACTCTTGAGAGAAAATATCTTATGTGTTAGTAGCAGTTGGTTTACCACCATTGGTAGTCAACCGATTGCTTAACACTCAATTCACTCTGGTGATTGATCCCTCAGCTTGGAGGATAGGACTTGAAGAAAAGCCATTGTAGACTGAAGATTGACAACCAAAGCACTTGCTTGAAGACTGTGAAGATAGAGACTGCTACTGACTGAAGCTTGTAGTTGATTGGAGATGACTTGAAGATGGAGAGCTGTTGTAGTTGTTTATTTTTGTCGTATTTCATTTCTGATGTATTGATTGGTTTTCCTGACTGTATTGTTTGCTGTTTATCCTGCTGGGTTGAAAGTGAAGTCTGTTCACTTTTGCCTATTGTTTTCTAGGTTCGAGGTTGAGTGGGACTCCCTTGCCTCGCTTGTATTGTTGCATTCATGCATTTTACCGCTTTACTGTATATATCTGATATTGTTTCTATTTCCGTCTATTCCCTTAGGATCTCTGTTTCTCTCTGCGCAAGAGAGGAACATGATAGACACTAGGTCTTAACCCATGCATGATAACATTAGGTTAGTTTGATTCCCTTCGCAACCGTAGGTTAGAGTTCCGTCTCTACTTTCTCAAAACAAACAGAAAAACACAATAAGATTTCAAATCCAATAAAAGACACTTCTTCCGTAAAAGAATGTGAACTCATCAAGACGTCGTTTTTGTCCGCTTGGACTGCTAATCAGAAAAACCTTTTTCAGAAGGAATAAAATCAACCAAGACAGACCTGTGTCGTACGTGGCCCGAACTACGTTTGCTCTGATCTTCCATGCTGCGTGGAAGTACGTAGGCATAGGATGCGATATCCTAGCGAGCAACCTTCCCCTTCTTTCCCATAGGTAGGCGAACTACGTTGACTCTGATTTCTCGTTCCAGACGGGAATACGTAGGCATAAAGTGCGATACTTTGCCGAGTCATTTTATTTTCATTCTATTTTCTTTTAACCCTTGACCATAGTTTAGATAGAATAACAATCCATACCCGAAAACAAGCGTGGATCCCGTCGAGTACGACGGACGTGAGGGGTGCTAATACCTTCCCCTTGCGTAACCGACTCCCGAATCCAGGTTTTGGTTGCGATGACCATACCTTTCCCGTGTTGTGCGAGGTTTACTCTGAGCGTTTCCTTTCCCTCTCGTGGGATAAATAACGCACGGTGGCGACTCTTCTGTTCAGCCGGCGCCGATTTTTGCAGTAGCGACAGCTGGCGACTCTGCTGGGGACCCAACGTCCCCTGGCTGCTAAGGACTGCGATAGTTCTTATGCATTTGAGATCCAACGTCCCTTAAGAGAGTCAATCCTAACGCTTGTTTTCCCGTCGAGGATTTTGTATGGATTTATATTTCTGACCTTTATTTTCAGCATTATATATATTGATTATTATTGATGTATCTTGGGGTGTGACGGGTGTTCTGATATTGAGTGAGAAGCCGGACCTGGGCTTGAGTGCACCTTAGACTTAGAGTAGAGATTAGTGGGCGCGCACGTGCTTTGCATGTCCTAGTGTCCCGCGAAATCTACGCTCAGACGAGGTTCTTCTGGTTGGCCTCCTGTCCTGCCCTTTAGGTGGCTCGGGTTGCTGGTTAGTTGGATTGTCGACTCTGGGGACCGATCATTTGGAAGTTGGCTAAGTGAGGCCTCTTAAGGATTTGATGATGCCACTCCTTCTGGGAATCGTATCATCAACCCTGAAAGTCTGTGACGCCGACGACCGCATAGGATGCCATACCTTTGTCAGTTACTAGGACATCCACCTGTGAGAGGGTTTGGGGATATGCAGGTAACTAGACCTTCAGATACCGGTTATTCCTTGATCAGAGATCCTGGGTATTTATGTTATGAGGTCTGTCAGAGACCATTTGGAGAGGCGTTATGAGGTCTGTCAGAGACCAGTTCGAGATGTGTTATGAGGTCTGTCAGAGACCAGTTGGAGAGTTCTGAGGTCTGTCAGAGACCAGTTGGATAGTTCTGAGGTCGGTCAGAGACCATTTGGAGATATGATTTGGGGTCTACCAGAGACCAGTCTGAGTTATGGTTTGAGGTCTGTCAGAGACCATTGTTGGAGCTTTGTTGTAGGTCTATCCGAGACCAGGGTTTGAGGACTTCTAAAGAGTCTATCGGAGACTTCTTGATATGGTTCAGGCTATTCAGCTACGGCCTTTGGTCCCTGTTGCATGTCACTTGCATTGCATTGCTTGCATACTCATCATCATTGCATCCTACTAACGTGCGTCTGTGCTGCAGGTGCATTTGCATTCCCCCGGTTCTAGTGTCTGGAATTCTGAGTATTTGATCATGGCTGGCTTGAGGATGACCGTTGCGTATAAGCTACCTATCCCCGATGTTACTCCACTCCTGGGTCTGATTTCTCTTGCAGATGAGGATGTCCGTAGAAGCTTCAGGCAGAGTTACGGACGGCTGTTGAGTTTAGTTCGCAGGTCTACTGATGATGAATTGAATGGGTTGTACACCTTAATGCAATTCTATGACCCGGCTTTGAGATGTTTTACGTTTGCGGATTTTATCTTAGGGCCCACCATGGAGGAGTATGTAAAGTTTACCGAGCTGCCCGTTCAGAATGCAGTCCCTTTTATTCACTCAACCGCTGAGCCCAATCTGAAGGATTTAGCCAAGGCCCTGCATATGAATGCTTCTGACTTGTTGATGACTGCGTGGCGAGGGGTTCCGGGTTTTTCTCTTCAGTTTCTGGTTGGTAAGGCTCAAGAGTATGCCAAGAATGGGTGTTGGGTGGTCTTTAACGCTATTTTGGCCCTCTGCATTTATGGGATAGTGTTGTTCCCTAACTTCCCAAACTTCGTGGACATGGATGCATTTCATCTATTTGCTGCCGGTAACCCAGTACCAACACTGATCGGGGACTTTTACCATTCGATGCATTACAAGAATGAAAACAGGAGAGGCAAGAATGTCTCCTGTTGCGTACCTTTGCTGTATATGTGGTTCAAGAGTCATTTTCCATCAAGGGGACCTTTCATGGATAATGCAATCACGCCCGACTGGCCAGAGCATATGATGAGGTTAACTTCTGAAGACGTGGAGTGGTTTGATAGAGATTTGCTGGGATCCAAGCTTATATTCAGTTGTTCTGGGTACCCTAATGTCCCGCTGATAGGGAGGAAAGGGTGTATCAACTACAACCCTTCTCTGTTCGTCCGTCAGTTCGGATATGCGCTGAAGAGCCCGCCAAAGGAAGAAGAAGTACAGGAATCTCTGCACTTCACCGGAGACGTGAAGGGGGAGTTATTAGCTAAGTTGCAGCATGCCTGGACGCGAATTAACCGAAGAGGGAAGCCGTTGTTAGGAAAGAACGACTGTCAGGCCTATGCACCGTATAGAGTTTGGATTCAGGAGAGAGCCAGTCAGTTGAGGATGCCATTTCCAGATGTACCAGTTCTTGTTCCTATTCCGGTAGCAGAGCCAACTACTGTTTCTAAAGAGGCCTACAAGCAGGTTGTGAAAGAAAAAGAAGCCCTGATGAAGATCAACGAAGGGTTGGAGCAGGAGCTAGCCCAGATACCCAGTGAGAAAAACAAGGCCGTGTATGCTTTCCAACAGCAGATCGAGCTAATGAACAGATTAGGGGCTGAGTTGACTGAGGAGAGGAAGAAGCGCGAACGTCTGGGGCAAGAGTTCAGAAGTTCCCATGACATGCTTGAATCCAAGAAGAAAGCGCTTGACATCGCTCACCGAGAGATCTCTTCTTGCAATAAGACCTGGAATGCCACGCTCACCAACAATAAGAAGAGGGAAGATAAGTTGAAGCAGCAAATCTCCGACCTTGAAGAGCAGTTGAAGTCCAGCATCAAGAAGTGTGAAGAAGAAGTGATGACCCGGTACAGTCTCCAGAACGCACTGAACAAGGCCATCAAAGGCAGAGATGAAGCTGTGTCTCAGAAGCGTAAACTAGAAGATCGCTTCGGAGACGGGGCATGGGAAGAAACTGCTGAAGACGTACGCCGTGTTCTTAAGAAAAGGAACCAACTTGTTGAAGGGCTGCTTGCTCGACCGAGTCATCCGGAGACCAAGAAGTTGCTAGAAGAGTGCCAGACTTATGGGAGGATTTGATCATTTCATGTAGTAACTTGTATGCTTTACTTGCATAGTGCTGACCATCACCAGGATTGTTGGTTGAGGTCATGCCTTCTCTTTGTACTCTCAGTAACATTGTATTCTTGGCCTATTGGTTTTCTCAACAATATATGAGGCTTTCTGTGATTCAGCTCCGATCTTTATATTGTTAGCACTGTCACTGCACCGGCACCTTCACACTAGAATCGAGGGACGAATTTCCCTAATGCACAGACACACATTGCATTGCATTCATATTCATATTGCATTACAGGTAATCTTTGGATGGTGTCTTATTTCCTGCTCTGTAACAGGTACTTTTCAGGATTGCGGATCAGCACCCGCACCGCTATTCTACTCGCACCAACTGTCGAAGAATCATGGATCAAATGCAGAACGAGATGCAAGATGTGCGCGAGAAGCTAGCTCTCTTTATGCAGACCATGGAAGCTATTGCAAAAGGTCAGGAGAATTTGCAAGCCATGGTCCAGCCTCTGTTGGCCCGAAATGCTGGTCACGGCAACGAGGATCATCAGTCTGTGCGAGTCGATACTGCTCATGGAGATGGCACTCCCATGCTAGTGGCTCCACCTGTAGTCAACATACCTGCTGCTAATGTCAACAACGCTACCGCTGCTGTGAACGGTAACGTCATAGTTGGGAATGAGACTGCTGTCCATAACGTTGGGCTTGGTGATGTCAACTTGGGTGATAATATGGGAGGCAACGACTTTGTCAATGCTGGGTTCGGGTTCAACGATCAGGGATTCGATAACACTGGGAAATATGGTTTCAATGCTCAAGGCTTTGGGCAAGATGGTTATGGTGTGGCCAATCAGGGTTTCGGAGGTTTCGGAAATGGAAACGGCGCTGGGTTTATGGCTTTTGGGCCTGCTGGAGGTTTTCAAGGGTACGGCAACAGAGGACGAGGTCCGGGGATGAATCAGATCAGGGCTGGACGTAATAATGGATATGACGGGTATGGAGCTGGGAATGGTATGTGGCAAGAAGATCAGCAGGAGGACGCTTTCTCCGGCGGAGGTTTCGAAGGGCCGATGGATGACTCCCAGAAGATCAGAATGCTGGAAGAGCAGATGAGGGGGGTTCTGAACCAAAGTGCTGTGGGCTTGGACATGGCAACAATGGGGCTGGTACCTGGCTTGAGGGTGCCAATCAAATTCAAAGCTCCTACGTTTGATAAGTATAAAGGGGACACGTGTCCGAAAGTGCATGTGCGGGCTTATTACAGAAAGATGTCTGCATACTCAACTGATGAGAGAATGCTAATGCATTTCTTTCAAGATAGTTTGTCAGGCCCTTCCCTAGAGTGGTATATGGGGTTGGAGCCAACCAATATCAAGACATGGAAGCAATTGGCAGAGGCATTTGTAGCACACTACAAGTATAACAGCGATTTGGCGCCCAATCGGGTCCAATTGGCAGGGTTGTCGCAGAAGAAGGGGGAGAGCTTTAAAGAGTACGCGCAAAGGTGGCGCGATATGGCTGCCAGGGTCCGTCCTCCTGTAGAAGATAAGGAAATGAACGACATGTTCGTCGGCACATTCACAGGCTTGTTTCATGACATGCTGTTTCATACATCTCTGGCCATTTTTTCAGACCTAATTCTGATGGGGGAAAAGATCGAGCGTAATATTAAGCAAGGAAAGTTCCAGGCTGAGGAATCAACTGCATCTGGCAGTAATAGGAAAGCTTTTGGTGGGCGCCGTCAGGGCGAGGCAAGCGCAGTATTTGGAGGCCAAGGTCGAGGCCGAGGCAGAGGTCGGAACCAATATCATCAGCCGCAGCAGGTGGCGAGTGTTACTATTCCATATCAGCAACAACCACTTCAACAACAACAACCGGTTCAGCAGCAGCCAATGCAACAGCAACAGTAGCAGCAGCCTCAGCAGGGGGCACAGCAGGCTCAGCGAAGATTCCAGGGTGGTAAACCCAGAAGAGTGTTCGAGAAGCCTCCCTCAACCTATGCAGATTTGTTGCAGACATTGTTGGGTTTGAACCTGGTAGAGAAGAGAACTCTGGCACCGATCACGAGAACGCCTCCGTTTGGTTATGATGCAAGCAGGCGCTGTGAGTTTCATTCTGGGGCTCCGGGCCACGATATAGAGGGTTGCCATGCTTTTAAGCATGTTGTGCAGGATTTTTTGGACAATAAGACTATCAATTTCGGAACGGCAGGTCCGAATATAGTGCAGAAGCCCATGCCTAATCATGGGGCAAACGCCATTCTGACTGAGGAAGCGTTGAATCTGATTATGAATATCGACGATTTAAAAACGCCGCTGAGCGAGATAAAGAGCAGACTGTTACAAGGGGGTGTTTATCCAGGATGTGACGAGTATTGCTTAGAATGCTGGACCCTAGCTGGGGGGTGTGATGATTTGAAGAAAGGCATTCAGGCTTTAATTGATGGAGGCACATTGCAGTTTGACCGAGCAGCAACCGAAGAGCCCGCAAGGGTAGTAGCAGATGATCAGAGTGATGTGGCCACTGTAACAATTCCGCGAAAGACAATCACTATTGCAGCACCAGTTCAGCGACCACCGATCACCATAACTAAGGCCGGACCAATCCCGTACGAGAGCACGAGAGCAGTCCCATGGTCATATGGGTTGGAGGTGTATTGTGACGGGATAAAGATTGATGTTAATAAATAGCCAGCTGAGACTGTCGATAATGTTGTTGGTTCAGGAGGTATGACAAGGAGTGGTAGGATCTTCATATCGCCTGAAGTGGAGGCCGAAAGACTAGCGAAAGGAAAAGGGAAGGTGGTTGAGAATGTCCCAGTGCAAGCAAGCGAAAAAGAAGCGGCATCGAAAGATGTAGAAGAGTTTATGCGCTTGATTCGAAAAAGTGATTATAAGATTGTGGAGCATCTGCAGCAGACGCCGTCCAAAATATCCATCTTGTCATTACTCTTATGTTCTGAAGCTCACAGAAATGCTTTGTTGAAAGTCCTGGATACTTCCTTCGTCCCCCAAGACGTCTCTGTAAATCAGCTGGAAGGAGTGTTGGCACATGTAAATGCAGGCCATAGCTTGGGCTTTACCGACTTCGATTTGACCCCGAAAGGGAGAGATCATAATATGGCGCTGCACATATCTGTTGAATGTAGGGGATCAGTAATGTCGCATGTATTGGTCGACACCGGATCGTCTTTGAATGTGCTGCCCAAGAAGGCGATGATGAAGCTGGATGTTAGAGGAATCTTGTGCACGCCCAGTGACTTGGTAGTCAGAGCGTTTGACGGCACGCGGAGAACAGTCTTTGGATCGATAACATTGCCCCTGCAGGTGGGGCCGGAGGTGTTTGCAACTGAGTTTTATATCATGGATATACAACCTGCGTACAGCTGCTTGCTCGGACGACCCTGGATTCATGGGGCTGGGGCAGTCACGTCCACCCTGCATCAGAAGCTAAAGTATATGGTCGGAGACAGCGTAGTCACCGTATGCGGAGAAGAAGACATCCTGGTCAGCCATCTATCGTCGTTTAAATATGTGGAGGTCGACGGAGAGATCCACGAGACGCCCTGCCAGGCATTTGAAGGGTTGCGCATCAAGGACAAAGGTCCCGGGCCTAGCAAAGCGTCGGAGATAGCCGTCTCATCGTACAAAGAAGCTCAAGCTCTAGTGGAGGCCGGAGAAGCAAAGGGCTGGGGAAAAGTGCTGGATATTCCTGTAAAGATGGACCGGTTCGGGCTGGGATACCAACCGTCGTCGTCAGCACCTGCTGTGGGGCCACCCCGTTTCAGAGGGCCAATCACCATCTCTGCCAGTGGAGTGTGTCATGAGACCGTCAACGCTGCTTCGGAGTCTGACGAAGGAGACAGCGACTGTGATATGGATGCCTGGATTCAGCCAAGCACGCCAGGACAAGGACTGTGCAACTGGTCTATTCAGGAGCTTGTTCCTGTGACTCTTAAACAGTAATGCTTTGCTTTATTAATTGTTGAATAATCTGATGTCTTGCCCGGGGCATCAGGATTTGCTTAGGGCTGTGTTGTTATGAACATTGCGTGTTAATCATTAAATAAATGGCGTTTTTCATGTGCAAATACTGTAATCCCTGTCTTTCTTGTTTTATATTTTTCAATAAAATGGCAACGTGGTTATTCACTTTATACGCATTTTGAAGCACTTAACCATTCATTTTGCAGGATAACATTTTCAGATGACATCGTTGAACCACCTATGACTTGTCCCGACTTTGAGCACCCGGTATTTCAGGCCGAAGAAGAGGTTGTCGAAGATAGTGACGTTCCTGAAGAACTATCTTGGTTGGTGAAGCAAGAGGAAAGAGCCATTCTGCCTCACGACGAGGTCATCGAAATTATCAACTTGGGGTTGGAAGGGGTAGAGAAGAATATCTGTATCGGGGCCGCACTGCAGAGCGATATCAAGCGAAGACTGGTTGAAATGCTCCGAGAGTATAGCGATGTATTCGCTTGGTCGTATGAAGATATACCAGGGCTCGATACAGATATGGTTATGCATCGCCTGCCACTGAAAGAAGATTGCCCGCCGGTCAAACAAAAGCTTCGCAGAACTCGACCAGATATGGCAGTGAAGATCAAAGAGGAAGTTCAAAAACAGTGGGACGCTGGGTTCCTGGCTGTGACAAAATACCCCTCATGGGTTGCTAACATCGTACCAGTGCCAAAGAAAGATGGCAAGGTGCGGATGTGTGTTGATTACAGAGATTTGAATAAAGCAAGCCCAAAAGACGACTTTCCGCTTCCTCATATTAACATGCTAGTTGATAATACTGCTCAATACTCCGTATTCTCCTTCATGGATGGCTTTTCAGGCTATAACCAGATTAAAATGGCGCCAGAGGATATGGAGAAGACCACTTTCATAACGCCTTGGGGAACATTTTGCTACAAAGTGATGCCCTTTGGTTTGAAGAATGCTGGGGCAACATATCAGCGTGCGATGACGACTCTTTTTCATGATATGATGCATAAAGAGATCGAAGCTTATGTTGACGATATGATTGCCAAATCCCAGACGGAGGAAGAGCATCTGGTAAATCTGTTGAAGTTATTTAAAAGGCTTAGGAAGTTCAGGCTGAGACTGAACCCTAACAAATGCACCTTCGGGGTGAGATCGGGTAAACTGCTGGGGTTTATCGTAAGCGAAAGAGGAATAGAGGTCGATCCTGCTAAAATAAAAGCGATCCAAGAAATGCCGACGCCTAAAACAGAGAAAGAGGTGCGCGGGTTTTTAGGGAGGTTGAACTACATCGCCCGGTTCATATCTCACCTAACTGCTACGTGTGAACCATTATTTAAGCTGTTGAAGAAAGATCAAGCTGTAACGTGGAACGAAAATTGTCAAAAGGCGTTCGATAAAATAAAGCAGTATTTGCAGGAGCCTCCTATTTTGATACCCCCAGTGGCAGGGAGACCCTTGATTATGTATTTGACAGTTCTTGAGGGAAGCATGGGTTGTGTTCTCGGTCAGCACGACGAGACAGGAAGGAAAGAGCATGCAATTTACTACTTGAGTAAGAAATTTACAGATTGTGAATCTCGATACTCAATGTTGTAGAAAACTTGTTGCGCGCTAGCCTGGGCCGCCAAGCGATTGAGGCAATACATGCTGAATCATACAACCATGCTTATCTCGAAGATGGATCCTATCAAATATGTATTCGAAAAGCAGGCGTTGTCAGGGAGAATTGCCCGTTGGCAGATGGTCTTGACTGAATACGACATCCAATACGTCTCGCAAAAGGCAATAAAGGGGAGTGTGTTGTCTGAGTATTTGGCTGAGCAGCCTATTGAAGATTACCAATCGATGAGGTTTGATTTTCCTGACGAGGATATCATGTACCTAAAGATGAAAGATTGTGAAGAGCCGTTGCCAGACGAGGGACCGGAGTTGGGTTCCAAATGGAAGATGATATTTGACGGAGCTGTGAATGCTTACGGTAGCGGAATAGGGGCAATCATCACTACGCCACACGGGTCGCACATCCCGTTTACTGCCCGATTGACCTTTGCCGTTACCAATAATGAGGCCGAATACGAAGCTTGTATAATGGGGCTTGAAGAAGCCATTGATTTGCGAATCAAGAATTTAGACGTATATGGAGATTCAGCTCTGGTGGTGAATCAAATCAAAGGAGAATGGGAGACACGTCAGCCCAATCTGATACATTACATGAACTATGCAAGGAGATTGCTGCCTTTCTTCGACAAGGTTGAGTTGCATTATGTGCCGCGGGCCGAGAATCAAATGGCTGACGCTCTCGCCACTTTGTCTTCCATGTACAAAGTCAACTTCTGGAACGAAGCTCCCCGAATCGTTATTTCTCGGCTTGACAGGCCAGCTTATGTATTTGCTATTGATGAGGCATCCGATGACAAACCGTGGTATTTTGATATCCTTAATTTTCTGAAGAATAAAGAGTATCCGGCTGGGACATTCAGTCAAGATCAGAAGACTCTCAGGAGATTAGCGGGTAATTTCTATTTGAATCCAGATGGTGTCTTGTACAGAAGAAACCACGATTTGGTGCTGTTGCGTTGTGTAGATGAAAAAGAGGCAAAGCTCCTCATGGAGGAAATACACGAAGGTACCTTTGGTACGCATGCCGGTGGGCATGCTATGACGAGAAAGTTGCTGCGGGCAGGTTACTTTTGGCTGACTAAGGAAACTGACTGTTTCAAGTTTGCGAGGAAGTGCCACAAGTGCCAAATCTATGCTGATAAGATCCATGTGCCTCCAAGTCCTCTGAATGTGATGTCATCGCCATGGCCATTCTCGATGTGGGGAATCGATATGATTGGAAAGATCGAGCCGACGGCTTCTAATGGGCACCGGTTCATTCTAGTAGCAATCGGTTACTTCACCAAGTGGGTGGAAGCGGCGTCTTACGCAAACGTGACGAAGCAAGTGGTGGCCAGATTCATTAAGAGAGATATCATTTGCCGATATGGGATTCCCGAGCGGATAATCACGGATAATGGTTCAAACCTGAACAACAAAATGATGAAGGAGCTCTGTCAGAATTTCAAGATCGAACATCACAACTCCTCCCCTTACCGACCCAAGATGAATGGCGCTGTCGAGGCGGCCAATAAGAATATCAAGAAGATTGTCCAGAAAATGGTGGTGACCTATAAGGATTGGCACGAGATGCTACCTTTCGCTTTGCACGGTTATCGCACGACGGTGCGCACATCAACCGGGGCAACCCCGTTCTCGTTAGTATATGGAATGGAAGCGGTGTTACCATTGGAAGTTGAGATCCCTTCTCTGAGGGTATTGCGAGATGTTCAGCTGGACGAGGCAGAATGGGTGAAAGACAGGTTGAACCAATTGAGTTTGATGGATGAGAAGAGGCTAGCTTCTCTAGCATACGGTCGTTTATACCAGAGCCGAATGAAGAAAGCGTATGATAAGAAAATACATCCGCGAAGCTTTCAGACGGGCGACCTTGTGCTGAAAAGGATTCTCCCGCCGCAAGCAGATCACAGGGGCAAGTGGACCCCCAACTACGAAGGGCCATACGTTGTCAGGAAAGTCTTCTCAGGAGGAGCGTTGTTGTTGTCCACCATGGACGGTGAAGACTTTACGTCGCCTGTGAATTCGGACGCAGTTAAAAAATACTTTGCTTAAAATTGACCCGCTGGACAGAAAAAGAGAGTCCAGGCAAAAATGGGGCATCCTGGCGAACCAAAAACAGAATGAAAGGTTCGGGCAAAAGTTAGGGATAAAAGTGAAAAAATGTACACCCGCGAAGTTGAAAACCTACACTGGGCGGCTTCGGCAAAAAGGGGTATCCCGGTGAACTGAAAACCCGTGAAGGGCGGTTCACGCAAAAGTTAGGGATTTGAAAAGCAAATGACTGCGGTCCGAATTTGATACTGCATTAAGCATCAGTGCGGGAAAATGCCTAAGGGATCGGTTATCTGATACAATCGCTTCAGAAGTCTGGATACCGGGAAAACATTAGAGTCGGATGAGTCATAGGAGGATCAATTCGTGGTGTTCGTCTGCATCCCGTTGCCGACATGTGTACAAAATTTAATTTGTCAAAGTATTTATGCTTCTTGTGCATACTTGTATATTTGCTTTGCGTAGCTTCCTCATTCTAGGAGTTACATCCCGTGTACAAAACTCCGCCCATTCAGGGGCCCAATCAATAAAATATGTTATTCAGTACTTGATGCTGGTTCTTTACTGTGTTGTGCATGATAAAACACCTAAGTTTATTGAAACTAGCATGTGTATAACATCACTGGCCCTTGCCAACAATTGCCAAAGCTTTGAAGTAACTGAAAATAACGTCACTAACCTGAATCGATTTGGTTGCATAGGCTTGTCTTGTTTTGTTTGTGTTGTTGCAGTTTTCACAACCGTACGAGGAAGTTGACCAAAAGGTTGCAATAGCGAAAGACTTGATCTCCACGCAGGTCATGCATGATCTCGCTGAAGAAGGATCGAACTCCCCCACCTAGTCGCAGCTTAGTCGAAAGGCATTCTCCAGCAAAGCCATTTATTCTCAGCAGGGTTGGCGATTCCAAAATTATAGGCTGTATTCAGGCAGTGTGGTGTCCCCCAGAAGGATTCCCCATCTCAAGCAGGGTGGTTCAGCCTCAGAAGATTAATTTTCCCAAATGGGTGAGCTGTATTCAGGCAGTTTACCTTTCCCTGCAGGGTCATTTACTCTCCCCCAGCGGAGTCAGTTGGTTTCCCCAAGAGAATCATCCCATCCCCAGCGGAATTCTCTTCTCAGCAGGTATTTTCATTCCTCCCAGTGGAACTCGAAGATTAAGACTCTCCCCGGCAGAGTTGGTGTGGCGCATTGGCATTTATTTTTGCCGAAATACCGTGTGATATCCGTTCATTTCCCCGCAGAAGTTCGATCATACCAGGCACATCTGTTAGTCTCCAGCAGAGTTATATTCCCCAGCAGGGTGTCACCTCAGCGAGGTGATTGGCATTGAGTTCCCAATTTCCCAGCTGAGTCGACTTCATTCTCCCAGCATTTATTTTGCTGGGATAGTTCTGTAGCATCTGGCTATCCCCAGCGGAGTTGGCATTATCTTCAGCATTTATTTTGCTGAAGCAGCGTCTATACCCGTCAGTTCGAGTCTGCATTTGCATTGGCATATAGTGTCATACTTGCGTCCACCAAATAAAAGCGTAGCATTTCCATGTCGAATGGAGCATCGCATCATTGTCGAACACATGCATTTTGAAACATAAACTAGGTTGGCTAATCGTTTGTTTCAAGTATTGTTTCTCTTGCAGGTGGGAGGAGTTCTTGCTCCAATAAATCAATAAACATTCGAAGTCTCAGCATGAGACATTTAACGAAGTGTCAGCTTTGGCACTACTTCCCACAGGGTCAGCGGGATAAGTTTCTCTTTGTCCCCAAGCAGAGTTACTTATTTCCCCGCCAAGATTTCCTGTTGAAGTTTCTCTAGTCCGACCAGTGGATCGTTTCCTTCAAAGTTGTTACGTCAGCATTAAAAGGTTGCATGAACCAGAATTTCAGAGGCTACCGCCAGTTATCAGAACAGGCCTCCGGTAGTCAGGTTTCCAAATATCCCCAGTAGAGCCAGCTGCAAAGATGCTGTAAGGTCAGTGATAAGAAGTTTGCGGACCAATGGAAGGATGAGTCCTAACGTGGACAGTTTTATTTCCTGGGCTGATAGAGAGTGCTAGTCCTAACGTGGACAGGTTCGATTTCTCAGAATTGATAAAAAGTGGGGGTCCTAACGTGGACAGATTGATTCCCTCAGGTGACGATGTGTGTTAGTCCTGACGTGGACAGATTCGAGTTCTCGGTATTGATTGAGTGTGGAGTTCTGACGTTGACAAAGTTGGTTACTTTTCGTGTCGGTGTCCTGACGTGGACCATTTACTTTCAGCAAATAGCTTTATTCGTAATGGTGAAAGGGGTGTCCTGACGTGGACAAGTTTGTAGTTCTTTGTGATGACAAAACGCGAGAGTCCTGGCGTGGACAAATTTATCCTTCTTCGTGTTGTTGGTAGAGTGTGTGTCCTGACGTGGACGAGTTTTATTTCCCCAGCAAGTCCTGACGTGGACATGTCTCACTTCCCAATGGGTCAGAGGTGCATGAGTCCTAACGTGGACAAGTTTTATTTCCTCAGCGGAGTCCTGACGTGGACAGATCAAGACGAAACGTGAGTCCTGACGTGGATAAGGTTATTCCTTACGCGGAAAGAGAAGCTTTAGTTCCTTACGTGGAAAAGCAAGTTCAGTCCTGACGTGGACAGACGCAGAAAAGACGAGTTGGTTTCCTTACGTGGAAAGATCGTGATTCCGTACGTGGAATGAAGTTAGTCCTGACGTGGACAGATCGAAGTTATTCCTTACGTGGAAAGGTGAGTCCTAACGTGGACGGTGTTGTTCCTTACGTGGACATATCAAGATGAGATTCCTTACGTGGAAAAAAGATGTAGTCCTTACGTGGACAGATCAAGAAAGATTTGATTCCTAACGTGGAAAAGATGGTGATTCCTTACGTGGAAGATTGTGTTCCTAACATGGAAAGTTTGTATTCCTAATGTGGAAAGATATGATTCCGTACGTGGAAAGATTGAGTCCTTACGTGGACATATCAAGAGCATTCCTTACGTGGAAGAAAAATGGTTTCCTTACGTGGAAAAACGAGTTTATTCCTTACGTGGAAAAATTGAGTCCTTACGCGGACATATCAAGATTGATCGCCAACGTGGATAAAAGTTGATTCCTAACATGGAAAAGAAGTTGATTCCTGACGTGGAAAGAGAAGTTGTTTCCTTACGTGGAAAAGTTTAGTCCTGACGCGGACAGATCAAAGAAGTTATTCCTAACGTGGAAGAAGAAGATGGATTCCTTACGTGGAAAGGTGAGCCCTAACGTGGACGATGTATTACTGGCATGCAGAAGTGTGGTCCTGACGCGGACAGAATCAGAAAGATTGCGGTTCCCTTACGTGGAAAGGTGTTATTCCTTACGTGGAAAGACGAGTAATCCCCAGCACGGTCGCTACGAGATCAGTGGGTTGTCGTAACAGTCAAACTTAGTCGATGAATGTCGTTCCCCAAGCAGCGGAGCAGTGCATTTCTGCGGTTGGCAAATTTCTGGTTTCACTTGTATTCAACCGTCTCGTACCACGAATGTCTGAAGGCTCCGGGCTCTTCACCCAATCGGGTCCAAGTCGCTTGAATAGGGGCAGCTGTTGCACCCTAAAATTTGCTCAACCTTATCCCCTTGGTTTATGTTTCAATATCATTAGCATTTGCATATAGAGTCATGTACATAGCCCAATCATCTGCATAGCATAAGCATAGCAAGTCATTCAGCAGGGGACCAATCATTATTTTCATCTCTAGAGGCCTATTAAGAGGTTATTATCCAAATTCAATCTCATTCAAGTCATCAGAAAAGAATTTGAAAGTTGGAGAAGTCAGTAGATCAAGCATTGAGTACATCTTCTATCTGAGGATACCTGGGGATCAACAAAGAAATTGTGAGCTGTGGGCTGAGCATGGGGAGTATCTAGACATCTTGGAGGACTTAGAAAATCATTTGGAGAAGAAAACAAGTCATTGATGTGGTCACAAGTATTGCAGTTGAAGACAGTCAACTAGGGTTTCATCTGGGTCAACCCTGGGTCAACACTAGGTCAATTGACTGATAGAAAAAGCATTAAGGGCTATTGAAGAGATGTGGGGTTCATCATTTGACATGGATAATAAGTATATGTTGTTATGCTAAGAAGAATTCAAGAGAAATCAAGGAGAAGAGGAGTTCCTAAATTAGGGTTTCCATGTAAAATCCCCTAGTTTAGGTCAACTTTCCAAGCAAGATAAGTCAAAAGGCAAGCTTCAAATGGATCCTTGGCCAACATTAAACTTGTAGAGGATCTCAAGACCTTTAATTTGAGTGGTGGAAGACATCAAGGGGATTTATAGAACTCAAGTTATGGTCCTTGCAAGTTACAGGTCATCTGAGGTATCTGAAATTTTGTCTATGAAAGTGACTTGACTTCCAAGCAATTTTTACCCCTCAAGGAGATTTCAAATGAATTTCTGGTAAACATAATAGTTGTTCCTCATTGTCTTAGCTTTCTAGAATGGTATAGTATGCCTTCATTCGATTTGTGGAACTCTACTTATGGTCTTGGCAAGCAAAGGGTATTTTGGTCATTTGAGAATTACAAGTCATTTTACCCTATGCCCAAAACTCATACAAGGAAGCTTCAAATGAAAAACTTTACAACATCAAACTTGTTCCAAATGACATTTTGAGTCTATAAAAGTGACCATGAGAGATTGGAAAGATTCATAGCACAAGGTTTCAAAATTGTTGGATTTAATGAATAAAAATGGACTTAAAAATGAGATTTTTCATATCTTGGCCAAATGAAGCAAAATTATAGGTCATTTTGAATGGAAATATCATTTTAAAGACATTGGCTAAAGTAGAATTTTGAGCATAGTTCATATTTTGTGAGTTATTCATGGTTGCTTGTAATGGAAGGTACATAAACCAAATTCAAGGGAAATCACACAAGGGAAGATTCTCCAAGTTTCTAGGAGGTTCTAACCTCATGTATATATTGATGTGAGATGGTTCATGCCATGGTTGGTGATTGCATTTTCTCAAAACCCCAAGTTTCACTCATTTTCTCCAAGTTGCAAAAGCTTCTCAAACCCTCTACAATCTCCATCAATTCTCACTTTTCTTGATTTGATCATCATCTAGATCATTCATAGGTCAGAATTTTATCAAAGAATTGGTTGAATTGGTCAAAGATTGTACCATTCATCTTCTTCATCCAATTTGCAAGAAGGTTTCAAGTACAAGATTCAGGAGGTTTACACACGAATCATTGCATACAGAACTCTTAATTCAGGTCACTGAGCAAGTCCCAATCACTACAAGCATCAAATTCAAAGAGTTGCATAGCTGTTTCTCCATTTTTCAACAGGTTGGTATCTCTGCTCGATTTGCATAGTTTAGGTAGCATGATAGGGTTTTGTTAGCTTAGACTGGTTAAGCTAGGTTAGATGATGATTTCCCCAAAGTTTGGACAAGTTTCAAGGAGTTTGATCATGGTGCACAAATTCTGTTGAGGTTCATAACACGTGGAATATAACACGATAATCCTCTCTTTATAGCTTAAAATGACCAGTATAAGGTGTAGAGTAGATGAGGATAAGTTTTGGCACGAATTGAAGCACTTGATTGCAGGTGAAAATGTTGACTCATAACTGTTATTCCCATCGAGTTGTTTGATGGAGTGAGTTTTAAGAGAAATTATTATCATGGTTGTGTAGAGGGTGAGGAGGAGAGTGTTTTTTGTCTTTGGATCGTGTTAATTCATGGAGAGACCAGGGAGAACGAAGGACTGGAAATCCATGCATGGAGATTGGAATTTCAGAAACCCTAGGTCTAACTTGGGGACGATGACTGTGTGCCGTTGGATCTTCCAGAATTATTGACTTAATCATCTAATCCTATGGCCATTATTTGAACTGAAAACGGAGGGAGAGACTCACATCAAAACGCCGCGTTTCATTAATTGAAACGTTGGGCCTTGGACTCAGTTTTTATATCCACACCCCCACTTTTCAAGCCCACATGAATAATAACTGCAACGAACTGCTTTTCTCACCCCTCTCCCTTATTTTCTTTATATTTCATTTTTTAATTTCCTTTTATCTCTCATGCATTTTCAAAAATCATATAAAATGAAAAAAACATTATTTTTTAATAATTCTTTTTGCATAATTTTCTTTAAAGAGTCTAGAAAATTATAAAAAATAAAAATTGCATTTTATTTTTTATTTGATATTTTTCCCATATTTTCCAAATAAATAGCATTTTAAATAGTTTCATTTCATACATAAATTTGTTAATTTTTGTTCTAACCAATGCTTTAATATTTTTTGCCCATTCTTTTTAGGTTGATTAATAGACATTGTTATCTTGTAGATGCAATTTAGTTCATATTTTTAGGAGTTAGTTTTAGGTGATTAGTTTAGGTGTGAAGAACATGAACAAATTAGGGTTTTAAACCAACTTAGGAGAATTGATTCATTTCCCTTAGGACTTAGAGTTTGAATAGTTCAGCTATGGGACTATAGGGGCTAGGGGTAGTTATTAGATCCCCTTAGAAATCACTAGGATTCCCCTACTGCTATTAGTATTACTGTTATATGTGATTGATTGGTGTGGTGGGCCCTCTGGGGATTACTGTTTGTCTGTGTGGGTATTGGGATTGTCTGGGGATTGGGGAAGCTGAAGACTGATGATGATGAAGCCATTGGAGATCCAGAGACTGAAGACCAACTTCCAGAGTTGGAGAGGAGATTCTTGCTAGCAGCTGCTGAGGAAATTAGGGTTTAGGAGCTAGGCAGAGCTCTAGATTAGAAAGCTTGATTCTCAAACATGGAAGGCCTTGACTGCCTCCATTCCTCTCTGTGATACAGAGTCTCTCTGAGACACTCACCCCCTTCCTTTGGAAGGCTTGGTGCTATTGTCTAGGGGATAGAACTCTTGAGAGAAAATATCTTATGTGTTAGTAGCAGTTGGTTTACCACCATTGGTAGTCAACTGATTGCTTAACACTCAATTCACTCTGGTGATTGATCCCTCAGCTTGGAGGATAGGACTTGAAGAAAAGCCATTGTAGACTGAAGATTGACAACTAAAGCACTTGCTTGAAGACTGTGAAGATAGAGACTGCTACTGACTGAAGCTTGTAGTTGATTGGAGATGACTTGAAGATGGAGAGCTGCTGTAGTTGTTTATTTTTGCCGTATTTCATTTCTGATGTATTGATTGGTTTTCCTGACTGTATTGTTTGTTGTTTTTCCTGCTGGGTTGAAAGTGAAGTCTGTTCACTTTTGCCTATTGTTTTCTAGGTTCGAGGTTGAGTGGGACTCCCTTGCCTCGCTTGTATTGTTGCATTCATGCATTTTACCGCTTTACTGTATATATCTGATATTGTTTCTGTTTCCGTCTATTCCCTTAGGATCTCTGTTTCTCTCTGCGCAAGAGAGGAGCATGATAGACACTAGGTCTTAACCCATGCATGATAACATTAGGTTAGTTTGATTCCCTTCGCAACCGTAGGTTAGAGTTCCGTCTCTTCTTTCTCAAAACAAACAGAAAAACACAATAAGATTTCAAATCCAATAAAAGACACTTCTTCCGTAAAAGAATGTGAACTCATCAAGACGTCGTTTTTGTCCGCTTGGACTGCTAATCAGAAAAACCTTTTTCAGAAGGAATAAAATCAACCAAGACAGACCTGTGTCGTACGTGGCCTGAACTACGTTTGCTCTGATCTTTCATGCTGCGTGGAAGTACGTAGGCATAGGATGCGATATCCTAGCGAGCAACCTTCCCCTCCTTTCCCGTAGGTAGGCGAACTACGTTGACTCTGATTTCTCGTTCCAGACGGGAATACGTAGGCATAAAGTGCGATACTTTGCCGAGTCATTTTATTTTCATTCTATTTTCTTTTAACCCTTGACCTTAGTTTAGATAGAATAACAATCCATACCCGAAAACAAGCGTGGATCCCGTCGAGTACGACGGACGTGAGGGGTGCTAATACCTTCCCCTTGCGTAACCGACTCCCGAATCCAGGTTTTGGTTGCGATGACCATACCTTTCCCGTGTTGTGCGAGGTTTACTCTGAGCGTTTCCTTTCCCTCTCGTGGGATAAATAACGCACGGTGGCGACTCTTCTGTTCAGCCGGCGCCGATTTTCGCAGTAGCGACACACTTCTCAATCTCTTTTTCTTCATTCTCATTGATACTTTAAAGAGCATTTGTAAGAACATTTTATAATGGGGTGGGAACTTGTAATTTCAATTTTACTTCTTCAATCACCTTTTTTGTTGCATCGATTCTAAAACAATTGCCTTTGTCCATTGAATGCTTCATGACTTCAAATAGATTTAAACAAATCTCCTCATCTTGAACTCTCACTTTTATGAGACCGTCATCCATATCAATGGCCACTCTAGCGGTCTTCATAAAAGGTCTCCCAAGAATCAATGAAGCGTCTTCATCTTCTTCCATGTCAATTACCACAAAGTCGATGGAAAACAAGAATTTGTCTACCTTAATCAATACATCTTCCGCTACATGGCGAGGACGGGTAGTGGATTTATCGACAAGTTGCAATATCATTTGAGTAGCTCTTAATTCCATATGTCCCAAACTTTTCACAATGGACAACGGTATCAAATTGATACAAGAGCTCAAATCGATCAACTCATTGCCAACATAAATATTTCCTATCATAACTGGCAAAGTGACTCGTCCCGGATCACTTTCTTTCCGCAGAAGAGTACGTTGAATAATAGCGCTACGACTAGCATTAACCATGATAGTTTCTTGATTCGTATACCTTTTCTTTTTGGTGAGAAAATCCTTCATGAATTTTGCGTATTTTGTAATTTGTTCCAATGCTTTGGAAAATGGAATATTAATTTGCAATTGCTTAAAAATATCCATAAACCGAGCATAGTGACTCACACTATCTTTCTTTGACGAAGCATGAGAATATGGAAAATTTTGAATTCGAATATTGCTTGTTTGTTCCTTCCCCTTCCTAGTCTTTTTCAATTTTTCTTCTCTCACTATCTTTTCTTCATCCTCTCTCATTTTCTTTTCATTTTCAACTAATTCTCTCTCAATATTGTTTTCTACTTCTATCTCATCAACATCTTTTTCTTTTTTAACTACTGCTTCTTTTTCAACTACTTCCTCACCTATGCCAATATCAATTTCTCTACCACTTATTGTAAGAACATTCTTGCAATGCTTCTTAGGATTTGGTTGAGTGTTAGTGGAAAATGACGGTCCAGGTTGTTGATCAACTAATTGCTTCGCAAGTTGCCCAACTTAATTTTCGAGATTCTTTATAGCCACATCGGTGTTCTATTGATTGGACATTGGCATTTGCATGAATTGAGTGAGGGTGTCTTCCATCTTTAAATTTCCACTTTGAGCTTGTGGAGGTTGAGTGTAGTTTTGATATTGTTGATGATGATTCGAAGTTCCGGCATCCTGAGGCCTCCATTGTTGTTGATAACCTTGATTACCTCTTTGTTGGTACCCTTGGTTGCCTTGTTGATAAGGTGGTCGAGGTTGATACCCTTACTTTTGATTTCCCACATAATTAACCTCTTCCACAGCCGGAGGACAATACCCAGTAGGGTGATCTCTCTTACAAAGCTCACAACTCGCCACTTTTTTCTTGTTGGGAATCTCGTGCATTTCTTAGTTTGTTGTGGATGCTTTGACATTTGTTGCATCAACAACTCCACTTGTTGGAAAAGTAATTTTTTTGCACAAGGATCACATCATTAGTTCCCAGTTTTATCATTCTCGGTTTTCATTGAGGAGTACCACAGTTGTGATTTCCTTGGTGATCAATCTTATCAATGATGGCTACCGCATCTTCCGCACTCTTTGCCATTAACAATCCACCCGTTGTGGCGTCTAACAAAGTTTTGTGAACAGATTGAAACCTATTTCTAAAGACGTGCACTTGTGTTAATTCAAAGAAACCGTGTTCTTTGCATTTTGTAACATGGATTTGAACCTCTCCCAAGCTTCATTGGGAGATTCATTTCCGCCTTGAGCGAATACCGCAATTGTTGTCTTTGCTTTCATAAATCGATTGTATGGAAAAATATGTCAAGGAACTTTTCTTTTAACACATTCCAATCTGTCATCACCAAAGTGGATTGATCAAGATACCATTCCTTTGCTTTCCTGATTAAGGAACGAGCAAACAATCTCTTGAACAATGATTCTTCATCAGCTTCCGGCGCTCCCGTTGCACCCGCATCTTATAGTATTTTGTGAGATGTGTGAACGGATCCTCATGATCCATACAAGTAAAAGGATTTTGGTATAGAAGCGCAAGAATTCCCATTTTCATCTCTGAATGCCTATCATTATAGGCATTGCGCGTGAACTGTGTAACGCCCGTTTTATTTTGATTAATTTAACTATGATATTTTGTCGTGTCTCGTTGTGTCGTAATTGTATTCGAGTGTATTGGGTGAAGTGTAGTCGGGAGATTAGACTGTTAGTGTGAAATAGAAGCAAAAGAGCAGAAAGGTGGATTTTGCTGATGTGACGCTCGTCACAAGCATGTTACGGTCGTCACGCTCATTACGATTGTCATGGGAATGTTACGACTGTCATGGCCTTGACATTTGTGACGTTCATTACGTTCGTCACACTAACAAAATCCGTAACTTGAAGAATTGGAACGTGGCTACGAAATGGGGAGAATTATATTAACGTTATTCCACATTTCACTTACCCTCTTTTTTTTTCTGTCGTTGTTTGGAGAGAAGTTGATAACGGAAGAATTGTCCATCGGTGAAATTGGAAGATAGTTGCAGGAGAGTTACCGTAGAACAAAACCAGAACCGGAAAGCGTAGAGTTGGCCTCAATTCTAAGGTAAGGGTGGGGTTCAATTCTATAACCGTAGGTATGATCGAATTCAGGTAGGGAATCGAATCATAGATATAGTTTCGTTAATCGATAAATGTTAGGGACGAGGTTTGTCTGTGTAGGAATGAATGTGTTATATCGTTAGTTTTGTACGAAGCTTTATGGTTGCCCTTAATGGGGAAAGATTAGTTTCCCCGTAGTTAACGAACCTTGTCGAATTATAATTAATTTAGTGAGTAAAAGTTGTAATGTTGTTCTTACGATAATGTGCTGAATTTTTAATTGTCAAAAGTATGTTGTTATTGTTCTCGTATATGAACAGGTGGAAAATGATGATTTCATGAGTGGTATGAAATTATGATGCTCTGTTATGGACAGTTTGTTTGTAGGCTAAAAGCCTTGTTGTATGGTTGTCATGGTTGTGTTGTAGTACATAATAGATGCATTTCATGGCATATCATTTTGGCTGACCTGTATTGGCGTTTGGTTGTGCCTGTACTGGAATTGGTTGTGCCTGTATTGGCGGCCTTTAATGGCAAATGAATTGGTTGTGGAGTTTTACTCCGAAATGGTACCACATGCATGTGCATAGTTGAGTCGCATGATGTCGCATCGTTGTGTTGATTGTAAGTCATGATTGTTGCTGAATTTTCTTAATCATCGTTGTATATATGAGATATGGATTTGGTTGCAGTTTATTGTAGATAATGTTTATAAATTTGCAAGGATTATAATGCTGTGATATGATTTCTGACATGATTTTTATCATGCCTTATGTTATATTGTTGATATCTCACCCTTTACGTTGTATGTTACCCCGTTGGTGGTGACTTGCAGGTAACCTGGAATAAGGTGTCGCGTCGTGTAAGGTGTCGTCGGTCGCTCTGATACGTAGCACTCTCGGGGAGGGATGAACAATTAATTGTGTTGTTTAATTGATTTCCTTTTTGCATGGATTTTATTGAATACTTTCGTTAAATCAGTTGTTTCTGTTAGCGCTGATGTTGTAGTTGAAACTAGTTGTTTCGAGTCATTACTTGCTGAATTTTAATGACGTACAGCTGTTGAATTTATTGTGAATTGTTGGAAGCCGTTTAGGTTCCGCTGCCAAATGACGGGTTGTCGCATTATCAAAATGTTAATCAAGTTATTGCTGTTTGTTCATCCTAATTTGTGTTATGCATGTTACTAAAAGAATTGCAATTGTATGACCGACTGTTTAAGTTGAAATTGTAACGCCCAAAATTTGTGAGTGTGACGTTCGTCACAATTTCCTCACGATCGTCATGACCGTCACGGTCGTGGTAGTCCCCTTACGACCGTCATGTTTACAAAATTTGTTGCACTCTGATTCTGTTTTCCTAAATTATCCGTTGGGTTAGATTGAGGTGTTACATTAGTGGTATCAGAGCAGGTCATTCCATTCGACCAAGTTATCGAGTCAGTCGTCGTATCTAACAATCGAGTATTGTTGTTTGTGAAATCTAACTGCTGGTTGTTGCAGTTTAAGTTGAAATGGCTGGAAGAAATGATGCTGCAATTGCTGCTGCTCTGCAAGCTTTAGCTAATGCTATGGAAAATCAGTTGAATCTGGTTGGAGATGTTGGTTCTCGCAGTTTGGCAACGTTTCAGCAGGAGAATTCACCTACATTCAAGGGTAGGCATGATCCTGAGGGTGCATTGGACTGGTTGAAGGAGATGGAGCAAATCTTTCGTGTGATGGATTGTACCCCAGCACAGAAGGTTCGTTATGGGACTCATATGCCAGCAGTTGAAGCTGATGACTGGTGGCTAGAGACTCATCCAGTATTGGAAGCTGTAGGTGAGGAAATCACTTAGGTTGTGTTCCGTAGGGAATTTCTGAAGAAGTATTATCCGGAAGATGTTTGTGGTAAGAAGGAGATTGAGTTTCTTGAGCTGAAGCAAGGAGACAAATCCATTACTGAGTATGCTGCGAAGTTCAAGGAGTTGGCTAAGTTTTATCCGCACTACAGCGCAGAGACGGCTGAATTCTCTAAATGTATCAAGTTTGAGAACGGATTGAAGTCTGAGATCAAGAAAGCAGTTGGGTATCAGAAGATCCGTGTCTTTGATTCATTGGTTGAAAGCTGTAGAATTCATGAAGAGGATAGCAATGCTCATTACAAGCTGTTGAGTGAGAGGAGAGGCAAGTCACATCAAAATTGTGGTAAGCCTTATGATCCTCCAGTTGGTAAAGGAAATGAGAAAGCAACTGACGGCAAGAAGACTAGTAGGGGAGATGCTCCTGCGGGTATTGTTTGCTATAAGTGTGGGAAACCTGATCACAAGAGTAATGTGTGTAATTCTGGATCGATGAGATGTTACCGTTGCGGTGAGCTTGGACATGCTATTTCCGAGTGCAAGCGCAAGGGAATGGTTTGTTTCAACTGTGGTGAAGAGGGACACCTGTGAGACAAGTGTCAGAAGCCTAAGAAGGAACAGACTGGCGGAAGAGTGTTTGCTCTATCTGGGACTCAGACATCCAACAATGACAGAATCATTGAAGGTACTTGCTTCATTAATAGTACTCCTTTACTTGCTATTATTGACACTAGTGCTTCTCATTGTTTTATTGATGCTGATTGTGTTGAACGTTTGGGTCTTGTGTTATCTCACATGAATGGGGAGATGTTAGTTGAGACTCCAGCTAACGGATCAGTGATTACATCTCTGGTATGTTTAAAATGTCCTCTGTCAATGTTTGATAGAGATTTCCTAGTTGACTTGGTCTGGTTGCCACTAAGTGGGATGGACATAATTTTAGGTATGAATTGGTTAAAGTGTAACTGTGTTCATATCAATTGCTTTGATAAGTCTGTGAGGTTTTCTACTCCTGAGGAAGAGAGAGCCAGTTTAGTAACTACAAAAGAGATGAGGCAGATACTGCTAAAAGATGCTCATGTATTTGCGTTAGTGGCATCGTTATCTGTTGAGAATCGAGCAAAGATTTATGAGTTAGAAGTTGTCCATGACTTTTCGGAAGTGTTTCCAGATGAAATCCCCGAAGTTCCTCCGGAACAAGAAGTGGAATTTTCTATTGATCTTGTACCTGGTACCAGACCTGTGTCTATGGCGCCGTACAGGATGTCTGCATCTGAATTGGCTGAGTTGAAGAAACAGTTGAAGGACTTACTTGAGAAAAAGTTCGTTCGACCGAGTGTATCACCGTGGGGAGCTCTGGTATTATTAGTAAAGAAGGAGGACGGTAGTATGAGGTTGTGTACTGATTACTGACAACTAAACAAAGTGACGATTAAGAATAAATATCCGCTTCCAAGAATTGATGACTTGATGGATCAATTGGTTGGTGCGCGGGTGTTTAGTAAAATTGATTTGAGGTCTGGGTATCACCAGATTAAGGTAAAAGATGATGATGTTCAGAAGACGGCGTTCAGAACTAGATATGGACACTATGAGTTTACGATAATGCCTTTTGGTGTTACTAATGCGCCAGGATTTTTTATGGAGTACATGAACCGTATCTTTCACGAGTATTTGGATCGGTTTGTGGTAGTATTCATTGATGATATCCTAATTTATTCTAAGTCGAAAGAGGAGCATGTTAGGCACTTGAGATTAGTACTGCAAGTGCTGAAAGAAAGGAAGTTGTTTGCGAAACTGTCGAAGTGTGATTTATGGTTGGAAGAAGTTAGCTTTCGAGGTCATGTTATATCTGTTAGTGGAATTGCTATAGATCCATCTAAGGTTGATGCTGTGTTACAATGGGAAACTCCGTAGTCGGCAACCGAGATTAGAATTTTTCTGGGACTTACTGGTTATTACCGAAGGTTCATTGAATGTTTTTCTAAGTTGGCCCTTCCGCTGACTAAGTTGACTTGTAAAGGTAAAACTTTTGTGTGGGATGCTCGATGCGAAGAAGGTTTTGTAGAGTTAAAGAAGAGGTTGACATCGGCTCTGGTGCTGACCTTGCCTAACCCAAAGGAACCGTTTGTGGTATACTGTGACGCTTCTAAGTTTGGTTTGGGAGGTGTACTCATGCAGAGTAACAAAGTAGTTGCTTATGCATCAAGACAGTTGAGAATCCATGAGAGAAATTATCCTACACACGATTTAAAACTTGTCGCTGTTGTTTTTGTGCTGAAGATTTGGAGACATTATCTGTATGGTTCGAGATTCGAAGTGTTCAGTGACCATAAGAGTTTGAAGTACCTGTTTGATCAAAAGGAACTGAACATGAGACAACGAAGATGGTTAAAACTGTTAAAAGACTATGATTTTGGTTTAAATTACCATTCGGGAAAAGCTAATGTTGTAGCTGATGCCTTAAGCCGCAAGACTTTGCATATGTCAGCAATGATGGCTAAAGAGTTGGAATTGGTTGAGTAGTTCAGAGATCTGAGTTTAGTTTGTGAAGTGACACCGAAGAGCCTGAAGTTGGGGATGTTAAAGATTAATAATGACTTTCTGGACAACATCAGAGAAGCTCAGAAATTAGACGTGAAGTTGGTAGATTTAATGCCTGGAGTAGGACATTCGGAAAATAGTGATTTCAAGTTGGATGCTCAAGGTGTGTTGAGGTTCCGTGGTCGTATTTGTATTCCTGAGAGTGCAGATATGAAGAAAGCGATACTGGAAGAGGGTCACAGGAGTAAGTTGAGTATTCATCCAGGAGCGACGAAAATGTATAGTGATTTGAAGAATCTGTTTTGGTGGCCTGGTATGAAGTGTGATGTGGCACGATTTGTTTACGAATGTTTGACTTGTCAGAAGTCGAAAGTTGAGCACCAGAAACCTGCTAGGCTAATGCAACCGTTAGAGATTCCAGAATGGAAATGGGACAGCATTTCAATGGATTTTGTAACGGGTTTACCAAACACCTTGAGAGGATGTGATTCTATTTGTGTGATTGTTGATAGGCTTACAAAGTCAGCTCACTTTATTCCTATTAACATCACTTTTCCGGTATCGAAGTTGGCAGAGATTTATGTCAGAGTGGTTGTTAAGTCGCATGGTATTCCGTTGTGTATTGTGTCGGATAGAGATCCGAGGTTCACTTCTGAATTTTGGAAGAGTCTGCAAGAGGCATTAGGTTCCAAGTTGAGGTTGAGTTCAGTATACCATCCTCAAACAGATGTCAGACTGAACGAACTACTCAATCTTTAGAAGATTTGTTGAGGGCACGTGTTCTGGAGGAAGGCGGTTCGTGGGATACCTATCTTCCGTTGATAGAGTTTACTTATAATAACAGTTACCACTCTAGCCTCGAAATGGCACCGTTCGAAGCTTTGTATGGTCGGAGGTGTAGGACTCTGTTGTGTTGGTATGAATCCGGAGAGAGTGTGGTACTTGGACCGGAGATCGTTCGAGAGATGACGGAGAAGGTGAAGTTAATTCGAGGAAAGATGAAAGCTTCACAAAGTAGGAAGAAAAGTTATCATGATAAGCACAGAAAGGATTTAGAATTCGAAGCTGGAGATCATGTATTTTTAAGAGTCACACTTGTGACTGGAGTTGGTAGAGCTTGGAAATCGAAGAAGCTTACCCCTCGTTTTATTGGTCCGTACCAGATATCGGGCAGAGTTGGAAAGGTTGCATATCGAGTGGCGTTGCCGCCTAATTTGTCGAACCTGCATGATGTATTTCATGTGTCACAGCTCCGAAAGTATATCTCAGATCCGTCGCATGTCATTCCTATGGACGATGTGCAAGTACGTGACAATCTTACGGTGGAGACGATGCCTGTGAGAATTGATGATCGAAAGGTGAAGACGTTAAGAGGAAAAGAGATTGATTTGGTGAAAGTAGTCTGGGTGGGAACCGCTGGCGAAAGCTTGACGTGGGAGCTTGAAAACAAGATGCGGGAATCTTATCCAGAGCTGTTTGGTTAAGGTAATTTCGAGGACGAAATTTTATTAATTAGGGGAGAGTTGTAACGCCTGTTTTATTTTGATTAATTTAATTATGATATTTTGTCGTGTCTCGTTGTGTCGTAATTGTATTAACGTTATTCCACATTTCACTTACCCTTTTTTTTTTCTGTCGTTGTTTGGAGAGAAGTTGATAACGGAAGAATTGTCCATTGATGAAATTGGAAGATAGTAGCAGGAGAGTTACCGTAGAACAGAACTAGAACCAGAAAGCGTAACGTTGGCCTCAATTCTAAGGTAAGGGTGGGGTTCAATTCTATAACCGTAGGTATGATCAAATTCAGGTAGGGAATCGAATCATAGATATAGTTCCGTTAATCGATAAATGTTAGGGACGAGGTTTGTCTGTGTAGGAATGAATGTGTTATATCGTTAGTTTTGTACAACGATGTATGGTTGCCCTTAATGGGGGAAGATTAGTTGCCCTGTAGTTAACGAACCTTGTCGAAAATTATAATTAATTTAGTGAGTAAAAGTTGTAATGTTGTTCTTATGATAATGTGCTGAATTCTTAACTGTCAAAAGTATGTTGTTATTGTTCTCGTATATGAACAGGTGGAAAATGATGGTTTCATGAGTGGTATGAAATTATGATGCTCTATTATGGACAGTTTGGTTGTAGGCTAAAAGCCTTGTTGTATGGTTTTTATGGTTGTGTTGTAGTCCATAATAGATGTATTTCATGGCATATCATTTTGGTTGGCCTGTATTGGCATTTAGTTGTGTCGTATTGGCGTTGGTTGTGCCTGTATTGGCGGCTTTTAATGGAAAATGAATTGGCTGTGGAGTTTTACTCTGAAATGGTACCACATGCATGTGCATAGTTGAGTCGCATGATGTCGCATCGTTGTGTTGATTGTAAGTCATGATTGTTGCTGAATTTTCTTAATCATCGTTGTATATATGAGATACGAATTTGCTTGCAGTTTATTGTAGATAATGTTTATAAATTTTCAAGGATTATAATGCTGTGATATGATTTCTGACATGATTTTTATCATGCCTTATGTTATATTGTTGATATCTCACCCTTTATGTTGTATGTTACCCCATTGGTGGTGACTTGCAGGTAACCTGGAATAAGGTGTCGCGTCGTGTAAGGTGTCGTCGGTCGCTCTGATACGTAGCACTCTCGGGGAGGGATGAACGATTAATTGTGTTGTTTAATTGATTTCGTTGTTGCATGGATTTTATTGAATATTTTCATTAAATCAATTGTTTCTGTTAGTGCTGATGTTGTAGTTGAAACTAGTTGTTTCGAGTCATTACTTGCTGAATTTTAATGACGTTCAACTGTTGAATTTATTGTGAATTGTTGGAAGCCATTTAGGTTCCACTGCCAAATGACGGGTTGTCGCATTATCAAAATATTAATCAAGTTATTGTTGTTTGTTCATCCTAATCTGTGCTATGTATGTTAATAAAAGAATTGCAATTGTATGACCGATTGTTTGAGTTGAAATTGTAACGCCCAGAATTTGTGAGTGTGACGTTCTTCACAATTTCCTCACGATTGTCATGACCGTCACGGTCGTGGCAGTCCCCTTACGACCATGATGTTTGCAAAATTTATTGCACTCTGATTTTGTTTTCCTAAATTATCCGTTGCGTTAGATTTGGGTGTTACAAACTGAGCAGAGTGCCTCATATTGTTGGTACATGGTGTTGAAGTAGGGGATGGTGGTGGTGGTAAGGGATCTGCCATGATTGGCGTAAAAATTGGTGCAGATGAAGAAGATTCTCCTTGATCTTGTCTTTCTCTAGCAAGCAGTCGTCTCCGCCTTGTTCTACTATAGAGTCTACAAGCAGTTCTTTCAATCTCAGGATCAAAAAGAAGTTATTCTGCAAGTACACTCCCTCGCATAAACGAATTCTGCACACTAGCCAAACAAATTAAAAGG
This sequence comes from Lathyrus sativus, assembly GCA_963859935.3. Classification (NCBI taxonomy): domain Eukaryota; kingdom Viridiplantae; phylum Streptophyta; class Magnoliopsida; order Fabales; family Fabaceae; genus Lathyrus; species Lathyrus sativus. The sequence goes on along the minus strand of OZ012738.1, from coordinate 408,832,637 downwards.
CACAAGAGAATTACAGAGGTAAGAGATTCGCAATACAAATATCTTAAAATCACTAAACTATTGCAATGCTTGCAATGTCACACAATAATCCCCAGCAACGGCGCCATTTTGTTGAAAAGTATTTCAGGGGTGTTTTATCGTATCCACATGGATTGTAAGTGATATCTCGATGCTAGTCGTTCAATATTTTAATGTTCTAAGTAAAGAGTTTTCAAAATATTTCTTGTTTTTTAACATAAGTTTGTTGCAAAGAGTAAACTAGGGAAAGTATGTTTTGTTTTGAGAAAAGCATGTCAAGATTAGATTTCATTAATCCTTTTCATACGTATCCGATTAATTAAGTACGTGAACTTAGTTTCTATTAATACAATCGCGTATCCTCGCGAATCCGTTTATCTCACAAGCGGCTCCGTGAATATTATTGTTTTAATCGCTAGATGATTTCTCGAAATAATAATTGAAACAATAAACATAAAGATCGATAAAAAGTGAATATTGACTTTCAAATCTATGTCTAGAGTTTGTTGGTTAATAGATGAAGAAATTAGGTGAAGATTTGGAAAATCTATGTCTAGAGTGATCCAAACCATAAATACATCATTAAAAGAAAATATCTTCATCATCTATTAATCATAAACCTTGTTCATATACAAAGGATCAAAGGAAATACATAATAACAAAACTAACTACCTCTAATCTTGACACAAAAGTGATTTAGCTGTCCATATTCATGGTAGCTTGCTTCACAAGTTTCAGGAGGAGATGAATGAGCATCCACGTCGAAGAATCAAACTTGGATGCGAATCCAGCTTCTATGTGAAAAATCTCACTCTTTGGTGAAGAAAACTCAGAAAAATAGGTTTTGGTGTGTAAAATGAAGTCATGATCCCAAGAAATGGTCAAAAGTACATATAAAGTACAACCAGAATTTGTCATGTTCGCACTGTGAACAAACTATTCGCCTAGCAGACATCAAAATAGGCACCTGATGTGTCTCTGCACAATTAAACCGCCCCTGAGGTAACTCTGAAATTCGCTGTGTGAATGATTATTCACACTGTGAACTACTTCACCTACAAGTTCGCACAACGAACTTATACTTCTTTAGCTACTGCCTAAAATCTGAGATGCATCGCTGGCTCTTCGTTGAAGCGTTGCCACAACGAACCTTTGTTGGCTTGTTCACACTGCGAACTTCTGTGCCTTTTTCTACTGCCACAAATCTGATTGCATTCGCTGGTTCTTTTCTAGTTGTTCGCAAAGTGAATGTTCGCTACCAAGTTCGCCTAGCAAACTTACTAATCTTCTTCTTTTCCTTTGGCAACATTGTTCACTTTCTTTGTGTCTCACACTTTGATGACTTCATGCCTTTTTTCTGCACAATAACACACAAATCAAAGGTATCAAAGTATTTTCAAACAATTGAAGAATGACAACTTTCATGTAACAATACCAACAATTCAACACAAAAGTGTTTGAAAAATGCCCAATGTACATGATTAAATAAAGGCAAGATTGACATCTAACACAAGAACAAAACGTGAGCCTCACAACCAATTAATCGGGATATTACCGGAATGGTAGATCTCAACGATACCTTTTTTATTCAATTAATTATGAAATTTGTTCGATGGACGATAAACTTTCAAAAGATTGTTCAAAGGTTCCACCGAAATGCTAGAGTCCAATGACTCCTCTCTTTATCCAAGCAATTAGGTTAAGTGCTTTATGAAATGAAAAGAGTGAATGAAAGTTAAACCAAGACGTGTGCCTTGAAAGAAATCATTTAAGGATTCAAGGAATGCGAGACTCTAATGATCCATTTATTTCGTGTTTGATTAATCACATTGAGAATGATTTAATCGGTTTGAAATGAAACACTTGTTGTTGGACCAAGATTTACTTGTTTAGAATATGGTTTGACTTAGGTTATGAAAATGGTTCGAAGTCGAAGCCATTATGGAATTGAATTGATGATTTGCAACGAAAGATTGTTGAAATGATATTGATATAAGTCGATCAATTTTTAATTAACAAAACTAATTGATTAAAATTAAGTTAAATCTATAAATTAAGCTAATTAAGATTAATTATCAAATTTTTTTAATTAAATCAAATAATAAAGTAATTAAAATTAATTAATAATAATTAACTAAATAAACAAAATTTAGTTACTTAATTAATTAAATTAAAATAAAGAGAGAAATAAGCGACAAGATCGAGATAAAATGATCGAAGCGAATTAACCACAATGTGCTCAAAGTCAGTTTGTACATAACGATAACGAAATAGAAGTGTCATACAAATGGACCGAAACACAGCGAAAATACCATATTGATGTATCAAATTTTGGCGGCATAAATGTATTAAATTGTCGAATTCACGAATAATAGAAAAAACGATTTAAAATGCAATGAGGATCAAACAAACACCAATATTATATTTGCATACTTACAATATCATTACAAGTCTCAACAAAATTCACGCTATGACATAGTGACATCGAATCGAAAACTCACATACATCAAGGTTATAGTGATCTTGTCAAACACACAACCATGGAAATCCCAACTTAATCGCATACCCATTCCAATATAACATAACACATCAACAATATATTTACAAAGTATATGAATTATTACAACACGAACTTAATATAACTGAAATAATACAGCCAACCCCAAGGGAAATACAAAGATTCAATAAGTTGAATGGAAACTTAACGGCATAACAACATATAGTCGAATATCAAATCCGCAGACAAATGTCACAAGTAACCAAAGCAGCAACAACAAAGTATATTACATCATTACCATTTTGTTGAATCCACAGATTTAATTCGACTACGCAATGCAAAGAAATTAACAATACAACAACAACGATATTTACACAGTTATATCAGTTCAAGATTAATATATAAACTAAATGAATCAATATATCAGTCTATATTAGTTCCATATTATATACAGATTAACATATCAGTTTAATATTTTCAAAATTAAATGCCATAAAACAAAATCAAGCCTTAAATATACAAACTGTACATAAACAACAACAGATAATTTAAAATAGGAAACTCAGAATAGAATGTAAGAGAAATGTGAAGCCTTCAGAACGAAATGATAGCGAATCAAGTGGTAATACGACAATGATACCAGTTTTGACTTCAAACAAAATAAGAGCAACACTTGACAATTTCTTCCTTCTCACTTCGTTTGCTTTTACAACTCATTTTTTCAACTTCTTACCACAAACATACGCCTAGTTATGCTATTAATTATGCTGAAACGCGATGGTATAGGAAGGTATTTTGTTCGCTAGGGCTAAATAAGCTTACGAGAAATACAAAAATGGATGAGAGAAAACATTGTGTTTTAAAAAACATTGATGCTTGGAGTTTTCCTCTTGGTTGGCATTAACAACTGAGGGAATATGTGGTAGTTTACATCTCAATTTGAGAGAACAACTGAGGAAACAAGTTATTTAGTTTTTAGTTAAAAATGTATTAAAATGAGGACGCCATTTTAATAGAAACTAAATCATAAACATAGGTTGCTAGGATTCGAAGCATGTCTCAATGAGAATTTTTCACTCGGTTGTCACTCCAATTGAGGAATAAATGACTCATATTGCAGAAAATAGGTGAACAATAAGAAATATCACTTACAACTTCTTACTATTCAACATTTTCTTTTCGAATTGCAATATCTTCTTAATATAATTAGGAATAGATTTTTTTTAATATTTTCAACCAAGACAATCAATAAATTGTTAAATATTAGCATTGATGACAATGTTGAGAAATTATTTCTAAAAAATAAAAAAATAACACAACAAAAAAAAACAAAAAACAAAATAAAATCATCAACAACAATGTCGGTCCACAAGATGAAGAAGATAAAGATGGAGGAAGAAAGATAAGAGAAATAACAAACTTCCAATACTCTTTTAAATGATTACAGTGAATGATTACAACTCATTACTTAATGGCTAAGCACACTACTTACTTATATATACACAAACAATAATTCCATGTAGGGAAAATGTTAACCTACACTAACTAGGTTAAACTTAACAAAAACTACTACTATTACTATTGAATATGAATTACTTCTAACACCATCCCTTAATTCATATTCAGCTAACCAAAACTAACGACACCAATTCCATCCCTAAAGTTGAGAAATTGATTAGTCTTTCCAAATGATACCCTTCTCAAGTACATAAACTTCATCTCTAGAAAATATGTCATATTTCCTAGATCAGTCATCACCAAATCATTCATCAGCACATTCTTGAACGTAGCTATCTCATATGAACTGCTCTCTAATAGTAATATATCATTAACATAGAGACGCACCAGAATCATATTACCTTCATAAGTGTTTTGAACGTAAACGCCGCAATTTATTTCGCACTTTCTAAATTCTTAGAGCTTGAAAAATAAATCAATTTTCAAATTTCAAGCCCTAGGAGCTTGTTTTAATCCATACACCACTTTGTGTAACTTGTACACCATCCCTTCCTGATTTTTTTTTCATTAATTCATACACCACTGATGGATGTGAAATAATGTCTTCTGATACTTCTTCCTCAGATCACACTAAGCATTCCTTGCACATCCGTTGCATATTTTGGAAGTGCAACTAGAACATAACATTCGTTGACGAGATCAAGAACATCTTGAGCGCCAAACAACACACGCATCTGAATCATCCATTGATTCTAGTTCTTGTCATCTTGAGCAATGGAACCGGACCTATAGATACCAATTGTTGGTGCACAAGATGAAGAAGATAAATATAGAGGAAGAGAGATAAGAGAAATAACAGACTTCCACTACTCTTCTGAACGATTACAATGGATGATTACATCTAACTAACTAATGGTTAAGCACACTACTTACTTATATACACAAACAATAATTCCACGTCGACAAAATACTAACCTACACTAGGTAAGTTAAGCTTAACAAAAGGTACTGTTATTACTACTGAATATGAATTACTTGTAACAAACAAGAGCAACAGTATATAAAATTTGATTTAGAGGAGAAATATAAATTGTAAATGCAAAATAAAATTTGAAGGAAAAAAGATAAATTACGTTTAGGACAACAATAAATGAACTTGATGCTTTATATATAAAACAGAGTATCCTTTCCCTATGTGTTACTAATAAAATGAGGGTAAATATTATATATTTTTAATTTCAAATTTAAAAGATAAAGGAACGTGTCATTTTAATTCTAAATAAAACACAAAATTAAAGGTATTGAAAATTGATTCTTGTCATTGAAGAACTTTTGTGTAGGACAAACCAAGAGTTTATGCCTTCATCTTGTCCCTTTCCATATTTTTTTCTAATTTTTGTAAGCGCAAACAGTAATATAGTATAATTTTTTTAAGTTTTAAAGGTGCATTGCGCGAGTGTCCATCCTGTTCCGTCAGTTTATTATTATAAGACGGATTTAAATTTTAGACTCGCACTCTCTACTATGCTTATTTCGATCTGTTAAATTTTTTTTTTTTAACTTTTGGGAAACAGATCGTTGGATATACCAGTTTGTCATCCCTAATAAAGAGATAATTTGACACCAAAATTTCATCATGTAAAATACAGTCTAAAGCACAAAAAAGTATCCCATTTGGAAAATAAGTACATAAAAAAACTATTAATCCCATTATATATCTCATCTATAAACTAACATCTTCTTTCATTCATGTGACACACCAAACTTACTCAACTCTTCAGAAATGAGAACAGCTACCAAACTATCTTGCTTGATACTATGCTTACTACATTTCTCTCTTGGATCCAAAGGAGAACAATGTGGTAGACAAAGTAATAGAGCTTTTTGCCCAAATGGGTTATATTGCAGCCAATTTGGTTGGTGTGGTGACACTGATCCTTATTGTGGAACTGGTTGTCAAAGCCGGTGTAAATCTTCTCCAAAACCAACACCGAGTACGGGTGGTGGTGGAGATGTTGGAAGGCTTGTTCCTTCTTATCTGTTTGATCAAATGCTTAAATAGAGAAACGATGCACGCTGTCATGGTCATGGGTTTTATAACTATGATAGTTTCATTGCTGCTGCTAGATCTTTTAATGGATTTAGTACAACTAGTGATGATAACACACTTAAGAAGGAACTTGCTGCTTTCTTTCTGCTAGATCTTTTCACAGCAACTACAATTATGGTCAAGCTGGTAATGGCATTAATGAAGATTTAATAAACAATCCGGATTTAGTGTCCACAAATCCAACTATATCATTCAAAACAGCCATATGGTTTTGGATGACTCCAGAGGGAAACAAGCCTTCAAGCCATGATGTGATTACTGAAACATGGACTCCATCTAGTGCCGACAGATCAGCAGGGCGAGTCTCCGGATATGGCGTGATCACCAACATAATCAACGGCGGGAATGAGTGCGGACACGGACAGAATAATGGGGCCGATGATCGGGTCGGATTTTATAAAAGGTATTGTCAAATCTTGGGAGTGAGCCCTGGTGGTAACTTGGATTGCGATAACCAAAGGTCATTTGCTTAAACAAGTAAATTACCCATGTTAATGCAATGAAGTATAAAGAATGGCAAAAAAAAAAATAAGGATGGGAATGAATCATTCTACATGTAAGTGGAACCTTGCTAAATAAAATAAGTTACATACTGTTTACATAAAATAATCTAGCAATTTTACCATCTTTTTCGAATAAAATGTTGTTGATGAATATCCATAAATCAAGCTTAATTTACTATTAATGTTTAAACTGGAGAGACATGTCAAATACAAATATCATAATTATAATTATATTTTAACGTAGAAATTATACAAAATCTATGATATGTTGCTATATCTGAAAAACATGATAATCCAAGACTAAGTCTCCAGAGGAGAGTAATCTAAGACGAAATATAAGAGAACATGTAGCTAGTCCTTTATTGGCTTGTAGTTTTTCTTTAATTGTAATTTGTTAAATACACTCTTCATACGATGTTTTTAGATATAGCAACATATCATAGATTCTAATATATATTATACATTTTGCATGGTATATTTAATAACATGATCTATATATAACATAATGATCAATTAGAGCACCAATTTAATTTTGTATGCGGGTGTGACACTAATTTAAAGAGTGTTGAAGCTAAGACAAAGTTATTTCTATAAGATATTTGTTAGAATTTTTTCACATGTTCCGTACAAGTTTTTTTTTTAAGAAACTGTGTGCGCGCGCATGTGTGCGTGTGATGTGTGTTGTGGTGTGTGCGTGTATGTATGTGCATGTAAATTCTAAATCTAAAAATTGACAGAATTCACCCAAGAAAAAGAAAAATTAGTAAAGACTATATGCTAAATAAAATTTAATGGCAAGGAAATAAAATATAAGGATCAATGAGATTGAAAAATGGAATCATAAATAAATATCAGATTCAAATTACATAGATAATATCAATGGTATTGTCCATAATCTAGAATGATAAACAAATGAAAAACTTTCAAAATATTTCATCCAATTAAAAATTGGGTTAAATATATATTACCTCATGCAATGTGAGTGGGTTTTGGTTTACCCACTTGTAATTTTTTGTTTTGGATTTCTCCCTCGTTAGGGTTCTAAAGCTAGTTTGATAAAGAATGTGAGTTTAATGTTGACCTATTAAGAAATCAACTCCAAGGAAAAATGCTCTTATACTTCACCTTATTCAAGTTTGTTTATGATCTAGGAAATAACTTATCATTATACACTAACTAGAGAGTCCACACCACTGCATGTCAAATTATGGCTAAAACTCTCGTAGAATTAGCCCTCCCACCTAAAGAAAGAAAAAAACTCGAAGGAAAAACCCAGCTCATTGGGTAGAGCCAACCAACCCCTAACCACCTAAATATCCTACACTAAATACTATAAGATCGGTTAATAGTAAAAGATAAATGATAAGGCAATTCAGGTAAATCTCCATAAAAAGATACAATAAATATCCACAGGGTCAATAGTGACCTTCTGATTGAATATGTTTTCCCTAGTCAGAAATTTCACTACTACAAAAAACACAACCTGTGACAAAACTTTCACCTCACTAAAAAAGTAACAAGGTATAAACCTTGGGCGCACCACGTTTTCTTCATTACAAAAAATATTAATTTTGTTATTGTTGTTGTTGTTTTTGTTGTTGTTATTGTTATTATTTTGTACTTATTGTTGTTTACCAACTTTGACCAAACATTTTTCTACTCTTGCGATTCATCTCATGGAATGTTGTTGTTGTTCTTTCCTTGCTTGACAACATTGAGAAGTCTTTCTTAATCATATTTAAAAATACTACAACCCAAAAATAAAATGGTGGATGGTAAAAAGCTTTAAGTGATATACCTCATAGTACACAATTTTTTTCCAGGGTATTCATTAGAAGTAATTTATTCCCTCACTTGGTCTGAAAAACGAGGGTAGATATCATTATTTTATTGAATTTTTTATTTATAGAAGAAATAACCTTTCACCTCGGTTGTTTAGAAATAAACGAGGGAAGAGGTTTTAGAGTTTTGTTCATAAACAAATCTTTGTTGTCCATTTATTGAGTATCAATATATACTCAAGACATTCCAACACATTAATCAACTAGAAACATTTATGATTCACATGAAACCATTACGACAACCAATAAGAACTCAAACACCATCTTATGAATCTTGGAAACATTTTTTGCGATGGATTGCAAGAGCATAACAGTATTGATTCAAGGTTTCAGTTTTGTACATGATAAAATATTTTTCCTATCTAACATTTGTTAGTTTTATATCAAAAACAAATAAATGTGAAGTAGTTGAGAACATATTGTAATATACAGTTATTCAACAAATTAACATTTGTTTTTCACCAAGATTCATAAGAATGATGATGATGTTTAAGGATTTTTCAACAAAATTGTACTTGTATATTTAAACAAAAATAATATAAAATATGAAAAATTGTATTTTTGTGAAATGTGTGAAATATATATATATATATATATATATATATATATATATATATATATATATATATATATATATATATATATATATGTATATATATATATATATATATATATATATATATATATATATATATATATATATATATATATGTATATATATATATATATATATGTATATATATATATATATATATATATATATATATATATATATATATATATATATATATATATATATATATATATATATATATATATATATATATATATATATATATATATATATATATATATATATATATATATATATATATATATATATATATATATATATATATATATATATATATATATATATATATATATATATATATATATATATATATATATATATATATATATATATATATATATATATATATATATATATATATATATATATATATATATATATATATATATATATATATATATATATATATATATATATATATATATATATATATATATATATATATATATATATATATATATATATATATATATATATATATATATATATATAGACATCTTTTGCAATAGGTACTTTTATCATCGAGTGGAAAAGTTGCATATTTTTAGTAAAACATGATATTGTTATTGTTGGGGTTCAAACTCATGAGCAATATAATTTTTCCCTCGATTGAATTATAACCGAGGGAAAATGTGGAAACTTTTCATGATGTCATTCGTTAATGTAACTGAGATAAAACTTATTTTTCAATCGAGGTAAAAGGGTTTTTACGTAGTAGTGTTTTTCCTACATAAGCTATCAAGAAAATACTACCACCTTAGAGGGGGACAAATGTCCTTCATAAGGGGAAGAGTTGAATTCTCCCTATATAAAATGTGCTTAGATAAAGAATAACTACCAACTTGAATTTGGTAAGCAGATTCCATATAGAACAAACCATTTCTAGTATGTCTCTAAATCCACCTATCACTCTCTCACTAAACTGAAACGATCTTGAAGGACCAATAAGAAATTAGACAACATATATTCTTCATGGAAAAAGAACTTTCTCCTATAACCCAAGTCCCAAGAAATCCTCTCTTCCTGCCTCCCAATCTCACTCACAATGTCTTCTTTCCTTTGGGAGATGACGAAAAGTCTCTAAAACCTAGTCTTAAATGGCATATTCCTATCCGTGGGTTTTCCTAAAAAGTTGTCTAAAAGCCTGCCTAACCTTTTTAACAAACCCTACCTCAAATCAATTGGGTGGATCTTCATTTTTCATCCAAGAAGGGACATTATTTCCACCCAGAGGAGGCAGAACGAGACCCCACGAATCCACCACCACACAATGGAAATTTCTATACCTAGCAGAAATGATATCGAATAAAATATTAGAAGCATTCAGAAGTCTCCATTTCCATTTATCTAAGAGATATAGATTATCGATCGAGAGATATCTAACACGAAACCCATCCTTCTTAGACATATAGACATCATACCATCTCATCCAAGAAATCTTGATATCCCATTTCACATGCAGTTTTAAGAAGGAAAGTAAAAACACAAGAATAACATTGAGGATATAATTTATAAGAATAAATCTCCCCCTTAATAATTATACCTACGATTCCAAGAGTGATGTCCCTTCCAAATCAGGTTAACTAGAGGTTCCCAAGTCAATTCCAATCATGGGTCGGTGTCTACTAGCAGCTCTAAATATTTAAAAGGAAGACACTTTATCTTCTAATGAAGAAAATCCTTTGCAAGGACTAAGAAGGAAGGATTAATATTAATCCAAAATAAGTCACTCTTATGGAAATTAACCCCCAGGCCCGAACTTCATCTGATAAAAGTGAGAATTTTTGGAATTTTGGCTGATATCAATCGATTGATATCTCGTGTCAATCAATTGCACGTGTGTAATTTTTATTTTTTTTTGGGAAAATTGATCAATCTCAATCGATTGATTCCCTGAATTAATCGATGCATGTAGCCAAAAAGTGAAAAATTAGTGTTAAATTAAGAAGCTAGATAGGTGCTAGAATTTGTGAAAAATTGTAGTTTTACTAGATATGAACTAGTTAGCGATAGCAAACAAATGACTAACCAATGAAAACAAATGAATTAATGATAAAATGATATTTAAATGATTTAACATGATTGAGTCTTGTGCGAATATGTATTTGATGTGGTGTTGATGTTTGGTGGTGTTATATGGTGTGAGTATGACTTGTATTGTTATGAAATGCATTATTATATGGTGATTAATATTGTATGGTGCGAATATTGTGTCAATGCATGTTGTTTATGGTCAGAAGAGGGACGTAAGCATCATTATTATTGTTGCATTTATTTGAATGGACATGCATCATTGTATCGTGTCGTTGAAAGAGACATGTTCTCCCATTCAATAAAGTAAACTGATTAAGAGTTACAACTTGTCCATCACTATCACTAGTCTCTTAGCCGATACATGGATTCAAACAAAGATATATACCAAAAGTCTCCCAATGAACAAGGGCTCTTAAATTTAGAAATAAGAGTCACAAAAAGGGGAATCAAAGTTATGAGGTAAAGCGAAAAAAAATGAAATTCATTTAACATAATCCTCACATCGTCCCACAACATGCTCTTGAACCTTTTAAAAAAGAAAAGTTAAATCCATCATGGCACCGACTCTTATTCCTGTCAAACTGGATTACCGCCTCATCCATCTTCTTATAAAGGAAGGGAGATGTCAAGTGTAACACCCCAAAATTTGGTTAATTTATTTAATCACATTATTTTTGTTTTTATTTAAATAATTGGTATATAGTACGCTTTAAATTAAATGTTTTATGATTTGTATGTGCATGTAGAGCAAGGTGAATGTAGTGGGAGGAATTAGTGGGTGGTAGAAGAATTAAAATAATTAAATTAATTGGAAATAATAATAATATATAATTTTTTTAATTAATTAATTAAAATAAATTGAAATATAGAGGTTTTAAGGCGGAAAATAAGAGATAAGTGGAAATAGGGGAAATTGTGAACATTTTATAAAGAGTTGGGCCTTAGTGTAATCATCAAGAGATTAAATTAGGTTTAGAGATAAATAGGTAATTTAGTGAAGCCTTTGAGAGAGGAATACATAAAAAGTTACAGCTTTTGGGAGAAAGAGGGAGGCTAGGGCTTCAAGAGAGAAGAACAAACAATCACTAATTCAGAATTTTGTAAGTGTGGACCGATTTCCGTGACCCCATCCAATCTTGAGATGGTAAGATTCCCGTGAACCGTGCTTATGCCACTTTCGAATTTCTAATATTTATCCTATGATGCTTAAAAGGAAGGGGAAGAAATCAAAACTAACCCTGCGTGCAAGTGTTATCCCTACAAATGCAAAGAGATCTAGAATCGGGGGCTGGTTATACTAAGGGAAGCTATTAACACCCTGAGTATTTATTGTACTCTATAGGAACCTTTTGTACACTTTTTACTATCAGTTGCTTCATCTACTTAAGTTGTTTACTGTCAATTGGGAAAGCTCTAACCTATGGGTGGGGATGAGAATATGAGATGTTTTGGGAGTTTTTGTTTTATGAAAGGTACAGGGACCCAAGGGGTTTTATTTAAGGGTGTGCTCGCTAAGATCTCGCAATCTTATGCCTACGTATTCTCAAAAGGAAATTGAGAAATCATAGCGTTTGTAGTTTCACCTACCTATGAGTGGAATTTGTATCTTGTTCAAAGCCTAAGATGATGAAGCTGAAAGGGAGTTTATGTATCTTGTTCAAAGCTCAAGATATGAATGTAAAAGTTTTGTTGGTTTGAAAGAAAAGACAAATTGTCATTCTTAAGGGAGATATCCCACCTATTCATCACAAACATTTGAGAATAATGACATAAGGGAAGAAGCTTTGAACTTGGATGTTAAATAATCCTAAGCAATACCACATCTTCCCTTATGAGTCTTTGCATGCTAAGAGAATGACCTTAACTTTGATATAGTATCAACAAGTGTGCCACTTACATCACTTGGATGAAAGAAAAGTTTTGGACCATGATAAGAGAAGGACTCCAGCTTGGATTTTGAATCAACTAGTGTGCCACTTACATCACTTATATGGAAAAAATGTTTTTAATGTTTTATTTTGAATTGTGGTATATAGAAGAGAGATCTTCATGCAGGGATGACTCAATGTCTCATATTTGGGGAGAAGTTGATTTATTTAAGTATCTTGTTCAAAGCCCAAGATGTCAAGTTGAAGGTTTATTTGTATCTTGCTCAAAGCCCAAGACATGAAGCTAAAGGTTTATTATAGCCTGAGAGGAAGCTGACTTAACTAGGGGGAGTTTTGAATTAATGGTCTTTGTATGAAGCCCAAGATGGAGGCTATGATGATTTTAAGAAGCTTGAGGGTCCTTGTATAAAGCCTAAGAGGAGGCTGCTGATGAAGTTGACTTCATCCAAGGGGAACTAGGGTTTGTACTAAGTTATAGTTGAGGGAACCCTAATGTTGAACCAAGTTTAAACTAGGGATGAGGTGTTATAAATTTCAAGAGAAACTTAATATGAACAAGATATGACAAGAATTGAAAATTGATGGTCTTACACTCTTATAGTGGCCCATGTCTAAGCATGGTTGACTTATAAATGTGATGGGTCTTACACTCTTATAGAGGCCCATGTCCAGGCATGGTTTACTTGAAAAGGTGATGGGTCTTACACTCTTATAGAGGCCCAAAAGGTTTGAATTTTGAATGACAGTAAGGCTTTGTTTGATGAAAGTTGAAGATTGAGTTTTGAAAGATTGAATGTTTTGAGAAATTGAAGAAATTTTTGAGGAGGAGGGTAGGGTCTTACACTCTAACAGAGGCCTAAAATGTTTTTGAAAATGTAATGGGTCTTACACTCTAACAGAGGCCCAAAAGGTTTTTGAAAATGGAATGGGTCTTACACTCTAATAGAGGCCCAAAAGGTTTTTGAAAAATGTAATGGGTCTTACACTCTAACAGAGGCCCAAAAGGTTTAAAAATGTAATGTGTCTTACACTCTAACAGAGGCCCAAAAGGTTTAAAAATGTAATGTAATGGGTCTTACACTCTAATAGAGGCCCAAAATATTTTTTAAAATGTAATGTAATGGGCCATACACTCTAGTAGAGACACAAAAGGTTTTAAAATGGTAATGGGTCTTACACTCTAATAGAGGCCCAAGAGGATTAAAAATGGTAGTGGGTTTTACACTCTAATAAAGGTCCAAAGAGTTTGAAAAATGTAATGTGCATCAAACAAAGAGATATATTCATCATGTTAAGAGTTTATGAAGAAAATACTTGAACATTGTGAGCAAAGATTTAATCCATGGGAGAAATTATAGAGAAGGTTCAAGCAAGTATATACATTCAAGATAAATCGAGGATCCAATGAGCATAGTAAGGGTAGCAACAAAGTATACTTGAACAAAAAGGACATGTTCTTGACAACAACATGTGATGAAGGTGTAGACACACAAGAGATGTCATGTGAGAATATTTAAAGATGACAAGTTTAAAGTTTAAACATCATGTGAACAAATTAAGGAAATATTTGAACATTTAAGCATGGATGTAAGTTGAACATATTAAGACAAGTTGGTAACAACTAAACATGGATATTTAGGGTTCAAACATGGTCATAAGTAAGCAATAATATCATAGAGATTTAAGCATGCAAACATGTGTACAAAGGTAAGTATATGAAAAAAACAAGTGTTTAAGAACCCAAAAACATGGTGAAATCAATCACTAAAGCAAACATGCATATCATGGTCATGTAATCATGGGAAGAACATCACATGTTCAAGAAAAATAGTTGTGCAAAGGTGTCGCTACTGCGAAAATCGGCGCCGGCTGAACAGAAGAGTCGCCACCGTGCGTTATTTATCCCAACGGAGGGAAAGGAAACGCTCTAGGTAAACCTACCGCAAGACGGGGAAAGGTATGGTCATCGCAACCAAAACCTGGGGTCGGGAGTCGGTTACGCAAGGGGAAGGTATTAGCACCCCTCACGTCCGTCGTACTCGACGGGATCCACGCTTGTTTTCGGGTATGGATTGTTATTCTATCTAAACTAAGGGTTAAGGGTTAAAAGAAAAGAAAATGACTCGGCAAAGTATCGCACTTTATGCCTACGTATTCCTGTCTGGAACGAGAAATCAGAGTCAACGTAGTTCGCCTACCTACGGGAAAGGAGGGGAAGGTTGCTCGCTAGGATGTCGCATCATATGCCTACGTACTTTCATACAGCATGAAAGATCAGAGCAAACGTAGTTCGGGCCACGTACGACACAAGTCTGTTTTGATTGTTTTTATTCCTTCTGAAAAAAGGGGTTTTTTTGATTACTGGTCCAAGCGGACAAAAATGACGTTTTGATGAGTTCACATTCTTTTACGGAAGAAGTGTCTTTTATTGTGTTTGAAATATTTATTGTGTTTTTCTGTTTGTTTTGAGAAATAAGAGACAGAACTCTAACCTACGGTTGAAAAGGGAATCAAACTAACCTAGTGTTATCATGCATGGGTTAAGACCTAATGTCTATCATGCTCCTCTCTTGCGCAGAGAGAAACAGAGATCCTAAGGGAATAGACGGAAACAGGAACAATAGCATATGTACAATAAAGCAGTAAAATGCATGGATGCAGCAATACAAGCGAGGCAAGGGAGTCCCACTCAACCTCGAACCTAGAAAACAATAGGCAAAAGTGAACAGAATTCACTCTCAACCTAACAGGTTAAACAACAAACAATACAGTCAGGGAAAACCAATCAATACATCAAGAATCAAAAACAACAAAAATAAACAGCAACAGCAGCTCTGCATCAACATATGTCTTCAAGTCATCATCAACCATCCACCAGCTTCAAGCAAGCATCAGTCTTTATCTTCATAGCCTTCAAGCAAGGTCTCTATCTTCAATCTGCAATGGCTTTTCTTCAAGTCTCAATCTCCAAGATGAACATCAGTCAACAAGATGGAATGAATGTTAAACAGTCAATTGCCTACCAAGGGTGGCTCATTAACTGTTAACATGATACAGACAATTTTCTCTCAAAAGTTCTATCTTTTAAATACATTCACTAATCCTTCCAAAGGAAGGAGGTGGATATTTAAAAGAGACTTTGAATCATAGAGAAAGAATGGAGGCAGACAAGGCATTCCATGTTTATGAAGCAAGTTTTCTACTCTAGAGCTTTGCCTAGTTCCTAAATCCTATACTCCTCAACAGCTGCCAGCAAAGGATACTCCCCATCAACTCTGGAAGTTGGCCTTCATTCTCTTTGATCTCCAATGGGCTTAATCATCACAGTCTTCAGCTCTCCCAATCCCCAAACATGCCCAATACCCCACACAGACAAATTATAAACCCTAAAGAGGGCACACCATACAGTCAAGCAAGCACAAGCAATATACTAATAGTAATAGGGGAAGCCTAATATTTTCTAAGGGATCTATCATCTACCCATAACCCCTATAGTCCCATACCCCAAAACCAAATCAAAATTCCTAAAAGAAATGATCTATTACACCTATCCCACACCTAAACCCTAGTTTTGGTTCTCCTAATCACACCTAAACAAATCATCTAAAATTAAGTTCTAAAATCATGAATTAAATTTTATATACAATCTAAAGGTCTAAGCTAATCAACCTAAAAAGAATGGGTCAAAAATATTAAAGCATCTAATTAAACCAAAATCAACAATATCATGCATTGAACTAAACATTACTTAAACCTATTTAAAAGAAAAATATACTAAAAATATAAAAATAAAATGAAATATGAAATATGAACCTAATGCAAAAACAACCACTAAAAAATATGCAATTTTCAATTATTTATGATTTTTCAAAGAATTAAAGAAAATGAAGGAAATTAATATGGATTAATTGGGCTGAGGGGTGCATCTAGCATTAATTCTAGTTAAAAAAGAAAGATGGGCCCAGACTGGGGGGGTGCGCCTAGCAAGGCGCGTCTGGGCCCAGCGCACACTCAGAAAAATAAAAAAAAGAAATAACAAGTGAACGGTGCAGAAAGTAGAAATTGCAGTTCAATCTCAATGGGCCTTGCAAGCGGGGGGTATGAATAGCATGTGATTATTGAGCCCAGTCTGAAGTTTAAGTGAAACGACGCGTTTCACCTTTGGAATTTCCCTCCGTTTTATCTTTGAATTCTGGCCTTTAGATCGTACTATGAGTCAAGGTCAAATGATGGATCCAACGGTCCAGGGTTCGTCTTCAACCTTGGAACCCTAGGGTTTTCAGAAATCACCTCTCCCATGCACGAATTTCATCACCTCTGTTCTCCCTCGTCTCTCCATGAAAACTCACGATGTAAAGAGCAAAATTGCTCTACTCCTTCCCCTCTACACAGCCATGGCATTAGTTTCCCCTAAAACACACTCAAGCATCAAACCCGATAGGTGGAAGATTCTGATTCCACCATTTTTCACTGCTATCAACCATGCTAATTCCTTCTAATTCTTACCCTAACACGATCTATAAGCCATGCTGATCATCCCTAGCTATACATCTAATATTATCATGCCATATTCTAGGAGTTCTAAGCCCTAACAGCTTTGGTGCACCAATGGCAACCTCCATGGATTGTCTTCAAACTCAACAGAAATGTTCATCTAACCAATCCTAACCATTCTAACCTAATAATCCTCTATGATTCTAAATAATCTAACCAATTTGATGAGAAAACCAACCTGGTGTAAATGATGAAAACAGTTGTAGAATTCTCTGGATCCAATGCTTGCAATGCTCTGAACTTGCTCAATATACTTGCTTCTTGGTTCTGTATGCAGTAGATCTTGCTCCAATGCCTTGGATCTTGCAATCACAATGTTCTTTCTCCTTGGATGATGAAGTTGGATAGCACGAGTTCTACCTCAATTGAGCCAAATCTTGATGGGAATGTGATCTATGAAAGATGTTGATGATGATAGGATCAAGAACTTTGGGAATTGATGAAGATTTGATGAAGTTTGAGATGAATTTGCAAAATGGAAGAATGAAGTGTAACTTGGTATTTTGATCACAATGATTCACCAACCCTTACATGAAGCTACTCATACCAATATATAGATGAAATTGGAAAGCTGTAGAACTTTGTAGAAACTTCCCATGCACACTTTCCTTGAATTTTGGATTATGTTACTTCATACATAAGTAACCAAGCATAACTTCCAAATTTTGAACCAAACTCAAAAATCTACTTTTTACAATGTTCTTAAAACATTTTTTCCAATCAAAATGACCTATAATTTCATCCCATTTGGCCAAGTTATGAAAAATCTCAATTTTAGGTCACTTTTTATTCATTAAATTCACCAAATTTGAAACCTTGAGATATGAGCATTTCCCATCTTTTATGATCACTTTTCTAGACTCAAAATGTCATTTGTAGAAAGTTTTATGTTGTGAAGTTTTTCATTTGAAGCTTCCTTGTATGAGTTTTGGGCATAGGCTTGAAATGACCTGTAATTCTTAGATGACCAAAATACCCTTTGCTTGCCAAGACCATAAGTAGAGTTCCACAAATTATATGAAGGCATACCATACCTTTATAGAAAGCTAAGACAATAAGGAACAACTCTCATGTTGATCAGAAATTCATTTGAAATCTCCTTGAGGGGTAAAAGTTGCTTGGAAGATAAGTAACTTTCACAGACAAAATTTCAGATACACTTGCAAGGACCATAACATGAGTTCTATAAATCTCCTTGATGTCTTCCACAACTCAAATTAAAGGTCTTGAGATCCTCTACAAGTTTCATGTTGGCCAAGGATCCATTTGAAGCTTTCATTTTGACTTATCTTGCTTGGAAGTTTGACCTAAATCAGGGGATTTTACACAGAAACCCTAATTTAGAAACTCCTATTCTTCTTGATTTCTCTTGATTTCTTCTTGGCACAACACCATATAATTGTCTACATGTCAAATGATGAACCCCACACCTCTCCAATAGACCTTAATGCCTTTCAATCAATCATTTGACCTAGGGTTGACCCAGGGTTGACCCAGATGAAACCCTGGTTGACTGTCTTCAACTGCAACTCTTGTGATCACATCAATGACTTGCCTCCTTCTCCAAATGACTTTCTAAGTCTCCCATGATGTCTATATACTCTCCATACTCAGTTCACAGCTCACAACCTCTTTGATGATCTTCAAATACCCTCAAAATAGGAGATAGATTCACTGCTTGATCCAATGACTTCTTTAGACTTCAATTTCTTTCTGATGACCTGGATAAGATTGAATTTGAATAATAACCTCTTGATAGGCTCATAGAGATGAGAATAGTACTTGGTCCCTTGTTGGATGACTTGCTATGCTATGCTATGCAGATGATTAGACTATGTACATGACTCTATGTGCAAATGCTAATGCAATTGAAACATAAACCAAATGAATTAGGTTGAGCAAATTTTAGGGTGCAACAGCTGCCCCTATTCAAGCGACTTGGACCCGATTGGGTGAAGAGCAAACGACCTTCAAACATTCGAGGTACGAGACGATTGAATACTAAGAACCCGGAAATTTGCCAACCGCAGAGATAAACTGCACCACTGCTTGGGGAACGACATTCATCAGCTGAATCTATTATTACAGCAACCAACTGATCCATTAGCGACCATGCTGAGGATTATTTTCATCAGCCTGAAAAAGATTCTATTATCGCAGGGATAGAACTTTGTCCACGTCAGGACGCCTGTTTCGTCAATACGAAGAAACCTCAACTAAAACTGGTCCACGTCAGGACTCCACCTGCTGTCAACACGGAAAAATCTCGGCGACTTCGCTAGGGATGACTCGTCTGCATTTCATCAGCACGAGGGGATTCTATCAACATTGTCCACGTCAGGACTAACTTTTTCCACGTAAGGAATACATCTTTCCACGTTAGGAATAACCTGTCCACGTTAGGACTAAACTTTTCCACGCCAGGAATACATCGTTCACGTTAGGACCCACCTTTCCACGTAAGGAATACATTGTCCATGTTAGGACCCACCTTTCCACGTAAGGAATACATTGTCCACGTTAGGACCCACCTTTCCACGTAAGGAATAAAATCGTCTGGATCTGTCCGCGTCAGGACTAAACTCTTCCACGTCAGGAATAATCTCTTTCCACGCAAGGAATACATCTACTTTCCACGTAAGGAATACGTCTTCTTTCCACGTAAAGAATCACATCTTTCCACGTAAGGACTCAACTTCTTTCCACGTAAGGAAACCACCTTTCCACGTAAGGAAACCATCTTTCCACGTAAGGAAACCACCTTTCCACGTAAGGAAACCATCTTTCCACGTAAGGAAACCATCTTTCCACGTAAGGAATAAACTTCTCTTCCACGTAAGGAATACCGTCTTTCCACGTAAGGAATCATCTTTCCACGTAAGGAATCACATCTCATCTTGATTTGTCCACGTAAGGACTCCCATCTCGTCTTGATTTGTCCACGTCAGGACTACATCGTCCACGTCAGGGCTCATATCTTCGACCCGCTGGGGAAATAAAACTTGTCCACGTCAGGACCCACGCCTCGCCAACACAAAGAGATATAAACTTGTCCACGTCAGGACGCACATTTCACCATTACGAAGAACGATATCTGCTGGAAATAAATGGTCCACGCCAGGACACCAACACGGAGAGTAACCAATTTTGTCCATGTCAGGACTTCACATCCACTCAATACGGAGAAATCGAATCTGTCCATGTTAGGACTAGCACACCTCATCAACTCGGGGAAATAAATCTGTCCACGTTAGGACACCCATTTCTCTAGCACGAAGGAATCCCGTCAATATAGGAATAGATTGTCCACGTCAGGACTCATTTCTCCCTTGGTCCCAAACCACAAACTTCTTAATGCTGACGTGACAGCAACTTTGGGGCGGACTCTACTGGGGATATTTGGAAACCAAACTACCGAACGCCTGTTCTGATAACCAGCGACAGCCTCTGAAATTCTGATTCCTGAAACCCTTTGATGACAAATAACTCTGCTTGGGGACAAGGAGAGATTTTGCCTACTAACTCTATGGGGAATAATGCCAAAACGGACATTATCGTTGAATGTCTCACGCCGAGATCTTGAATGTTTGGTAATTCATTTGAGCAAGAGCTCCTTCCACCTGCAAGAGAGCAATACTTGAAACAAACGGTTAGCCAACCTAGTTTATGTTTCAAAAAGGCATATGCTTGACAATGATGCAACACTCCATTCGACATGGAAATGCTACGCGTTTTTATTTGGTGGATGCAAGTATGACACTATATGCCAATGCAAATGCAGACTTCGAACTACTGGGATACAGGAAACCGCTTCAGCAAAATAAATGCTGAAGACAATGCCGACTCCACTGGGGATAGCCAGGTGCTACAAAATTATTCCAGCAAAATAAATGCTGGAAGAGTGAAGTCAACCCTACTGGGGAATGTAACTCTGCTGGGGAATAGCAGATGCGCCCGGTATGATTGGACTTCTGCTGGGGAATGAACGGATATCACACGGTATTCTGACAAAATAAATGCAAGGGCACCCAACCAACTCTGCCGGGGAGAGTCTTGATCTTTGAGTTCCACGGGGAGGAAGGAAAACACTTGCTGAAAAGAGAACTCCGCTGGGGACGAAACGATTCTCTTGGGGAAAATCAACTGTCTCCGCTGGAGGGGAGAAACTGACCCTACTGGGAAGGGTAGACTGTCTGAGTACAACTCACGAGTTGGAAATGTTAATCTTTTGAGGCTAAACTACTCTGCTTGAAGTAAGGGAATCCTTCTGGGGGACACCACACTGTCTGAATATAGCCTACAATCTTGGAATCATCGAACTCTGCTGAGGATAAATGACTTTGCTGGAGAATATCCTTCGGCACAAGCTACGACTAGCCGGGGAATTCAATCCTCCTTCAGTAAGGGACATTGTTATCTTGGAAGCACGACCTGCGTGGGGAGCAAGTCTTTCATTACGAGCTTCTGATCCATACTGCAATCTTTTGATCGTCCTTTTCATACGGCTACGAACCCTGCAACACCACAAACAAGACAAGACAAGTCTACGCAACCAAATCTATTCAGGTTAGCGTTAGTGACATCATTTTCAGTTAATTCAAAGTTTTAGCAATTATTGGCAAGGGCCAGTGACGTTATACACATGCTAGTTTCATTAAGCCTAGGCGTTCATCATGTACAAAACAGTAAAAAACCAACATCAAGTGCTGAATAACATGTTTTATTGATTGGGCCCCTAAATGGGCATAGTTTTGTACACGGGATGTAACTCCTGAAAAGAGGAAGCTACACACAACAAATATACAAGTATGCGCAAGAAGCATAAATATGATGACAGATCAAATTTGTACACATGTCGGCAACGGGATGCAGACGAACATCACGAACTGATCCTCCTATGACTCGCCCGACTCTAATACTTTCCCGGTATCCACACTTTCGAAGAGATTGTATCTGATAATCGACCTCTCGAGTATATTCTCCCGCACCAAAGCTCAATGCAGTATTGTTGCGGTGGAAATAGGATCACAAACTATTAATGAGTTTGAATCGTAATTCAATTCACAACCGCTCTTTGATTTATCCGAAGGAAAAGGTCAAAAGAGGGAAAACCTATTTTGCATCGTAAACACAATGCCGGGAAAGATCTAGGGTTCGGGGGTTGGTTAAATTTAGGGAAGGTATTAGCACCCTAAACTTCTGTAGTACTCTACAGGAACCTTTTGTTCAAATGTTTACTATTTGCTTTATTTATTTGCTTAAGGTATATGCACAAAGGAATTAAAAGTGAGAAAAAAGACCTAGGGGTTAATTCTAAGTTTACTCGGCAAGACATCGCATCTTGTGCCTACGTATCCTTACGGGAGTGGAATCAGAGTAATCGTAGTTCCCCTCAAAAGGGAGGTTAGAGACTTCTTGACTGTGGTCAAGGTCTCAAGGGGAATAAACATGTCTTAAGGGCACGCTTACGCGGAGTGTAGAAACTCCAAATCTCTACGTTGAAATGTTAAGTTGTAATTAGGGTTAAATTAGGGATTCCACGGCGGGAAACCCTAAAATGAGCGCGGCGGCTCTTTGACCTAATGCTAGGGGTAAAATTGTAATTTTGCCTGCGACGAGGCATTTGTGAGAATTAGGGTTTGTAGTTTGAGGATTTGAAATTGTGAGGACTATTGACACGGCGGTCAAACAGTTAGACCTAACCTTCGGATGTGTGTAGTGTGACTGGAATATTGATAAATGCGTGAGGTGATTGAGTTATGCAAACAGGGAATAAAGACAGCAGTTAAAGCCATACAAACAGAAATTAAAAGGCAGAAATTTAAAGCGCGATTATTAGATTCGCGGGGTTACATATGAGAAGCAGTTACAATATAGTAGTGAAATAAAATGAGATAAGTAATGGTAAATGTAATGAGCTGCAAAATGAACAAATGGCGTTAGTGGGCAGAGTTAGGCGGTGATCAAATGAGTTAAGAAAAAGATGCAAATTTGAGATTTTATTATTGTTTTATTTAAAAAAATCTTAAATAATTTAATGTTAGCTTGCAAAAGAAATTTAAAAAGGTTTTATTTTTATATTTTTAAGAAAAGTTTTTCTTATTTTATTTAAAAAAGGTTTTTACCTATCCTTAATATTCATATTTTAAAAAAGATTTTTTTTTTAAATTATAAAATTAAAATGTTATATTTTTAAAAAAGATTTTTTAAATTATAAAATTAAAATGTTAAAAAACGGTTTTTAAAAAACATAAAACAAATTTTAAAAAAAACAAAACAACATAAAATAAAAAAAGGGGGGGGGGGGGTTGGGCCGGTAACCACACCCGGACCCAACCCAGTTGTTAGTCATAAGGTGAAATGTTTTTTAGGGTTTCCAAACCCAGACTTATCCTCGCGGCGCCGTTGTTCTTCATCTTCCTCTTCTTTCTCTCGCGATCGCTATGTTTTGCGTCTTCTTCTACAAAAAAACCTGAAAAATGATGAACATGTGAGTTAACGCGTGAGGGTTTACATTTGTCTTTAGCCGATGATGTTTGAAGCTGAGGCTACGGAGTTGATTGCCCGCCGTTTGTAGTGAACGGCGAAGGCGATCTCCTCGTCGGTGCTTCGTTCGTGGTTCTATGAGGTTTGTTCGTCGATGACGGAGACGATGATGAAGGTTCCGGTCCTTCTGAGTCTCGGCCGCCTCCTTCTCGCGCCGCCTAGGGTTTTCGCGATCTCCTTCCTTCGTTAGGGTTTCGCTCGTGATCTTCGTTCCTCTCTCCCTCGCGGCTACCAGTTAGGGTTCTTGATGGTGAGATCGTTCTCTTCTTATACTCTCTTTTTGGGCCTTTGATCCGTGATGGATTTGCGTTATTTTTGAGACATGATTTTGTGTTGATATGATTTGATTTTGTTTTGATTATGATTGGATGCTTTCTGATATGAATCTGATACTGATTGAACTCCGTTTCCTCTTTTAGGGTTTGATTGGGGTTTCCAGCTGATATGATTCTTCTGATTTGATTCGGAGCTTTCTATTTTCAGAACTCTGTGATTGAATATTACATGACCCTATTCGATTTGTTTAATAATCTGAACTGATTTGTTTTGATCTGTTTTGGGATTGATATCAAATCAAAATCTCTCTATTATTTTTCTGATATGGTTTGCCTTCAGGTTGGATTGATTGATATCTGATATTGATTCACAGAACTCCTTGATGGATTCGTTTTTCTGTTTGATATTTTCGATCTCGAACTGATTCGTTTTTGATTGATTCGTTTTTTTGATGCAGCTCAGATTCTTTTCCTCTTCTTCTTTCAGAGAGGGCTGATATTGTGTTGGTCTTTGCCGCCGAGACGGGTACACGGTAGTGATGACACTTAGTCTGAACCGTCGAAGCAGGATACTACAATCCTGGTTTTACGCTGTTGCTTCTGATTTACCTGATAGCTTGAGCCACGACGACTGATAGGGACTGTTATGGTTTTGCACTTGTTTATCTTATGAACTGATATATTAATGTTAGCTTATCCTTGTTCGTTCTGGTACAATTCATGCCATGGTTTTGTGCCGCGGCGTATTCTGAACTGATATGAACTTCGACTCTTCTGTGCAGTTTTGGCAGGTTGATGATTGGCTATGATGTTGATGTACTGAGCCATGTGTTTGGTAATTTGTTTTTCCAATGTGCTTGCACATTTGGTCTATCTTGCTTTCTGTCATGGTTTTGTGAACTGACCTGCTCTTTTGCCTTATTTTTGTATGCTGTTGTGCAATGATGTTTGAGCCGAGGGCTTTGATGCAGCGTATGATGCTGTTTTGATTTGCCTTCTATTTTCCTGATACTTTGTTGAGGCCATTCAAAGTCTGTTCTGTTTAGGCTTGGTTTTCGTGAACTTGCCTATGTGGTTCAGAATTGATACTGCTCATGAATTGTTTAGGTTCTGAGTTCCGAATTCTGAATCTGATACTGATGCGTTTGTGGCTTTTCAGGTGTTGGAAATTTCGAAACCAAAGCGACTCAGACCTGCCGGCATCCGGGTCTGAGTCCAAACTTGCCTATGTCGCCTTATTCTCGTATCAGTTTGGAAATCCAATTGCGGCAAAACGAATCAGTACCGCTTCTTTTATTACTTCTGTCTCTCAGATGTCCCGTAACGATAAGAACAGGTGTTACCTGATCTGACGCCAACGGCGCGGATCGGTAACGGGGGGAAGGACGCAGCTTCGATTGTGCCACTCCCGGCACTCGATGATGACATTGTTCTGAGAGTGTCAAAAACAACTTCTAACATTTTTCTATACTGTTTGTTCTGTTTTGATGTGCAGGTGAATTGGAGATTCTGCGGAGAAGCTCAAAGACATCATGAAGACACTTAGATGTTTAGAATTTCCTTAGGATAGATACTTATTGTAAATGAAACCTCTTGTAAACCAAGTTCAAATTCACTTATCAATTTGTAAACTATAAATATTTATGAAATGAAATTCAACAAATATTCATATTTACTTTCTCAATTGTAAATTCAAAGTATCCATATATAATAATTCAGAACCATTTAAATTCCCCCTTGAGTTGTAACTTATAGATACTTATGAACAAAAGTTCAAAAATATTTAAAACTTACTTCTCCTTTGCCTTGACTAATTTTATAAATGATATCCCGCCACAAGATTATATCCAAACAAATTCAAATTAAAATCTCGTTGATCACATCACTTCTCAAAATAACCTTAACAGTATCCACTTCCTTTTCAACCCAACTTCATCTTATTAAGAGGAAACAAAACTGTTTAGAAATGTTTCAAAATCAAACAAAGCACGGCCCCGAGTCCAATCATATTTCTGACAAAACATACCGGCACCTTGACCCAAGTGGCAAATAAATGCCTCAGAACTTAATAACAGCCCGTTTTCAAGGAATTAGCAGAATTTGTGTAAAATGACCAAAATACCCCTGGAACCAAATCTGCAAAACAAACACCTCCATAACTTGTTAGTGGTTAGCGAAGGTACATATGAGATGCTATGCGAAATGACTGACTAAATATAAGGGTAAAATTTTGGGTATTACAGTTGCCCCTATTCAAATAGCTACACCGGACGATTTGAGTGACAGAGACTCGAGGAATCGTGGTGGGGAGATTTAAATATAGATAACCGAAAATTTTTCCCTTATATGCGACGATATGCAATGCTATTGGACAAAGCGAGGACAACTTAATGCAGATGATGCCATGAATATGATATGACGCGTATGCTGGAATGATGAATGCGAAAATGATGACAAACGCTACGACACAGACGCTACGAGAAGAACACACTGGGGAAAACGACGCGCTGGGACACAGTACAACACTGGGGAATTCTAAAAACGATGGTCAACTGGTGCGAACACGACCGATTGTCATTTTGGGAACGAGATTCTCAAATGGAGATGACACCTGTGAGACGGCCTCCACTGGGTAATCTAAA
The DNA here is from genome assembly GCA_963859935.3 of Lathyrus sativus. Taxonomy (NCBI): domain Eukaryota; kingdom Viridiplantae; phylum Streptophyta; class Magnoliopsida; order Fabales; family Fabaceae; genus Lathyrus; species Lathyrus sativus. The sequence continues at coordinate 408,805,636 of OZ012738.1, read as the reverse complement.
AGTAAAACTGGATCGTGTACGACTGCAAGATCGATTACAGAATGCTGGAGCATTGAGCAAAGAATAACATCCAAGCTTCTGTAAACTATCTCTCGTGACAGGATCAAACGGACTTTTCGGGAATCCGTAGCAAATATACACGGTAAAGACCGGTTGTATGCCAAAATAAATGGACTTTAATGGGAAATGCCCTGATAAGCTTCTCGAGGGAGAACTGTCACTTATCGTTGGAAGGGACTTATATGCAAAAATGGATAAGCACTCAAATAAAGAGGCTGCTGCTTATCTGATAAATAAATCTTCTCGCATTTAAGGTCGGCGCCTGGAATACGATTCTGATTCTTCTCTTACTGAAGGGTAAATAAACTTCTTCATGCTTCAAGATCGTGCTCTCCTGAACATGAAAAGGGTAAACTAAACTTCCTCATACTTCAGAATCGTGCTCTCCTGAATATGATTCGGCTTTTTCGGGTAAATGAAATTCTTCATACTTCAGAATCGTGCTCTCCTGAATATGAAAAGGGCTAATCGAACTTCCTCATAACTCAGAATCGTGCTCTCCTGAATATGATTCGGCTCTTTCTTGTAAATGGAATTCTTCATACTTCAGAATCGTGCTCTCCTGAATATGAAAAGGGCTAATCGAACTTCCTCATAACTCAGAATCGTGCTCTCCTGAATATGATTCGGCTCTTTCTTGTAAACGAAATTCTTCATACTTCAGAATCGTGCTCTCCTGAATATGAAAAGGGTGAACCGAACTTCCTCATACTTCAGAATCGTGCTCTCCTGAATATGATTCGGCTCAAACCTCCCCGTACTTCAAGATCGTGCTCTCCTGAATACGATTTGGTTTCTTCTTTTACTAAAGGATAAATGAACTTCTTCATAATTCAGAATCGTGCTCTCCTGAATATGATTCCGCTCAAACCTCCCCGTATTTCAAGATCGTGCTCTCCTGAATACGATTTGGTTCAAAACCCCCCATACTTCCAGACGACAGGTAAATGGAAACCCAACTGCTCCATGGAGATGGCCATTTGCTGCGAGTCATAACGAAGATAGGATCGGCTTCTTAGGTGAGAAATGTTGTATATCGGTGCTGTAAGATGTAGGATTGTAATAATAAATTATTCAGGCATGAACTGGCATGTATCTGTAGTTGATTTCCTTGAAAGATAGTGCAAAATAAATGCACGTCCGGGTACAGTGATAAACCTCTCAAGCGAGATAGTCGCGTATCTGTCACGGTATGGTGAAAATCTTTAGATGGTGCAAAATAAATGCACGTCCGGTTGGGCTCGACGACCGACAAGACTGAGATTCAATCTAGGATCGAGCTAGAAAGAAAAGTGGCAATCAAGACTCCATCGAGGGAATGAACTCGAAGGGTAAATATCTTATCCTGGCGAGGAAAGATAGCTGAAGTAACCGTCATCCACGAGGATCGAGCTCTGTGGGAAAACTGGAAACACATATGTATTTTATGCTTAGGGCTGACAATCTATTTGGAGAGAATGGACAAACCCCAGTTACTCGGCGGTAACAACCAACTGGTGGCGAAACACAATGAACCTGTGAATGCTAATGCACATGTTAATGCATATGTTAATGTGAATGTATGTTAGTGTCTATGTATGCAAATATGCAGGATGTTATGAAATGAGTATGTAATGAGTATGTAATGAATATGTAATGAATATGTAATGAAATAGGCATGTGATGCTCATGCCCTTGCGTATGCTGACGAAACTGACTAGAGACAGGACGAGAGATGAAATAAACATCTCGACGGAGATACCCTGCGTTCTCTGCAACCAATACGTCAATCATGGGAGGGAATGGTAGGAATGGTCGAACCAAATCTGGTTTCAAAATTCTGAATTCTCTGGGGAGAAAGTAAATTGCTTAGGTGCACAGTATCACGTCTTCTCATGGGGAGAGGAAAACCTGAAGGACACTTTCGAGTTACCCAAGAAAAGGTTGTCAGCTTATAGTCTCGTTGGGGACTGTGTTATAGCAATGATTTGAAAGTGTTTCTGCAATAATGATATTTTCGGGGAGTGAAGAGATCCTTCTGAAATTTCCACTAGTCAAAGTAATTTCTTATATTTCAAATTTGTTTTTTTTTTAAGAACAGTTTTGAAAACTCTATAATGCACCTTTCATTTTCAAATTTTTAAGAATAAACGCATTTTGCATAACAATAGAAAACAAAGAGCAATGCACCAAGGAATGTAAGTAACAAAATGGTATCTTTTATTAAAGGGTGGCAGCTCGCTGAAGGCATAGCTCCACAGATGATTATGTTTTGAAATTGGCAACATGGGAAAAGGTTACATTGAATCCAATGACACCTACTGACACTAATAACTAAGACTAATCCAGAATCCTGCTTTGGGCAAGGATGAAAGAACTGAAACATGGCTCTCATGCGGAAAGTGTGTTCGCGATGATCAGTGTCCTCCGATGCAATGAAATGCCTTTGTCCCTAACTTTTGCCTGGACCGCCCTCTCGGGTTTTCAATCCACCGGGACGCTCCTTTTTGCCTAAGCCGCCCTTTCGGGTTTTCAACTTAGCGAGCTTTTTATTATTATTTCTCTTTTTTTTTTTTTTTTCAACCCTTACTTTTGCCTAAGTCGCCTTTTGCAGGTTTTCGACCTAGCGGGTTTTTAGGCATAATATTTTCGGACTGCATCAGAATTCACGGGATGTGCTAGTTCTTCACCGTCCATTGTTGTAAGTATCAGAGACCCTCCGGAGAAAGCGGTCTTTACAACAAATGGGCCTTCATAATTGGGCATCCACTTTCCACGCATATCTTTATGCACGGGCAAAATCTTTTTGAGTACTAGCTCTCCTTGACGGAACTCACGGATACGAATCTTCTTATCAAACGCTCTTTTCATCCGTTTCTGATATAATTTCCCATGGCACATGGCTGTCAAGCGCTTCTCGTCAATGAAATTCAACTGATCCAGTCTGTCTTGAACCCACTCGGCTTCCTCAAGTTCAGCTTCCATCAACACTCTTAAAGAAGGTATCTCTACTTCGATGGGGAGCACGGCGTCCATTCCATACACCAATGAGAAGGGTGTTGCCCCTGTCGAAGTTCTCACTGAGGTTCTGTATCCATGCAAAGCAAACGGTAACATCTCATGCCAGTCTTTGTAAGTCACAACCATCTTTTGCAGGATTTTCTTGATATTCTTATTCGCAGCTTCAACGGCCCCATTCATCTTAGGACGGTACGGAGAAGAATTGTGATGAGTGATCTTGAAACTGTCACACAGCTCTTTCATAGTCTTGTTATTCAGATTGGTGCCATTGTCAGTTATTATCCGGCTTGGGATTCCATAACGGCAGATGATTTCCTTCCTGATGAAGCGAGCAACCACTTGCTTGGTCACGTTGGTATAGGAGGCAGCCTCTACCCACTTGGTGAAATAATCAATAGCAACGAGGATAAAACGATGACCATTAGAAGCCTTCGGCTCGATTGCCCCAATCATGTCAATGCCCCACATAGAGAACGACCATGGTGAAGACAAAACATTCAACGGTGATGGAGGTACATGCATTTTATCAGCATAAATTTGGCACTTATGGCATCTTCTAGCGTATTGGATGCAGTCAGCTTCCATGGTTAACCAATAATACCCAGCCCTTAACATCTTCTTGGACATAGCATAACCATTGGCATGAGTTCCGAAGGTCCCCTCGTGAATTTCCTGTAGTAACATGTCCACTTCCCGTTTATCAACACATCTGAGCAGAACCATGTCGTGATTTCTCTTGTATAACACACCATTACTGATAAAGAATTTGGACGCCAGTCTTCTCAACGTTTTCTTGTCCAGACCAGTAGCACCATCGGGATACTCTTGCTTGACGAGATAGTTCTTGATATCATGAAACCAAGGCTTTTCATCCACCTCAACTTCTTCGACCATCTGACAATAAGCGGGCTCAACTTTACGCTCAATATGGATAAGAGGTGCTTCATTAACGAATTTAACTTTCCACATGGATGCTAACATGGCTAAAGCATCAGCAACGTGATTCTCGGATCTAGGAACATGCTCGAACTCTATCTCGTCGAAAAACTTGATCAGCTCAATAATATAGTCCTTATAAGGGACTAACTTCTCATTCTTCGTTTCCCATTTGCCTTGTACCTGGTAAATAATCAAGGCTGAGTCACCACTTACTTTAAGAAGTTTGATTCGGAGGTGAATTGCTGCTTCGAGGCCAAGAATACATGCTTCATATTCTGCGACGTTATTGGTACACTCAAAGTCCAACCTTGCTGTAAATGGAGTGTATCCACCCTTTGGGTTCATCAAAACGGCGCCTATACCATGCCCGTTGAAATTCGAGGAACCATCAAACATCATCCTCCACCAAAGACCTGGCTCTGGACCTTCGCTCGGATCTGGCTCTTCACAATCTCTTTTAATCAACAAAATATCCTCATCGGGAAAATCAAATTTAAGAGGTTCATAATCTTCAACTGGCTGGTCTGCAAGATAATCAGATAAAATACTACCCTTAATCGCCTTCTGGGGTACATACTGGATGTCATATTCGGATAACAACATGTGCCAACGGGCTAGCCTCCCGGTTTGAGCAGGTTTTTCAAAAATATACTTGATCGGATCCATTTTAGAAATCAATAATGTGGTATGACAGACCATATATTGCCGAAGGCGCCTAGCGGCCCATGCCAATGCACAACAAGTTTTCTCCAATGGTGAGTATCTGTTTTCACAATCGGTAAACTTTTTGCTCAGGTAATAAATCGCATGCTCCTTTTTCCCAGTCTCATCATGTTGTCCAAGCACACAACCCATAGACTTCTCAAGAACAGTAAGGTACATAAACAACGGTCTTCCAGGTACGGGAGGAATCAGAATAGGGGGATCTTGCAAATAACCCTTAATCTTCTCAAACGCTTTCTGATAATCGGGGTTCCACTCAACCGTCTGCCCCTTGCAAAGTAACTTGAATATCGGCTCACAAGTAGCGGTCATGTTGGAGATAAACCTGGAAATATAATTCAAACATCCCAGAAAACCTCTAACTTGCGTCTCGGTTTGCGGAGCTGGCATATCTTGAATGGCGCGGACTTTGTCAGGATCCACCTCGATCCCTCGCTGGCTAACAATGAAACCAAGCAATTTTCCAGATCTGACACCGAAGGTACACTTAGCAGGATTCAACTTCAACTGATATTTCCTGAGTCGTTCAAACAGCTTCACCAAATGGTCTAGATGCTCCTCTTCACTCTGAGACTTGGCTATCATATCGTCCACGTACACCTCAATCTCCTTGTGCATCATATCATGAAAAAGAGTGGTCATAGCGCGTTGGTACGTTGCCCCCGCGTTCTTTAAACCGAAAGGCATGACTTTGTAGCAGAAGGTTCCCCAAGGAGTAATGAAAGTAGTCTTCTCTCGATCGTCGGGATCCATCTTGATCTGATTATAGCCAGAGAAACCATCCATAAATGAAAACAACGCGAAACTGGCTGTATTGTCTACCAGTGTATCAATATGTGGCAGGGGGAAGTCGTCTTTCGGACTTGCTTTGTTCAGATCCCTTTACCGTCCTTCTTAGGCACTGGCACAATGTTGGCAACCCAATCTGGATATTTTGCGACTGCCAAGAAACCTGCATCCAACTGCTTTTTAACCTCATCTCGAATCTTCAAAGCCATGTCGGGTCTCGTTCTTCGAAGCTTTTGTTTGATAGGCGGACAATCTGGCTTAAGTGGCAACTTGTGAACAACAATATCTGTGTCTAGACCCGGCATATCTTGATACGACCACGCAAACACATCCATATACTCTTTTAACAACTCAATCAACCTCGGCTTAACCTCTGTCCCAAGCATTGCACCAATCTTGACCTCTTTCTTGTTCTCATCTGTACCGAGATTAATTAAGTCTACCTGCTCTTTATACGGTTGAAGCTCTGTGTACTCGTACTCAATCAATCTTGTCAGTTTAGCGGGTACTTCAAAATCTTCTTCACCCTCGTCCTCAGCTTGATTGATGGGTGCATCCCAGTCAGGAGTGTCAGTAAAGTCATTGGATCCAACAAGGTTTACGATGTCTCTGCATGATGGAATGCTTACTTAATTAAAATGCTCAAAGATATGTAAGAATGAAATGCTGTTTTTGTTTTATTTTTTGGGAAAAAAAAAGGGTTGCCAATTTCATTTTTTAAAGGTGAAAACGAAAAACGCAAATGAACCAAAGTGGAATTGAACAAAATGCCTTTATTAATATCCTTTTAGAAATGAAAGGTGGCCCAATGAAAACGACCCTATAGCCTTGGGCAGAGCTATGGGTTTTTATTTGAAAATGTAAATGAAACTTTAAAAAAAATTACTTTGACAAGGGAAAAATAACAGGGATCTCTACGGCCTCCCAGTTGTTCAAAACTGCATCACCCTTAAACACCAGGTTGCTCAGCTCTTCATTTTCCTCACAGTCACTGATGGCATTGACTTGGAAACCTCCGCTGACAAATACCTCTTGGATAACCTTCGAACGCCCTTCGACAGTTGTGGCAGCTCCATTCTGAGTTGGTTTGTAACCCAACCCAGAGCGATCAGTCTTGGTCTTGACATCAATTACCTCTCCCCAACCTTCAGGAATGCCCCTGTCAATTGTTGATTTGGTACTCTTTAGAGATGCAAAAGATGGATTACCCTGACCCACTGTCTCTTCGACTTCTAGCAGAACAGCATGGGCGATCTCAAGTGCTTGGAAGGAGATTTCTAAAGCATTCTCATCGGCCTCGATGTAACGGAAAGAAGACAGGTTACTGACCATCAGATCCTCCTCACCGTGTATAATAACCAACTTTCCATCGGTTACGAACTTCATCTTTTGATGTAACGTTGATGTTACTGCCCCAGCGGCATGAATCCACGGCCTTCCAAGTAAGCAGCTGTAATTGGGATTAATGTCCATGACTTGAAACGTGATATTAAAAACTTGCGGACCAATCAGGATAGGAAGCTCAACCTCCCCCATTACCGACCGGCGAGAACCATCGAAAGCCTTGACGACCAAAGGAGTAGGTTTCAACACAGTCTCTTTGAAAACCAACTTATCAAGAACCCTCTTGGGTAGAACGTTCAAAGAAGAACCGGTGTCCACTAGCACTCTTGCTAAATTGTCCTCCTGACATTTCACCGATATATGTAAAGCACGATTATGATTCGGACCCTCCTTCGGTAACTCTTCATTGCTGAAACTAAGGGTGTTACATGCGGTCAAATTGGCAATCACACTATCAAACCGACTGGTGCTGATATCTTGATCCACATGTGCTTGAGTCAAAACTTTCTGCAAGGCCATCCTATGAGCGGGTGAACTCATCAACAGAGATAAAATCGAAATCTTGGAAGGAGTCTGATGAAGTTGATCGATAACTTTATAGTCACTTTTCTTGATGATCCTCAAAAACTCAGCATCTTCATCATTTGTAACAGCTCCCTTACCTTTGTCTTTGACAGCCACTGGGATATTAGTGGTTTCCTTAGGTGGAACCTCATTAGAACGGGGAGTATACACACGGCCACTGCGAGTCATCCTGCTTGCCTCTGCGATATTGGTCACAGTGTCCTTAACCTCTTCATTTGGAATAACCTTCCCAGACTCCTTGTCAATCATCGTCACGTCGTATTTCCAAGACACAACTTTAGGATCGCTGAAAGGAAATGAACCTGGGCCTCGAATAACTATTGGCTTATGCTGATTCACCTCAGGGATAGACGACTTTGGTATATCGAACACGAGATTGGCAGAACCTGCTCCTGATAGATTAAACACTGGTACCTTTCCCTTTGATCCAGGCTGATGGAAGACTGGCTCAACCACAACAACCTCATCCTTCCTGGGTTGGCTTGTCACTTGTAAAACACCCTCGTCAATCAACCTCTGAACATCATTCTGAACCAACATACAACCCTTAATACTGGCTTCACAACTTACGCATGCAACGTGGGAAGTGTCTACCAGACCAGCTTCAAACAGTTTCGAATGGAACATCTTGAGAGGAGTCTTAATCTGTACAACGTCAAGGACATAACCTTCCTCCGAATCGGCACTAATGGCATTGAAACTCTCATGGTTAGGAAAAGGGTTCTTCTTAACATTCGGTTGAGGATCTTCAAATGACAAAATCTTCTTTTCCAATAAATCCCTGACAAGATTTTTGAGAGCATAACAATTCTCCAGATCATGACCAGGCGCACCCTCATGAAATAAACAATGAGCGGCGGCGTTGTAATTGGCGGGTAGAGGGTTAGGAGGCGGACCCAAAGCCCGAGTAGTGATTAGACCTTGCTTGACCAAAGAGGGATACAACTCGGTGAAAGTCATCGGAATCGGCGGACAGGGCTTATACGTTCTTCTGTTCGGAACATTCTGGCGAGGAGCCGGACTCTTTGACTGTTGAGGAGCAGGAGCGTTGGGCGCCTGTAGGTAGTTGATAGGAGGCGGATAAACAGGAGGTTGTTGCATAGGTTGATACATAGGAACCTGTTGATTGAAAGAAGGTGTAATAGCTGCCACATAGGGTTGTTGAGCATATTGGATTGGGTACCCTTGAGGTTGAGCATAACCTTGCGGATATCGATAAAAGTGTTCTCTTGGTCTACCAGAGGATATTAGTCTCGCCCTCTTTTTTCTTCTGGGAGCTATACGGAGGTTTCTTCGGCTGATCCTTAAAAGCACCATGATTATTTGTCATTTTACCACTTTTCATACCCAATTCAATTTTGACACCCACAGCAACGATGTCAGAGAAATTTGAAGTCACACTACCCACCATTCTCTCGTAAAATTCTGGACGAACCGTGTCGACAAACCAATCAGCTAACTCTTTCTCGGTCAAAGGAGGTTCTACCTGCGAAGCCATCTCTCTCCACCTTTGAGCGTACTCTTTGAATGACTCAGAATTCTTTTGTGACATACTCAACAACTGTCTTCTGTCAGGAGCCAGGTCCATATTGTACTTGTAGTGTTTGATGAAAGCGTCAGATAAATCCTGGAAACTCTTAACGCGAGACAGGTCCAAAGTTAAATACCACTTGGAAGAAGCACCCTTCAAACTATCTTGGAAGCAATGAATCATCAGTTTATCATTCTCAACATGGACAGCCATTTTGCGATAATACATGATCAGATGACTCTTAGGACAGGTGCCACCTTCATAACGATCGAAGTTTGGAGTTTTGAACTTCGGGGGAATAACCAAACCCGAGACCAAACAAACATCCCTTGCAGCAGTCCCAAAAATTTGGTCGCCCTATACTTTTTTCAATCTCTGGACGATGGTGTTTACTTCCTCACGAAGCTTATCATGTTTCTCATAACCTTCAACATTCTCATCAAGATTATCAAAAACTGTCTCATTGAAATACGGTTGCGCACGAGTGTGTACAACGGGTGGTGCAAAGATAGGAGCCCCCCTAGAAACTTCAGAAAATAAAGGCACTGCTTGCTGAACAGGCTGATTAATCAGAACAGTGGCTTGAGGAGGCACAAAACCTGGAGCAAGACCATAAGGTGGGTCCCTTGCTACGGTCACACTTGGTGGAGGGTCCACAGTAACGCCGGTAATCTCGGAAACAACAGTGGGCTGGGTATCCATCTTAGCATTCATGACATGTAACAATTCCATCATACGCCCCATACCCCCTCGAAGGTCTTCAAGTTCATTGCTAAGGCGATCAATCTCTTTTGCCTGATCCTCCATTCTTTTCCGAGTTTGAGCTCTGGTGTTGTACTGGTGCCGAGAACTCAGGGTGACGAAACTGGAAGGCGAGAGAACCGAACATGAGAAAACGGAAGACACATGCAATGCAAGAAAGTAAATGATGCTATGATGCAAATGAAGATTTCATGGAATTCAAACATTTACGAATGTCGCGGGGTACCAAGGAAATCTTTTTCTTGTTTTTCAATTTATTTATTTTTTATTTATGGTATCCCGCGATATCCATAAATGATATTTGAACTCCATGAAATACAATGCAATGAGATGCTTTATGGATGCAATGCATGAAAACACACAAAGTCCTAGGTTAAAGGAACGTGAGCGGAGTCAAGGTCTACCCATCCCAAAAGGAGTGTGCTATAGGTTAGTTGTACCTGCCGAACAAGGTTCTACAAAGTGCCCAAAGTCATCAGCCCATCTTTCGGACATTATCAACCTTCCGACTGACTCAGGGGTTAATAATATTCTCAAGAGAACCTCTTTTGAGTGTAGTATCGCGTAGCAGCCGTTGTAGGATTACTCCCACATAGCTCCCGCACTACGTCCTAAATAAGGCCAAAGTGGTGTTAAGGTACTACGGTCCTCAATATCACAGACTCCAATCGACCATGGAAAAATTTTTCGCGATTACTCGTTCAACCGAACCATTTTCGAAAGGGTCTCAACTGAGCGGAGATTCTCGAATCAAGCTTGGTCGGGATTCACTCCCTATAAGCCTCATCGAATATATCCCCATCCTATAATAATGTCACTAGTCCGGGCGTAGGACTTATCTCACAGCACGAGGAACAGTCCCACCATGAAAGCATAAATATATACATGTAAATGAATAGTAACACAGATAGTAATAAATATGAACAAGTTAAGGATAACCCTAAAAAATTAAGACAGTCCCCAGTGAAGTCGCCATTTTCTGTTGCGGTGGAAATAGGATCACAAACTATTAATGAGTTTGAATCGTAATTCAATTCACAACCGCTCTTTGATTTATCCGAAGGAAAAGGTCAAAAGAGGGAAAACCTATTTTGCATCGTAAACACAATGCGGGGAAAGATCTAGGGTTCGGGGGTTGGTTAAATTTAGGGAAGGTATTAGCACCCTAAACTTCTGTAGTACTCTACAGGAACCTTTTGTTCAAATGTTTACTATTTGCTTTATTTATTTGCTTAAGGTATATGCACAAAGGAATTAAAAGTGAGAAAAAAGACCTAGGGGTTAATTCTAAGTTTACTCGGCAAGACATCGCATCTTGTGCCTACGTATCCTTACGGGAGTGGAATCAGAGTAATCGTAGTTCCCCTCAAAAGGGAGGTTAGAGACTTCTTGACTGTGGTCAAGGTCTCAAGGGAAATAAACATGTCTTAAGGGCACGCTTACGCGGAGTGTAGAAACTCCAAATCTCTACGTTGAAATGTTAAGTTGTAATTAGGGTTAAATTAGGGATTCCACGGCGGGAAACCCTAAAATGAGCGCGGCGGCTCTTTGACCTAATGCTAGGGGTAAAATTGTAATTTTGCCTGCGGCGAGGCATTTGTGAGAATTAGGGTTTGTAGTTTGAGGATTTGAAATTGTGAGGACTATTGACACGGCGGTCAAACAGTTAGACCTAACCTTCGGATGTGTGTAGTGTGACTGGAATATTGATAAATGCGTGAGGTGATTGAGTTATGCAAACAGGGAATAAAGACAGCAGTTAAAGCCATACAAACAGAAATTAAAAGGCAGAAATTTAAAGCGCGATTATTAGATTCGCGGGGTTACATATGAGAAGCAGTTACAATATAGTAGTGAAATAAAATGAGATAAGTAATGGTAAATGTAATGAGCTGCAAAATGAACAAATGGCGTTAGTGGGCAGAGTTAGGCGGTGATCAAATGAGTTAAGAAAAAGATGCAAATTTGAGATTTTATTATTGTTTTATTTAAAAAAATCTTAAATAATTTAATGTTAGCTTGCAAAAGAAATTTAAAAAGGTTTTATTTTTATATTTTTAAGAAAAGTTTTTCTTATTTTATTTAAAAAAGGTTTTTACCTATCCTTAATATTCATATTTTAAAAAAGATTTTTTTTTAAATTATAAAATTAAAATGTTATATTTTTAAAAAAGATTTTTTAAATTATAAAATTAAAATGTTAAAAAACGGTTTTTAAAAAACATAAAACAAATTTTAAAAAGAACAAAACAACATAAAATAAAAAAAGGGGGGGGGGGGGGGGGGGGGGGGGGGGGTTGGGCCGGTAACCACACCCGGACCCAACCCAGTTGTTAGTCATAAGGTGAAATGTTTTTTAGGGTTTCCAAACCCAGACTTATCCTCGCGGCGCCGCTGTTCTTCATCTTCCTCTTCTTTCTCTCGCGATCGCTATGTTTTGCGTCTTCTTCTACAAAAAAACCTGAAAAATGATGAACATGTGAGTTAACGCGTGAGGGTTTACATTTGTCTTTAGCCGATGATGTTTGAAGCTGAGGCTACGAAGTTGATTGCCCGCCGTTTGTAGTGAACGGCGAAGGCGATCTCCTCGTCGGTGCTTCGTTCGTGGTTCTATGAGGTTTGTTCGTCGATGACGGAGACGATGATGAAGGTTCCGGTCCTTCTGAGTCTCGGCCGCCTCCTTCTCGCGCCGCCTAGGGTTTTCGCGATCTCCTTCCTTCGTTAGGGTTTCGCTTGTGATCTTCGTTCCTCTCTCCCTCGCGGCTACCAGTTAGGGTTCTTGATGGTGAGATCGTTCTCTTCTTATACTCTCTTTTTGGGCCTTTGATCCGTGATGGATTTGCGTTATTTTTGAGACATGATTTTGTGTTGATATGATTTGATTTTGTTTTGATTACGATTGGATGCTTTCTGATATGAATCTGATACTGATTGAACTCCGTTTCCTCTTTTAGGGTTTGATTGGGGTTTCCAGCTGATATGATTCTTCTGATTTGATTCGGAGCTTTCTATTTTCAGAACTCTGTGATTGAATATTACATGACCCTATTCGATTTGTTTAATAATCTGAACTGATTTGTTTTGATCTGTTTTGGGATTGATATCAAATCAAAATCTCTCTATTATTTTTCTGATATGGTTTGCCTTCAGGTTGGATTGATTGATATCTGATATTGATTCACAGAACTCCTTGATGGATTCGTTTTTCTGTTTGATATTTTCGATCTCGAACTGATTCGTTTTTGATTGATTCGTTTTTTTGATGCAGCTCAGATTCTTTTCCTCTTCTTCTTTCAGAGAGGGCTGATATTGTGTTGGTCTTTGCCGCCGAGACGGGTACACGGTAGTGATGACACTTAGTCTGAACCGTCGAAGCAGGATACTACAATCCTGGTTTTACGCTGTTGCTTCTGATTTACCTGATAGCTTGAGCCACGACGACTGATAGGGACTGTTATGGTTTTGCACTTGTTTATCTTATGAACTGATATATTAATGTTAGCTTATCCTTGTTCGTTCTGGTACAATTCATGCCATGGTTTTGTGCCGCGGCGTATTCTGAACTGATATGAACTTCGACTCTTCTGTGCAGTTTTGGCAGGTTGATGATTGGCTATGATGTTGATGTACTGAGCCATGTGTTTGGTAATTTGTTTTTCCAATGTGCTTGCACATTTGGTCTATCTTGCTTTCTGTCATGGTTTTGTGAACTGACCTGCTCTTTTGCCTTATTTTTGTATGCTGTTGTGCAATGATGTTTGAGCCGAGGGCTTTGATGCAGCGTATGATGCTGTTTTGATTTGCCTTCTATTTTCCTGATACTTTGTTGAGGCCATTCAAAGTCTGTTCTGTTTAGGCTTGGTTTTCGTGAACTTGCCTATGTGGTTCAGAATTGATACTGCTCATGAATTGTTTAGGTTCTGAGTTCCGAATTCTGAATCTGATACTGATGCGTTTGTGGCTTTTCAGGTGTTGGAAATTTCGAAACCAAAGCGACTCAGACCTGCCGGCATCCGGGTCTGAGTCCAAACTTGCCTATGTCGCCTTATTCTCGTATCAGTTTGGAAATCCAATTGCGGCAAAACGAATCAGTCCCGCTTCTTTTATTACTTTTGTCTCTCAGATGTCCCGTAACGATAAGAACAGGTGTTACCTGATCTGACGCCAACGGCGCGGATCGGTAACGGGGGGAAGGACGCAGCTTCGATTGTGCCACTCCCGGCACTCGATGATGACATTGTTCTGAGAGTGTCAAAAACAACTTCTAACATTTTTCTATACTGTTTGTTCTGTTTTGATGTGCAGGTGAATTGGAGATTCTGCGGAGAAGATCAAAGACATCATGAAGACACTTAGATGTTTAGAATTTCCTTAGGATAGATACTTATTGTAAATGAAACCTCTTGTAAACCAAGTTCAAATTCACTTATCAATTTGTAAACTATAAATATTTATGAAATGAAATTCAACAAATATTCATATTTACTTTCTCAATTGTAAATTCAAAGTATCCATATATAATAATTCAGAACCATTTAAATTCCCCCTTGAGTTGTAACTTATAGATACTTATGAACAAAAGTTCAAAAATATTTAAAACTTACTTCTCCTTTGCCTTGACTAATTTTATAAATGATATCCCGCCACAAGATTATATCCAAACAAATTCAAATTAAAATCTCGTTGATCACATCACTTCTCAAAATAACCTTAACAGTATCCACTTCCTTTTCAACCCAACTTCATCTTATTAAGAGGAAACAAAACTGTTTAGAAATGTTTCAAAATCAAACAAAGCACGGCCCCGAGTCCAATCATATTTCTGACAAAACATACCGGCACCTTGACCCAAGTGGCAAATAAATGCCTCAGAACTTAATAACAGCCCGTTTTCAAGGAATTAGCAGAATTTGTGTAAAATGACCAAAATACCCCTGGAACCAAATCTGCAAAACAAACACCTCCATAACTTGTTAGTGGTTAGTGAAGGTACATATGAGATGCTATGCGAAATGACTGACTAAATATAAGGGTAAAATTTGGGGTATTACAAGTATCACATTCGGACCGCAGCTATTTGCTTTTCAAATCCCTAACTTTTGCGTGAACCGCCCTTTACGGGTTTTCAGTTCACCGGGATACCCTTTTTTGCCGAAGCCGCCCAGTGTAGGTTTTCAACTTCGCGGGTGCACATTTTTTTCATTTTATCCCTAACTTTTGCCCGAACCTTTCATTCTGTTTTTGGTTCGCCAGGATGCCCCATTTTTGCCTGGACTCTCTTTTTTCTGTCCAGCGGGTCAATTTCAAGCAAAGTATTTTTTAACTGCGTCCGAATTCACAGGCGACGTAAAGTCTTCACCGTCCATGGTGGACAACAATAAAGCTCCTCCTGAAAAGACTTTTCTAACAACGTATGGCCCTTCGTAGTTGGGGGTCCACTTGCCCCTGTGATCTGCCTGCGGCGGGAGAATCCTTTTCAGCACAAGGTCGCCCGTCTGAAAGCTCCGAGGATGTATCTTCTTATCATATGCTTTCTTCATTCGGCTCGGGTACAAACGACCGTATGCTAGAGAAGCTAGCCTCTTCTCATCTATTAAACTCAGCTGGTTCAACCTGTCTTTCACCCATTCTGCCTCGTCTAGTTGGACATCTCGTAATACTCTCAACGAAGGAATCTCAACTTCCAGTGGTAGCACTGCTTCCATTCCATATACCAACGAGAACGGGGTTGCCCCGGTTGATGTGCGTACCGTCGTACGATAACCGTGCAAAGCAAAAGGTAGCATCTCATGCCAGTCCTTATAGGTCACCACCATCTTCTGAACGATCCTCTTTATATTCTTATTGGCCGCTTCAACAACGCCATTCATCTTGGGTCGGTAAGGGGAGGAGTTATGATGCTCGATCTTAAAATTCTGACAGAGTTCCTTCATCATTTTGTTATTCAGGTTTGAACCGTTATCAGTGATTATCCGCTCGGGGATTCCATATCTACAAATGATATCTCTCTTGATGAATCTAACTATCACCTGCTTAGTTACATTTGCGTAAGACACCGCTTCCACCCACTTGGTGAAATAATCGATTGCCACTAGAATGAACCGGTGTCCATTAGAAGCTGTCGGCTCGATCTTTCCAATCATATCAATTCCCCACATCGAGAATGGCCATGGTGACGACATCACATTCAGAGGACTCGGAGGCACATGGATCTTATCAGCATAGATTTGGCACTTGTGGCACTTCCTCGCAAACTTGAAACAATCAGTTTCCATAGTCAGCCAAAAATAACCTGCCCGCAGCAGCTTCCTTGTCATAGCATGCCCACCAGCATGCGTACCAAATGTACCCTCATGTATCTCCTCCATGAGCAACTTCGCCTCTTTCTCATCTACACAACGCAGCAGCACCAAGTCGTGATTTCTTCTGTATAAGACACCATCCGGATTCAGATAGAAATTACCCGCCAATCTCCTGAGAGTCTTCTGATCGTGACTGGATGCCCCAGCCGGATACTCTTTGTTCTTCAGGAAATTAAGGATATCGAAATACCACGGTTTATCGTCATATGCTTCGTCAATGGCAAACACGAAGGCAGGCCTGTCAAGCCGAGAGATAACAATTCTGGGAGCCTCATTCCAGAAGTTGACTTTGTACATGGAAGACAAAGTGGCCAGGGCGTCAGCCATCTGATTCTCCGTTCGCGGTACATGATGCAATTCAACCTTGTCAAAGAAAGGCAACAATCTCCTCGCATAATTCATGTACGGTATTAAATTGGGCTGACGTGTCTCCCATTCCCCTTTTATTTGATTCACCACCAGAGCTGAGTCTCCGTATACGTCCAGATTTTTGATTCGCAAATCAATGGCTTCTTCAAGCCCCATGTGCAAGCTTCGTATTCGGATTCATTATTGGTAACTGGAAATGTCAATCGAGCGGTAAACGGGATGTGCGACCCGTGTGGAGTAGTGATGATTGCCCCTATTCCGCTACCGTAAGCATTTACAGCTCCATCAAAGATCAACTTCCATTTGGAACCCAATTCTGGTCCTTCGTCTGGCAACGGCTCTTCACAATCTTTCATCTTTAGGTACATGATATCCTCGTCAGGAAAATCAAACCTCATCGATTGGTAATCCTCAATAGGCTGCTCTGCTAAGTACTCAGACAGCACACTCCCCTTTATATCCTTTTGCGAGACATACTGGATGTCATATTCAGTCAAAACCATTTGCCAACGGGCAATTCTCCCTGATAGCGCCTGCTTTTCGAATACGTATTTGATAGGATCCATCTTCGAGATGAGCATGGTTGTATGATTCAGCATGTATTGCCTCAAACGCTTGACGGCCCAGGCTAGCGCGCAACAAGTTTTTTCAAGCATTGAATATCGAGATTCACATTCAGTAAATTTCTTACTCAAGTAGTAGATCGCATGCTCTTTTCTTCCTGTCTCGTCGTGTTGGCCGAGAACACAACCCATGCTTCCCTCAAGAACTGTCAAATACATAATCAAGGGTCTGCCTGCCACTGGAGGTATCAAAATAGGAGGCTCCTGCAAATACTGCTTTATTTTATCGAACGCCTTTTGACAATTTTCGTTCCACGTTACCGCCTGGTCTTTCTTTAACAGCTTGAACAATGGTTCACACGTAGCGGTTAGGTGAGATATGAACCGGGCGATGTAGTTCAACCTCCCTAAAAACCCGCGCACCTCTTTCTCTGTTTTAGGCGTCGGCATTTCTTGTATTGCTTTTATTTTTGCAGGATCAACCTCTATTCCTTTTTCGCTCACGATAAACCCCAGCAGTTTACCCGATCTCACCCCGAAGGTGCACTTGTTAGGGTTCAGTCTCAGCCTGAACTTCCTAAGCCTTTTGAATAACTTCAGCAGATTCACCAAATGCTCTTCCTCCGTCTGGGATTTGGCAATCATATCGTCAACATAAACTTCGATCTCCTTATGCATCATATCATGAAAAAGAGTCGTCATTGCACGCTGATACGTTGCCCCAGCATTCTTCAACCCGAAGGGCATCACTTTGTAACAAAATGTTCCCCAAGGCGTTATGAAAGTAGTCTTCTCCATGTTCTCTGGCGCCATTTTAATCTGATTATAGCCCGAGAAGCCATCCATGAAGGAGAATACGGAGAATTGAGCAGTGTTGTCAACTAGCACATCGATATGAGGAAGTGGAAAATCATCTTTCGGGCTCGCTTTATTTAAATCACGGTAATCTACGCACATCCTCACTTTACCGTCTTTCTTTGGCACTGGTACAATATTAGCGACCCATGAGGGATATTTTGTCACAGCTAGGAAACCAGCATCCCACTGTTTTTGAACCTCCTCCTTAATCTTCACTGCCATATCTGGTCTAGTTCTGCGAAGCTTCTGCTTGACCAGCGGGCATTCTTCTTTCAACGGCAAGCGGTGCACAACCATATCTGTATCGAGCCCAGGCATGTCTTCATACGACCAAGCGAACACATCACTATACTCTCTGAGCATTTCAACCAGTCTTCGCTTGATGTCGCTCTGCAGCGCGGCTCCTATTCGGATATTCTTTTCAACCCCTTCCGACCCCAGGTTAATAATTTCGATGACCTCCTCATCAGGCAGAATGACTCGTTCTTCTTGCTTCCCCAACCAAGACAATTCTTCGGGAACGTCACCATCCTCAACAATCTCTTCTTCGGCCTGAAATACCGGGTGCGCAAAGTCGGGACGAGTCATAGGTGGTTCAATGATGTCATCTGAACATGTTATCCTGCAAAAGGAATGGTTAAATGCTTCAAAATGCGTATAAAGCGAATAACCACGTTGCCATTTTATTGTAAAACACAAAACAGGAAAAACAGAGATCGCAATATTTGCACATGAAAAAACGCCTTTTATTTAATGATTAAACACGCAATGTTCATAACAGCACGACCCTAAGCAAAATCATGATGCCCCGGGCAAGACACCAGATTGTTCAATAATTAAAAAAACAAAGTATTACTGTTTAAGAGTCACAGGAACAATCTCCTGAATAGACCAATTGCATAATCCTTGTCCTGGCACGCTTGGCTGAATCCAGGCGTCCATATCGCAATCGCTGTCTCCTTCGTCAGACTCTGAAGCAGCGTTGATGGTCTCGTGACATACTCCACTGGCAGTGATGGTTATTGGTCCTCTGAAACGGGGTGCCCCCACAGCAGGTGTCGATGACGACGGTTGATATCCCAGCCTAAATCGGTCCATCTTCACAGGAATATCCAGCACTTTGCCCCAGCCCTTTGTCTCACCAGTCTCTACTAGAGCTTGAGCTTCCTTATACGACGAGACGGCTACCTCTGAAACTTTACTCGGCCCGGGACCTTTGTCTTTGATGCGCAACCCTTCAAATGCCTGGCAGGGTGTTTCGTGAATCTCTCCGTCGACCTCCACATACTTAAATGACGACAGATGGCTGACCAGGATGTCTTCTTCCCCACATACAGTGACCACGCCGTCTCCTACCATATATTTCAACTTTTGATGCAAGGTAGACGTGACTTCCCCAACACCATGAATCCAGGGTCGTCCGAGAAGGCAGCTATATGCAGGCTGGATGTCCATGATATAAAATTCAATCGCGAAAACCTCCGGCCCCACCTGTAGAGGTAATGTTATAGATCCAAAAACTATTCTTCGCGTACCATCGAATGCCCTGACCACCAAGTCACTAGGCGTACAAAATATTCCTCTGACATCTAGCTTCATCATCGCTTTCTTGGGCAGCACATTCAGAGACGATCCGGTATCGACCAGCACATGGGACATGACTGATCCTCTACACTCCACAGAGACGTGCAATGCCATATTATGCTCTCTTCCCTTCGGGGTTAAATCAAAATCTGTAAAGCCCAAGCTATGGCCTGCATTTACATGTGCCAACACCCCCTCCAGCTGATTCACGGAAACATCTTGGGGTACGAAGGAAGTATCCAGGACTTTCAACAATGCATTTCTGTGAGCTTCAGAGCACAATAGCAATGACAGTATAGATATCTTTGACGGCGTCTATTGCAGATGCTCAACAATCTTATAATCACTTTTACGAATCAAGCGCATGAACTCTTCTACATCCTTCGATGCCGTTTCTTTTTCATTCCCCTGTACTGGGACATTCTCAATCATCTTTCCCTTTCCCTTCGCCAGTCGCTCAGCCTCTACCTCAGGCGATATGAAGATCCTCCCACTTCTTGTCATACCTCCGGTACCGACAACGTTATCTACAGTCTCAGCTGGCTGCTTATTAACATCAATTTTTACCCCATCACAATACACCTCCAACCCATAAGACCAGGGGACTGCTTTTGTGCTCTCGTATGGGATTGGTCCGGCCTTGGTGATGGTGATCGGTGGTCGTTTGGCCGGTGCCGTTATGGTGATCGTTTTTCGAGAAATCGTCACAGTAGCCACATCACTTTGATTGTCTGCCAATACCCCTGCAGGTTCTTCAATTGCTGCTCGGTCAAATTGCAACGTACCCCCATCTATTAAAGCCTGAATACCTTTCTTTAAATCATCACAACCCCCAGCTAGGGTCCAGCACTCTAAGCAATACTCGTCACAACCTGGATACACACCGCCCTGCAATAATCTGCTCTTTATCTCTCACAACGGTGTCTTTAAATCGTCGACATTCATAATCAAATTCAAACCCTCCTCGGTTAAAATGGCGTTTGCCCCATGGTTGGGCATGGGCTTCTGCACTATGTTCGGACCCGCTGTTCCAAAATTGATAGCCTTACTATCCAATAGATCCTGCACTACATGCTTGAATGCATGGCAACCCTCTACATCGTGGCCGGGAGCCCCGGAGTGGAATTCACAGTGCCTGCTTGCATCATACCCGTACGGAGGAGTGCCTGTTATGGGCGCCAGAGTTCTCTTCTCCACCTAGTTCAACCCCAGTAGCGTCTGTAGCAAATCTGCATACGTTGAAGGAGGCCTTTCAAACACCCTCCTTGGTTTACCCCCTGGAATCTGCGCTGGGCAGGTTGTGCCCCCTGTTGTGGCTGTTGTTGCTGTTGTTGCTGCTGTTGTTGTTGTTGTTGTTGTTGTTGTTGTTGAAATGGTTGTTGCTGAAACGGAATAGTAACGCTTGCCACTTGCTGCGGCTGATTGTACTAGTTTCGACCTCTGCCCCGGCCTCGGCCTCGGCCCCCAAACACTGCGCTTGCATCGCCCTGACGGCGCCCACCAAAAGCCTTTCTGTTATTGCCAGCCGAAGTGGATTCCTCAGCTTGGAATCTTCCCTGTTTAATGTTGCTTTCAATCTTTTCTCCCATTAGGATTAAGTCTGAGAAACTGCCCAAAGAAGTGTGAAACAACTTGTCATAAAACATGCCGGTGAATGTTCCTATGAACATGTCATTCATTTCCTTGTCCTCTAGAGGAGGATGGACTCTAGCAGCCATGTCGCGCCATCTCTGCGCATACTCTTTGAAGCTCTCGCCCTTCTTTTGGGACAGCCCCTGCAATTGGACCCGATTGGGTGCCAAGTCGCTGTTATACTTATAGTGAGCTACAAAGGCTTCAGCCAGCTGCTTCCATGTCTTTATATGAGTTGGTTCCAATCCCATATACCACTCGAGGGAAGGACCCGACAAGCTATCTTGAAAGAAATGCATTAGCATCCTCTCATCAGTTGAATACACCGACATCCTTCTGTAATATGACCGCACGTGCACTTTTAGGCAGGTGTCCCCCTTATACTTGTCAAATGTGGGAGATTTGAATTTGATTGGCACCCTCAGGCCAGGCACCAGACCCATTGTTGACATATCTAATCCCACAACTCTTTGATTCACGACCCCCCTCATCTGCTCCTCTAGCATTCTGATCCTCTGGGAGTCATCCATAGGCCCCTCGAAACCTCCACCGGAGAAAGCGTCCTCTTGTTGGTCTTCTTGCCAATTACCATTCCCAGCTCCATACCCATCGTATCCGTTGTTACGGCCAGCTCTTATCTGATTCATGATCGGGCCTCGCCCCCTGTTACCGTATCCCGGAGCAACTCCAGCAGGTCCAAAAGCCATTAACCCAGCGCCATTTCCATTTCCGAATCCACCGTAACCCTGATTAGTCACACCATATTCGTCCTGCCCAAAGCCCTGAGCATTGAAACCGTACTTCCCAGTATTATCGAATCCCTGGTCATTGAACCCGAATCCAGCATTACCGAAGCCATTTCCTCCCATATTATCACCCAGGTTAACATCTCCAAGCCCAACATTGTTAACGATAGTTTCATTCCCCATTCCAACGTTACCATTCCCTGCAGCAGCGCCGTTGTTGACATTGGCAGCAGGTATGTTGACTACGGGTGGAGCCACTGGTGTGGGAGTACCATCCCCATGAACAGTGTCGACTCGCACAGACTGATGATCCTCATTTCCATGCCCAGCATTCCTTACCAACAGAGGCTGCACCAAAGCTTGCAAATTCTCCTGTCCGTTCGCAATGGTCTCCATTGTCTGCATGAAGAGCGCCAGCTTCTCACGCATATCTTGCATCTCATTCTGCATTTGATCCATGATTCTTCGGCAGTTGGTGCGAGTGGAGTATCGGTGTGGGCGCTGATCTTCAATCCTGAAAAGACCTGGTTCAGTGCAAGAAATAAGATACCATCCAATAACCACCTGTAATGCAATATGAATATGAATGCAATGCAATATGTGTCTGTGCCTTAGGGAATATCATTCCCCGATTCTAGTGTGAAGGTGCCAGTGCAGTGACAGTGCTAGCAATACGAAGATCGGAGCCGAATCATAGAAAGCCTCATATATTGCAGAGAAATCCATTAAGCCAAGAATACAACATCACTGAGTGTACAATAAGAAGGCATGACCTCAACCAACAATCCTGGTGATGGTCAGCACTATGCAAATAAAGCATACAAGTTAATACATGCAACAGTCAAGTACACTCATAAGCCTGGTACTCTTCTAGTAACATCTTAGTCTCTGGATGACTTGGTCGGGTAAGCAGACCCTCGACAAGTTGGTTTCTTCTCTTGAGAACACGTCGCACGTCACTAGCGGTTTCCTCCCATGCCCCTTCTCCGAAGCGATCCTCTAGCTTCCGCTTCTGAGACACAGCTTCGTTCCTGCCTTCGATGGCCTTGTTCAACGCATTCTGGAGACTATACTTGGTCATCACTTCTTCTTCATACTTCTTAATGCTAGCCTTCAACTGCTCTTCGAGTTCAGAAATTTGCTGTTTCAATTTATCTTCCCTCTTTTTGTTGTTGGTTAGCGTAGCATTCCAAGTCTTGTTACAAGAAGAGATTTCTCGGTGAGCGGCATCGAGTGCTTTCTTTTTGGACTCCAGCATGTCATGGGAGCTTCTGAACTCTTGACCCAGACGTTCGCGCTTCTTTTTCTCCTCAGTCAATTCAGCACCAAGCCTGTTTACTAATTCGATCTGCTGTTGGAAAGAATGCACAGCCTTGTTTTTCTCACTGCGTATCTGAGCCAGCTCCTTTTCTAACTCTTCATTGATCTTCATCAAGTCTTCCTTTTCTTTCACAACTTGCTCGTAGGCCTCCCTCGTAACAGTAGTTGGTTCTTCCACCGGAATATGGACAGGGACTGGTGCAGCTGGAAATGGCATCAGTAGCTGTCTTGCTCTTTCTTGGATCCAAACTTTGTAGGGTGCATAAGCCTGACAATCATTCTTCCCTAACAGTGGTTTCCCTCTTCTGTTAATACGCATCCAGGCATGCTAAAGTTTGGCTAGTAACTCTTCCTTCAAATCACCTGTGAAGTACAGAGATTCCTGTACTTCTTCCTCCTTTGGTGGGTTCTTCAGCGCGTATCCAAACTGGCGGACAAACAGAGATGGGTTGTAATTGATACACCCTTTTCTTCCTATCAACGGAACATTAGGATACCCAGAACAACTGAAAATGAGCTCAGACCCCAGCAAGTCTCGGTCAAACCACTCAATGTCTTCAGACGATAGCCTCATCAGGCGCTCTGGCCAGCTAGCTGTAGTTGCATTATCCACAAAAGGTCCCTTTAGGGGAAGATGGCTCTTAAACCACATGTTCAACAGCGGCGCACAATAGTAAACGGTCTTTCCCCTTCTGTTTTCATTTTTGTAGTGCAATGAATGATAGAAGTCTCCAATCAAAGTGGGCATCGGGTTGCCCGCAGCAAACAGATGGAAAGCGTCCAAGTCCACAAAATTGGGTAAGTTGGGAAACAGCACTATTCCGTAGATACATAGAGCCAAGATAGCATTAAAGACTATCCAGCACCCGTTCTTGGCATACTCTTGAGCTTTGCCAACCAGAAAATCAAGGGAGAAACCTGGAACCCCTAGCCAAGAAGTCAGTAGTAGTTCAGAGGCGTTCATGTGCAAGGCCTTAGCTAAGTCCTCCAGCTTGGGCTCAGCGGCAGAGTGAATAAAGGGAACCTTATTCTGTACTGGTAGCTCAGTAAACTCTACATACTCTTCAATGGTAGGCCCCAAAATAAAGTCAGCAAATGTGAAACATCTCAAAGCAGGGTCGTAGAATTGCATCAGGGTGTACAGCCCATTCATCTCAACAGCAGTTGGCTTGCAGACTAATCTCAACAATCTTCCATGACTCATCCTGAAACTTCTCCTAACCTCCTCATCAGCAAGGGACATCAGACCAAGTAAGGGAGTAATGTCAGGTGTAGGTAACTTGTACGCAACCGTCTTCCTCAATCCAGCCATAATCAATAAGCAGAAGTCCGGGCACTAGAACCAGAGAATATGCAAATGCACCTGCAGCACAGACACGCGTTAATGGGATGCAATGATAATGATTATGCAGACAATGCAATGCAAATACATGCAACAGGGACCAAATGCCGTGGCTGAGAAGCCTGAACCATATCAAAAGTCTCAGATAGACTCTCCAGAATTCCTCAAACCCTGGTCTCAGATAGACCTCATACAAAGCTCCAACACTGGTCTCTGATAGACCCCATAACATAACTCTGACTGGTCTCTGACAGACCCCATATCATAACTCCAACTGGTCTCTGATAGACCTCAAACATAACTCTGACTGGTCTCTGATAGACCTCACAACTGTCCATAAATACCCAGGATCTCAGATCAAGAAATAAACCGGTATCTGAAGGTCTAGTTACCTGCATAACCCCAAAACCCTCTTACAGGTAGGTGTCCTAGTAACTGACAAAGGTATGGCATCCTATGCGGTCGTCGGCGTCACAGACTTTCAGGGTTGATGATACGATTCCCAGAAGGAGTGGCATCATCAAATCCTGAAGAGGCCTCACTTAGCCAACTTCCAAATGATCGGTTCCCGGAGTCGACAATTCAGCTAACCAACAACCCCTTCGACCCAAAGGGTAGAAAAAGAAGTCAACCAGAAGAACCTCGTCCGAGTGTAGATTTTGTGGGACACTAATGCAAGCAAAGCCGACACGCGCCCACTACTTTCTACTCTAATTCTAGGTGCACTCAAGCCCAGGTCCGGCTTATCTCTCAATCATGGAACACCCGTCACAACCCCAATACAGCAATAATAACAATAATATAGCTGAAGGTAAATGACAAAAATTTAAATCCATACAAAATCCTCGACGGGAAAACAAGCGCTAGGATTGACTCGCTTAAGGGACGTTGGATCCCAAATGCATAAGGAACTATCGCAGTCCTTAGCAGCCAGGGGACGTTGGATCCCCAGCAGAGTCGCCAGCTGTCGCTACTGCGAATATCGGCGCCGGCTGAACAGAAGAGTCGCCACCGTGCGTTATTTATCCCAACGGAGGGAAAGGAAACGCTCGAGGTAAACCTACCGTAAGACGGGGAAAGGTATGGTCGTCACAACCAAAACCTGGGTTCGGGAGTCGGTTACGCAAGGGGAAGGTATTAGCACCCCTCACGTCCGTCGTACTCGATGGGATCCACGCTTGTTTTCGGGTATGGATTGTTATTCTATCTAAACTAAGGGTTAAGGGTTAAAAGAAAAGAAAATGACTTGGCAAAGTATCGCACTTTATGCCTACGTATTCCCGTCTGGAACGAGAAATCAGAGTCAACGTAGTTCGCCTACCTACGGGAAAGGAGGGGAAGGTTGCTCGCTAGGATGTCGCATCCTATGCCTACGTACTTTCATACAGCATGAAAGATCAGAGCAAACGTCGTTCGGGCCACGTACGACACAAGTCTATTTTGATTGTGTTTATTCCTTCTGAAAAAAGGGGTTTTTCTGATTACTGGTCCAAGCGGACAAAAATGACGTTTTGATGAGTTCACATTCTTTTACGGAAGAAGTGTCTTTTATTGTGTTTGAAATATTTATTGTGTTTTTCTATTTGTTTTGAGAAATAAGAGACAGAACTCTAACCTACGGTTGAAAAGGGAATCAAACTAACCTAGTGTTATCATGCATGGGTTAAGACCTAATGTCTATCATGCTCCTCTCTTGCGCAGAGAGAAACAGAGATCCTAAGGGAATAGACGGAAACAGGAACAATAGCATATGTGCAATAAAGCAGTAAAATGCATGGATGCAGCAATACAAGCGAGGCAAGGGAGTCCCACTCAACCTCGAACCTAGAAAACAATAGGCAAAAGTGAACAGAATTCACTTTCAACCTAACCGGTTAAACAGCAAACAATACAGTCAGGGAAAACCAATCAATACATCAAGAATAAAAAACAACAAAAATAAACAGCAACAGCAGCTCTGCATCAACATATGTCTTCAAGTCATCATCAACCATCCACCAGCTTCAAGCAAGCATCAGTCTTTATCTTCATAGCCTTCAAGCAAGGTCTCTATCTTCAATCTGCAATGGCTTTTCTTCAAGTCTCAATCTCCAAGATGAACATCAGTCAACAAGATGGAATGAATGTTAAACAGTCAATTGCCTACCAAGGGTGGCTCATTAACTGTTAACATGATACAGACAATTTTCTCTCAAAAGTTCTATCTTTTAAATACATTCACTAATCCTTCCAAAGGAAGGAGGTGGATATTTAAAAGAGACTTTGAATCATAGAGAAAGAATGGAGGAAGACAAGACATTCCATGTTTATGAAGCAATTTTTCTACTCTAGAGCTCTGCCTAGTTCCTAAATCCTATACTCCTCAATAGCTGCCAGCAAAGGATACTCCCCATCAACTCTGAAAGTTGGCCTTCATTCTCTTTGATCTCCAATGGGCTTCATCATCACAGTCTTCAGCTCTCCCAATCCCCAAACATGCCCAATACCCCACACAGACAAATTATAAACCCTAAAGAGGGCACACCATACAGTCAAGCAAGCACAAGCAATATACTAATAGTAATAGGGGAAGCCTAATATTTTCTAAGGGATCTATCATCTACCCATAACCCCTATAGTCCCATACCCCAAAATCAAATCAAAATTCCTAAAAGAAATGATCTATTACACCTATGCCACACCTAAACCCTAGTTTTGGTTCTCCTAATCACACCTAAACAAATCATCTAAAATTAAGTTCTAAAATCATGAATTAAATTTTATATACAAGCTAAAGGTCTAAGCTAATCAACCTAAAAATAATGGGTCAAAAATATTAAAGCATCTAATTAAACCAAAATCAACAATATCATGCATTGAACTAAACATTACTTAAACCTATTTAAAAGAAAAATATACTAAAAATATAAAAATAAAATGAAATGCTAATTTTTTTATTTCTTAATTTTCTTAACAGAAATATGAACCTAATGCAAAAACAACCACTAAAAAAATATGCAATTTTCAATTATTTATGATTTTTCAAAGAATTAAAGAAAATGAAGGAAATTAATATGGATTAATTGGGATGAGGGGTGCATCTAGCATTAATTCTAGTTAAAAAAGAAAGATGGGCCCAGACTGGGGGGTGCGCCTAGCAAGGCGCGTCTGGGCCCAGCGCACACTCAGAAAAATAAAAAAAAGAAATAACAAGTGAACGGTGCAGAAAGTAGAAATTGCAGTTCAATCTCAATGGGCCTTGCAAGCGGGGGGTATGAATAGCATGTGATTATTGAGCCCAGTCTGAAGTTTAAGTGAAACGACACGTTTCACCTTTGGAATTTCCCTCCGTTTTATCTTTGAATTATGGCCTTTAGATCGTACTCTGAGTCAAGGTCAAATGATGGATCCAACGGTCCAGGGTTCGTCTTCAACCTTGGAACCCTAGGGTTTTCAGAAATCACCTCTCCCATGCACGAATTTCATCACCTCTGTTCTCCCTCGTCTCTCCATGAAAACTCACGATGTAAAGAGCAAAATTGCTCTACTCCTTCCCCTCTACACAACCATGGCATTAGTTTCCCCTAAAACACACTCAAGCATCAAACCCGATAGGTGGAAGATTCTGATTCCACCATTTTTCACTGCTATCAACCATGCTAATTCCTTCTAATTCTTACCCTAACACGATCTATAAGCCATGCTGATCATCCCTAGCTATACATCTAATATTATCATGCCATATTCTAGGAGTTCTAAGCCCTAACAACTTTGGTGCACCAATGGCAACCTCCATGGATTGTCTTCAAACTCAACAGAAATGTTCATCTAACCAATCCTAACCATTCTAACCTAATAATCCTTTATGATTCTAACTAATCTAACCAATTTGATGAGAAAACCAACCTGGTGTAAATGATGAAAACAGTTGTAGAATTCTCTGGATCCAATGCTTGCAATGCTCTGAACTTGCTCAATATACTTGCTTCTTGGTTCTGTATGCAGTAGATCTTGCTCCAATGCCTTGGATCTTGCAATCACAATGTTCTTGCTCCTTGGATGATGAAGTTGGATAGCACGAGTTCTACCTCAATTGAGCCAAATCTTGATGGGAATGTGATCTATGAAAGATGTTGATGATGATAGGATCAAGAACTTTGGGAATTGAGGAAGATTTGATGAAGTTTGAGATGAATTTGCAAAATGGAAGAATGAAGTGTAACTTGGTATTTTGATCACAATGATTCACCAACCCTTACATGAAGCTACTCATACCAATATATAGATGAAATTGGAAAGCTCTAGAACTTTGTAGAAACTTCCCATGCACACTTTCCTTGAATTTTGGATTATGTTACTTCATACATAAGTAACCAAGCATAACTTCCAAATTTTGAACCAAACTCAAAAATCTACTTTTTCCAATGTTCTTAAAACATTTTTTCCAATCAAAATGACCTATAATTTCATCCCATTTGGCCAAGTTATGAAAAATCTCAATTTTAGGACACTTTTTATTCATTAAATTCACCAAATTTGAAACCTTGAGCTATGAGCATTTCCAATCTTTCATGATCACTTTTCTAGACTCAAAATGTCATTTGGAGCAAGTTTGATGTTGTGAAGTTTTTCATTTGAAGCTTCCTTGTATGAGTTTTGGGCATAGGCTTGAAATGACCTGTAATTCTCAGATGACCAAAATACCCTTTGCTTGACAAGACCATAAGTAGAGTTCCACAAATCATATGAAGGCATACCATACCTTTCTAGAAAGCTAAGACAATAAGGAACAACTCTAATGTTGACCATAAATTCATTTGAAATCTCCTTGAGGGGTAAACGTTGCTTGGAAGACAAGTAACTTTCACAGACAAAATTTCATATACCCCAGATGACCTGTAACTTGCAAGGACCATAACTTGAGTTCTATAAATATCCTTGATGTCTTCCACCACTCAAATTAAAGTTCTTGAGATCCTCTACAAGTTTCATGTTGGCCAAGGATCCATTTGAAGCTTGCATTTTGACTTATCTTGCTTGGAAGTTTAACCTAAATTAGGGGATTTTACACAGAAACCCTAATTTAGAAACTCCTCTTCTTCTTGATTTCTCTTGATTTCTTCTTGGCACAACACCATATCATTGTCTACATGTCAAATGATGAACCCCACACCTCTCCAATAGACCTTAATGCCTTTCAATCAATCATTTGACCTAGGGTTGACCCAGGGTTGACCCAGATGAAACCCTGGTTGACTGTCTTCAACTGCAACTCTTGTGATCACATCAATGACTTGCCTCCTTCTCCAAATGACTTTCTAAGTCTCCCATGATGTCTATATACTCTCCATACTCAGTTCACAGCTCACAACCTCTTTGATGATCTTCAAATACCCTCAAAATAGGAGATAGATTCACTGCTTGATCCAATGACTTCTTTAGACTTCAATTTCTTTCTGATGACCTGGATAAGATTGAATTTGAATAATAACCTCTTGATAGGCTCATAAAGATGATAATAGTACTTGGTCCCTTGTTGGATGACTTGCTATGCTATGCTATGCAGATGATTAGACTATGTACATGACTCTATGTGCAAATGCTAATGCAATTGAAACATAAACCAAATGAATTAGGTTGAGCAAATTTTAGGGTGCAACAAAAGGTTCATGGTATGAACAAGGCGTAACATACACTTTAAACATGTGAACATGTATCAACAAGACATAAAACTTAAGCAAAAATGAAATTTATAAGTTCATGAAGTCATGCAAGGTTTCTACAAGGTGTGTAGGGTTCACATAAGTTAGCATGTACAAGAGAAATGAAGAAACCATTCAATAGAATTAAGATGAAATCAAGGAAACCCTAAAATAACCACAAAATTTGAACATCCATAAATGCATCAAAAATAAATATTTTTGGGAATTTATTTTCACAAATAGAAAATAGACATTATCATGAACAATTTTCAAAAAGAATGGGTTTAAAATGATTAAAAATGAGAGAGTTATGATGTTTTGAATTCACAAAGAAAATGAAGAAAATTGAGTGATAAAAAAGAAAGGAATGTCCTCCATGGGACTTGAACTCAGGTTACTTCACTTGCAGCATAAAACCAAGACCAGTCTTACCACACGTGCATTGTGAAAATATGGGGAAAGCAAGGTATTATATGTGTTATTTACTTGAAATTCAGAAAAATTAGAAAGAACTAGAGTGAGGGGGATTCGAATCCCAGTTCTAGTAGGCATAAGTACTCAAGGAAGCGCACGTTTAACCATTGGGGTGGTGATACATCCGTGTGTCAAACCACACCCATTAATTGAAATACCTAATAATGTCCTAAATGTCTGAACCAAGAGGGCTCCCATGGCTGGCCTGCCCAAGTTTTTCAGGTTTGTGACCTCTCGTAAAAACTACCCTAACTTATTCATTTCTTAGTGAAATCAGGTGAAATAAAAATGAAACTTGCCTAGAATTGTATAAGGAATCCAATGGTGGTGTTAGATTTTTCTAAAAATTCCTGCATTTTAAAACTTGATAGTGGTTCCTAAAATGACATGTTTTTGCAAGTTCTATCCCAAGTTCATACTGTTGCACCCCAAAATTTGCCCAACATTTCTTCACCTAGCTTATGTTTCATTTCATTCACATTAGCATTATCATTTGCATTTCATTGACATGTATGCAGGAGATCAAGAGGTATGATTACCAATAAAGGGCTACACAAGACTTTGAGGCTAGCTAAGAAGGTTATTCAAGTTTTCAAGGGTTGATATCCTTGTCAGTGAAGTTAAAAGATCCTCAGAGAGAGTGATTGAAACCAAGAGGGTGTGTCTCCTAACTTGAGAGTTGTGGAAAGCCATCAAATCATTCTGAAACCATGAAGTTGGACTTGATATCTTGAAAGAGCTCATGAGAAGTTTTTAAGATCACTTTGAGGCCCATACAGGTCATTGTGCAAGATTAAGAAGACTCAGCCATGAGTGGTGCAGCTAGGGTTTGACTGGGTCAACCCTAAGTCAACTGATGATTTGAAGAAGGTTGAGACCTAATCCAAGATCCATGTGATCATGGATTGACACATTGAGAGATTATAAGGATGATTCCAAGGTTAACTCACCATGATTGAAGAGTTTGAGAAGTTTCAGGCTAGGGTTTCTAAGACTTGACAGTGTAAAATCCCCTAGTTTGACCCCTATCTTCAAGGCAATTTAGCTCAAGATGTGATTGTCATCTCATCTTTCCCCCAACATGAGTGTTGTAAAGCATGGTCTTAGCTTTAATTTGAGTACTAGAAGTCCTTGATAGGATTTATAGAACTCAAGTTATGGCTTTGACAAGTTACAAGTCATCTGAGGTATGTGAATTTGGAGCTTGAAAGTTACCCAACTTGCATGAAACGTTTTCCCAAGAAGGATGATTCCTATGAACTTTTGGTCAACATAAATGTTGTTCCTTATTCTCTTAGCTTTCCATAGAGTACTAGAAGTCCTTGATATGATTTGTAGAACTCAAGTTATGGCTTTGACAAGTCAAGGGTATTTTGGGTATTTGGACATTATAGGTCATTTGTGATCATAGGCCATTTTCACCAACTTAGACACCTCAAATGAAATTTTGTTCAACTTGAAAGTTGCTCAAAATGGGGTTTTAACCTTGACCATGCATCAAGGAGACATTGAAATGGCTCAAGGAAGGATGTGGTTCAAGGAATTTTGAAAAAAGAAGAATTAAAGGCACTTAATGACCAAAAATTGAAATAATTCCTTTTGTGTCCAAACAAGGCAAAATTATAGGTCACTTTGAATGGAAAAGTCATTTTAGGAACTTTGGCAATGTTGGAATTTTGGTTTGAGTCCATTTTCATACCATTTCATGTTGTTTCTTCATGATGAAGCAACATATCAAACTCACACCATTGGCTTGCAAACAAGGAAATTAACATAACCAACTAATTCAATATCTCATGAGATGATGATTGCAAGCATTTTCATGCCCAAAGAGAGCAAGTACACGACTGTTGCAACATGGTATTTTGAAGGAGAAAGTGAAATTGAAAATCTCATTTGGAAGGTTACAGAAAGTTCTAGACATTTCCATTGAGTTCTATATAAACATTAGAATGTGTTCAGCCATTTTTTTGGTGAAGATTGAGCCCTGAAGCAGAGAGTGAGGTTGAAGGTTCACAGCTGCAAGTTGGAATCGATTTCTGAATTCAAGCCCAAATCAAGGGAAAGTGAAGGTTGCATTAGCTTCAGAAGGTGATTTAGAGTGAATCTGCATCATCTTGAAGGTTGAAGCGAGCAAGAAGTGCATCTGTTACAAGCTCAAATATAAGTTTTAACTTCTTGAAATTTCTCTCTAATTATGTGTTTTCAGTGAACTAGAAGCATGTGGTTAGGTTCCCCTATTGATATAGATGGATTTAGGATGATCAATTGCAACTTTAGAGACAATTTAGGTTGGATTTCATTTTCGGTTGAGATTGATATCTCAAGATCCAGGTGTTTTTAGAATGAATAAATGGCATGGTTGAATTGCTGATAAAATTCTGGTCAAGTTTCATCTAAGAATCGTGGCAAATGGTTGGCTATAGATGAAGTTAGGGTTGTGCAGGGGTGGCCGGAAAAGCCACCGGCGACGGCCTGGTTCGCGCGTGGTTTGCAGGTTTAAATTGAGGAAGATGAAATCCTCACCCTCCATTCATGTGGAAAGTTGGACTCAGTCACTCAATCCAAGCGCTCATGATGAGCCACGTACCCTTTCCCAAAACTCACCGTTTCGCTTATGGACTTTGTTTCTTCGCTATGTGAACCAAGGGATTGTGGGTTCAAGACCTGGCGTGTGCATTTTTTTGGTTAATTGGAAGAATGAATTTGAACTGAAGGAAGGCATAGGCGTGTGGGCTTTGGTTTTATTGCTATTCACGCCCCCTCTGGGCCCAATCCAGGATTTAAACTTGAAACCATTGCTATTCAGCACGCATGTTTATCTATTTCTTTCTTATTTCTTTTATTTTCATCATTTCATGTAGTTTTGTAAATAATTCATAAAAAATAGAATAATAACTCAATTAATTCCAGATTTTTTCCCCTTGATTCATGATTGAGTCTAGAATTTTAGGAAATTAAAAAATTAGGAATTCATGCATTTGTGATTTTAATTGGATTTTTAGTATTTTAATTGATATTAATTTCATTATGGTTGATACCTTATCTTGTGGAATTTTGTGTGATCATTTGATGATGATTCTTGAGCTGATTTTTTGTGTGTGATTAGTTTAGATATGCATGCTCCTCTAGTAATTTTCTCACATTTTTGTGATGAAATTAGGTAGTGTTTTTAAGTTGAAACTTTAGGTGCTCTAGTTTTAGGGTTTAAGCTTAGTACCTTGTGATTTAGGATTTATTTCTAGGACTTTGTGGATGATTCAACCTCTGGATTTTGTAGGGTAGAGTCATGATTGAATTAGGTTCCCATATTTATTTTTGTAGGAATTTAAAATTGGTTTTAGTATTTTAGTTAGGATTAACGTTAGTACTAGGTTTTAGGTGATCCTTACTTGCTAACTAAACTAGAATGATTTCTTTAGTTCCCTTAGATTAGGGTTTTGCTTCTCTTTCTCTTGTATGATGATGAAGGCTTGTGTGGGCTGCTGAGGAATGCATGGTGGAGCTTGGACTTGAAGTTTTCTCTTCCTTTGGAGTAGTTTTGTTTAGGTGTTAAGATTAGGGTTTGTAAGTAGAGCTTCTAGATATGTTCTCTTCTTCCATAACATGGGATGTGTTGATCACTTCTGTTCCTCCCTATGATGTAAGGTCCCCTTTTGAAGACCTCATCCCTCCTTTGGTAGGATGTGTGGCCCTTCCCAAGTTGGTAGAACCTTTGAGGGTTCCTTTCTTTGATAGGGGAATGTTTAGTGGGGACCTTTGGTCTTCACTTTGCTTTCCACTATCTAAACCTTGCTCTTGTTAGATGAATATTTCTCCCTTGCTAGAGGATGGAGTTCCTTGTTAGAAGATTGAAGATGCTAGAAGTTGCTACTTCTCTGTGTTTGAAGACTGCCATTGGAGCTGAAGCTTGAAGACCAAGAAGAACAAGTTGACACTTGTGAAGGAGATCCTGCTGAGATCAAATGAAGAGCTGAAGCTTGAAGTTGGAGAACAAGTTGATACTTGTGTTTGATGCATTGAAAGCTTGAAGAAGCAAGTTGATACTTGTTATTGAAAATGTTAGCCTTGAAGAGCAGTTGAAGACTGAGGACTGAACTGCTGTCAGAGGAGGGCCTTTGCTGTGAAGCTGTGGGGGAGCTGTTGATCTGCTTTCTTTCCTGTCTGTTTTCTTTCTGTGCAAATGTATTGATGTGACTTGTTTGATTTTCTTGATGCATTAGAATAAGTTCATGTTTAGATTGTGTTAAGCTAGGAGCATGATTGCACTAGAGGTTGAGTTGCTCCCTCTGCTTGTATTTTTACTGTATGGCTTTGCTTGCGGGTATTCGGTAGAGCCCTGCTCCCTTGCCTATGTGGTTTGTGTTTGCTTGATGGCACTTTATTTCATTTCTTCTGTATGATTGCAGTTATTCATATCTGGCTTGAGGTCGAGATGAGCTTGTGGAGGCTGATGCCCCACACACATTTCCTCCCTCACTTGCATTGCATGCATTTTACAGTCGTTTACTGTTTACTGTTTAAGCTGATGCTTTACCTGTTTCTGTTTATCATTGACATGATCCCCTAGGAATCTCACTTCCTTTGATAAGGAAGTGATGATTAGAACTTTAGGTTGAAACCTATGCATGATAACTTCTAGGAGATCCCTGTTTCAAGCCTCAACCATAGGATGAATCCTTGGCATGACAACAGTAGGACTTGATAGTATCCTCTTAGTTGAGCCTGTTCGTTCTCTTCTCATCTCAAAACAAATCAAAATACAATAATAAAGGTTAACTGACGTCGTACGTTACGAGCCTTAAGCTATCTGAGAAAGGATTGTTGGAGAGTTTCTTTT
This sequence comes from Lathyrus sativus, assembly GCA_963859935.3. Lineage (NCBI taxonomy): Eukaryota > Viridiplantae > Streptophyta > Magnoliopsida > Fabales > Fabaceae > Lathyrus > Lathyrus sativus. Next base: position 408,770,132 of record OZ012738.1, on the reverse strand, counting down.
CAACAGTCTGGATGTTTAGTATGGCACCCTTTGGGTGACATGCGACGCATTCACTCTCAGGTCATAGTCTCTAGTGTGATATTGGTTGAAAACATCCGTAAAAAACAGTTCTTCCGTAAAAGACAGAAAACAGACTTCAAACCTTTTTGCCCCGTGGGCCCATAATTCAAAGGAAGCTTTTCTGAAGAAAAGAGTGTCGTTAACTCCCAGTTCTACCGCAAACGGTAATGCATAAGTCTCCAAGGGTCGAGCTGCGTACGCCGAACTGCTGGAATTGTTTGTTAACCCTACTCGATAAAACAGAAGAATCTGAATTCCCGTAACCCGTATTATCCCGAACTACGTAAGCTCTGATCTCTCATACCTGTTGAGAGTACGTAGGCACAATGCTGATGTATTGGCGAGCCACCTTCCCCGTAACCCGTAGTTAGGTGAACTACGTTGACTCTGATTTCTCATTCTCTGATGAGAATACGTAGGCATAAAGTGCGACGCTTTGCCGAGTCATTTTTCTTTTCTTTTCAGACCAGCCTTGATAGGTAGATAGAAAACCAACCCGTCAAATAAACACAACAAGCATGGATCCCATCGAGTACGATGGACGTGAGGGGTGCTAATACCTTCCCTTTGCGTAACCGACTCCCGAACCCAGACAATGGTTGCGATGACCTTGTCTTATACCTTTTCGTCAGGTTTTTCCGATCGTTTCCTTTCCTGTTCTGAGGGATAAATAACGAAAGGTGGTGACTTTTCTGTTTTTCCGGCACCTTATTTTCGCGGAAGCGACACATACACAGTCAAATATAGCACATAATTATGGTTCAAACATAACAAGTATGACATATAAAACATGTTCATGATCAAGGAACATCAAAGCAATACATATTTTGCAAAGTTCAAATTCTTATGCACTTACCTCTTGGAGCTTAACTTGCCAACCTTCAAGATACTTGTGACAAAAGAAAACCAATTCCTTGGACACCTTAAATGTACCTTAGAGAAACTTCTTGTAGCCTTGGAACAAGAGGAAATCTTCTAGGACATAAACTAGCTCCTTCTTGGAAAATTGGCAAAAGTGACCAAAATGGAAATTCCACCAAATGATGTTACAGTTGAGAAACTATTATTGGAATAGTTAAAGGATGTTATTTAGAGTATGTTTGAAGTGTTGGATGGTTTTTAAATAACCAGAATTAAGATATGGCTTTGAAAATGCAAAAAAGTCAAAATATGAGGTTTTGGTAGTTGACTTTTGGATTATGGTGTTTGGAGAGGAAGATGAAGGTTTGGACCGTTTCAAGGGATGATTTGTGATGTGTTTGGGTGGTTGTTTGAGTGGTTTAAGATTAGGTTTTGAAAATTCGAATCTCACTCTTTGGAATTTTGAAACTTTGAAGTGAAAGAGGAAGAATGAGAAAACAAATGTTGTGATTGTTTTGGTGTGTTTTGAAACATCAGATGTGGTCTCTATTTATAGGGGAGTATGTTTATTTTGGAGGAATAGTGATGGTTTGAAGGATGAGCTCAATGTTAAATGGTTTTGGAAATGCATCATTACTTCCCATTCAAGGTACCTTATCTCTTCCACTAGCATATTTCTTCTTTTGACCAGCTCCACATTCTGCAGAGGTGTTTATTATTGTTTCAGAGTGCATCTTGACGGGTGAGAGTGATTTCTTTGACAGTGCACTATTCCACATAAATAAAACTTGAATTCAAGGCTTTTTTTCCACTTTCAAAGAGAATCTTCATGATCAAATGGCTATATCTTGCAGGTTCAACATGACTAATAAAGATCTGTTGAATTGAGTGCATATTAGTCTTGTGTAATCATTCCAATTTGGACTCAAAATCGTGTGGTAAAAGAAAATGCCAAATCTTCCTTGCAAAAACAGTTGCATTAAGGCTTATTGTGCAATTCATATCTCCTTGCTCAAATGGAATTAGATAGTGTTCTTGGAAATTTTGGAAAGCTGAGATGTTGTACTTCAACTTTGATGTTTGAGGTTTGCCTTGAATCATTGTGGATTATGGTGAAAAATGGCCTCAAAGTTGGTTAAAACACAAAACAGATTATGTCTAAAATTTTTTTAAGTGTCAAGGTTCAAAAACTCTTGAAACCCTAACTTCATGGCTTCATATCTCAAAATCTATGCATTTTTCAGGAATCCACCCTAAGTGACAAATTTGTAGTATGTAATAAGATCTTTAATTTTGTCTTTGGATCAAAGAAAATGGTTGCTTGGTTTGGAATTTATGCCTTTTCAACGTTTGCACCAAATTAGGGTTTTTCTCCATAACTTAGAAAATTTTCATTTCTTCATCGTTGCCCTTTTTACAAGTAACCTCACTTTTCTTGATTTTTCTAGATCAATCATGATTCAAATCATATATTGACATTTTTCTTGACTTGAAGAAACCTTGGTTGACCAAAAACTCCAAAAGTCAAACTTGGTTTTGACCACAGTTGACTTTGGTATCAGATGAACTTTGAAATTTGTGATCTATTATTGTAATCAAACCCTTGGCCTATTTGAACTCTATGTATGCCTCCAAGGGTGTTTTTTAATTATTTGAATCATGTCCCAAGGTTTGAGATCATGTGTTGGTCAAAAGTCAAAGATACCGCTGACTTTTCATCAAAACCCTAGTTTGTGGTCCAAATGAATTTGAATCCTTGCCTTACTCAAGAATTAATTTATTTGGATCAATCTAATCATATGAATGGACTAATGTGAGGAATTTGAGGTCTTTGAAACACATCTTGAGGTATTGGATCATGTTCAGATGAAAATTTTCACTTTGGAGGGCCAGATTAACCAAAACCCTAATTGGTGCACCAAATGAACTTGGGGCTTGATTGACTTGAAATGATGTAGAATTGTGCTTGATTCTTGATGGGTGAGATATATTGATCTTCATTGGATGAATAAAGGACTTGGTAAGCTAAATATTATGCTCATTCTTGATTGATCATTTTCCTGGATCCCTTTTGAGGCTTGAAACTTTAATTGGTAATCAAATGAAACAAACACCAATTTTTGTATATCCAAATGGGTTAGTGACGCATAAAAAATATTCACACATATGATGCTAATGAAATGAAAATGATGTGGTATCTTAGGGTCAAAAATTAGGGTATGACAGTAAGGAATATAAGGTAAGGGGGAGAAAGGGCTTTTATATTGGTGTTTAGCATGAACAGATATAAAAGAGAAACCTTTACTCCCATTAGGGATTGTGTAAATTCTGTTCTGATTTGTTTTTGTTGTGAGATAATTTGAAAAAATTGATGATTCATTGTGTTGTTATGTAAATTTTTGTGACTGAATTCGTGTTGTATTATTCTGTTTATGAGTATGTGATTCTCTGCCTTTGTTAAAAAAATTGAAGCTTTGAACATGAACATGAATATGAAATTGATGAAAGTGATGAATGAATTGTGTGTCCATATTCTATGATCCATGACTTGATATGTGTGTTGTAACATGTTTGTGTGTGACGATATTTTGTTATGTTGTTCAATCCATGTTATGATATAATTGAATATTATAATAAGAATTAGGATGATCTATGAGGGATAGGGAGTGAGGAAGATGAACTTCATCTAATAAAAGTGGGAATTTTTGGGATTTTAGCTGATATCAATCAATTGACACCTTCGTGTCAATCGATTGACACCCTCGTGCCAATCGATTGACACCCTCGTGCCAATCGATTGCACGTGTGTAATTTTGAATTTTTTGGGAAAATTGATCAGTGTCAATTGATTGATTCCCTAAATTAATCTATGCATGTAGCCAAAACGTGAAAAATGAGTGTTGAATTAGAAGGCTAGATAGGTGTTAGAATTTGTGAAAATTTGTAGTTTTACTAGTTATGCACTAATTAGCGATATCAAACTAATGATGAATCGATGCAAAAAAATGAATTAATGATAAAGTGATATTAAAATGATTTAACATGATTGAGTCCTGTGTGGATATGTATTTGATGTGGTGTTAATGTTTGGTGGTGTGAGTATGACTTTTATTGTTATGAAATGCATTATTATATGGTGATTATGCATGTTTTATAGGTGTGCAATGTTGTTGTTATCAATGGATAGTAATTCATGAGGGGGATTACTATTGTGTGTCAATGCATGTTGTTTATGGTCAGAAGAGGAACATAAGCATTATTATTGTTGTTGCATTTATTTGTATGGACATGCATCATAGTATCATGTCGTTTACAGAGGCGTGTTCTCTAGTTTAGATGGCGAGAATAATGGCTTGTCCCAATCTCAAAAGGGGGGAAGAGGGCTTGGATCTCAAATGGGGCTCATTGGTTCAGAAGATAGGACCTAGTTCTAGAGAGAACCAAATGTTGAGTTGGTACCATATGCATAATGTTACTTTGTGTCGTGAGTTGTATTACATACATTTGCATCTTGTTATGAATGGGTGTGAGATTATGGTGATGTGGTTGTGTATTGAATGTATGATGTGTTGGGTGTTTATCTGCCTTTGTATTCTTTACATCGTTTATATTGAATTTTGTTTCTCACCTCTTGGCTTAGTGTTGTCCACCATGGGCATATTGTAGATACTCAGGAGTAAACTTGTTGCAATATGTTGAAGTTTGCTTGTTGGATCTATTATTCATTTTATTTATTGCTTTATTGCAATTTAGTGGTTCTAGTGCTCTGATCTTGTAATATCGGGAACATGATGTTTGCTATCTTTTGAGTAAATTTTGAATTTGGTATTTTAAAGTTTAATACTTTATTCATGTGGTTGTTATGAAATGTGTTAAGTTTCTGGGTGTGTGATTGACAGTAATTTTGGTAAAACTAACTTGGCAGTAACATGTTGAACAAGATGTTCTAACATGAAGAAAAACATGTTAAACAAGATGTCTCGACATCTTGTCTGTTACAGGTCTGCAAGTTTCTTACAGCTGAAGTAATTACAAATTACTAAATATTCTGCGAATATTAAGTAATCCTATGTGGCGTCCAAAATCGAGGATTCAGAGATTCTTGTTGAATTTTAAGATATTCTATTTTTCTTAATGTTGAAGACTTTTTAAGAAATCCTTGATTGTAATCATATGTTAATGGAGAATATTCTGCAGATTTTTAGCAAGTACCTTGCTGCGTTTTGAAGCCCAAATCCAGCGAGACGTTGCTTATAAATATGATGGCATAAACCTAATTCGAGCAGGGAAGTATATTGAGTGTTAAATGTTTATTTAAGGTTTGTGTGCATGTTAATTATGATCCTCTCTAATATCATCTTGATATAAGAGTAGGATTGTCGCTATTGAGTTGTAAGTTTTGACAATCACTTCTAAGCTTTTAAGAATTGAGTGATTGTGTGTCTTTGAAGTGTATTTTCTAAAAACATTAAAAGAGTTATACTTCTATCGTACTGGTGGTTGGAAGGGAAGTGAGAGGAGTCTTATACATAGGTGAGTCTTAGGTAGAAGTTAATCATTGGGTAGGTATTAAGTGAGAAGTTGTAAACTGGGTTGTTTAGCTTTGAATTGATACTACTAATAGTGGTTTTCTTTCCTGGCTTGGTAGCCCCCAGATGTAGGTGTTGTTGTACACCAAACTGGGTTAACAACCTTCTGTGTTCTGATACTTTCTATACCATTAATTATGTTTTATCTTATCCTTGTGTTTTAACCAAAGATCAGTATCTCGACATCTCTTAGGACATCTAATATCTACATAACAGAATTTTAATTGGTGTTAGAGTAGGCATCCTCCTTTATGTTTGGGTGAGATCTAGGGAAGACACTTTCTGGTACAATGGACTAGGAAGGAGGATTTGTTAACAGACCACCCATCCTTGATGGAACCAATTATGATTATTGGAAGGCACATATGGTGGACTTTCTGAAGTCTATGGACATCAAGGTTTGAAAGTTAGTGATCAAGGGGTAGGATCCACCAAAGGCTAGAAATGAGAATGGTAATATTACTGATGTGCTAAAGTCCGAGGAAGACTGGGATGATGAAGATGACAAGCTAGCTCAGGGAAACTTCAAAGCATTGAATTCCTTGTTCAATTGAGTTGACATGAACATCTTCAGACTAATAAATAATTGCACTGTGGCTAAAGATGCTTCGGAGATTTTTAAGATTTCTCATGAAGGAACCTCTAAGGTAAAGATGTCAAGACTTCAACTTCTTACCACCAAGTTTGAGAAATTGAAAATGAATGAGGATGAAAGTATTCACGAATTTCATATGAATATTATTGAGATAACCAATGCCTCAAATGCCCTAGGGGAGAAGATATCAATGGTTAAGTTGGTCAGAAAAATTCTCAAATCTTTGCCAAAGAGATTTGACATGAAGGTTACTACCATTGGAGAAGCTCAAGATATAAACAACATGAAATTTGATGAATTTATGGGATCTCTTCATACCTTTGAATTAGGCATCAGTGAGAAGTATGAAAAGAAGAAGAGGATAACCTTTATGTCTAATGTTGAAGACTCAGAAGATGAATATGACTTAGACATAGATGAAGGTATATCTAATGCTATTGTGTTGCTTGGAAGACAGTTCAACAAAGTGATGAAGAAGATGGACTAGAAGTCAAGATCAAATGTTAAGAACAAGTCATTCGACATCAACAAAAATCAGGATTCTGGAAGAAGGCCCAAAACTGAAGAGAAGACTAACCAAGACAAAGGAATCCAATGCCATGGATGTAAAGATTTTTGACACATTAAAGCTGAGTGTCCTACTTACATCAAGAAGAAAAAGAAAGGTATATCTGTGTCATGGTCAGAAGATGATTCTGAAAGTGATCCTGAAGGGGAATTTTCCAAGCAGGTTACTGCCTTGACTGGAATCTGTGATTCTGGTGAAGAACTTACCTTTGATAAACTTGCTGCTTCTTTCAAGGAGTTACGCATCAACAGTGAATAGGTTTGTCAATTGGGAGAGGATCAAAAGAAAGTCATTGCTCAACTTAAGGTTGAAAAAGTAGAGCATTTGGCAATGATTTCTTGTCTGAAGGATGAATTTGTATTGCTCAACTTAAAACTGGACAATATGACTAAATCCGTAAGAATGCTTAATAGTAGTTCTGATGTGCTTGATGAAATTCTCCAAACTGGGAAGAATGCTGGAAATGTTAGTGGTCTTGGGTATGATAATCAAGTTATGATAAATAAAGGAAAATGGCCTGCAATAAATTTTGTTCAACCTAAAAGAAAACATGAACAAAAATTGCCAAGTCAAATGTCTCAACATCAACAAAGACATAAGAATAATCAAGTTATGATGAACAAAGGAAAAGGTCGTGCAATGAATTTTGTTCAACAAAAAAAAAACAAGAATAAAGGATGTTATGTCAAATGCCCCAACATCAGCAAAAACATCCAAATAATTACTCTGGTGGTAGGACCCAACGATGGAGGTATCATTGTGGAAAGTTTGGTCACATAAAACCCTACTGTTACAAATTGTATGGTTATCCCAAACCCGTTACACAACCCAGAAGGAGATAGAGTGTTGTTAAGGCCAAGAAAGACTAGATTCCCCAAAATAGCACTTCTGGGCTCATAGCTCACACCTCTCTAAGAGAGTCTGTTAGAGAGGACTGGTATTTTGCTAGTGGTTGTTCTAGACACACGACGGGTGTCAAGAAATTCTTTATGGATATTAAACCACATTCCACTAGCTACGCCCCTTTTGGAGATGGATAAAAAGGTGAAATAAAGGGTGTTGGAAAGCTGGATTATACTAGACTACCTATCCTTGATGATGTGTTGTTTGTTAAAGAGCTGACTGCAAATTTGATCAGTATTAGTCAACCATGTGACCAAGGTCTCAAAGTTAACTTCATTGAATCTGAATGTTTAGTAACATATGAGAAGGATGAAGTTATCATGAAGGGAGCCAGATCCAAGGATAATTGTTACTTGTGGATTCGTCAGGAAACAAATTACTCCTCCACATGTTTGATGACAAAAGAAGATGAAGTGAAGTTATGGCATCAAAAGCTTGGTCATTTACACCTAAAAGAAATGAAGAAAATCTTGGAAACTGAAGCAGTCAGAGGTATTCCTAATAAGAAAATTGATGAAGGTAGAATCTGTGGTGAGTGTCAAATTGGGAAGCAAACAAAGATGTCACACCAAAAGCTTCAACATCTTACGACCTCAAGAACTCTTGAGATACTTCATATGGACCTGATGGGACCCATGCAAGTTAAAAGGCTAGGAGGGAAGAGGTATGCATATGTTGTTATTGATGACTTCTCAAGATTTACCTGGGTGAATTTTATTAAAGAAAAGTCTTAGGTGTTTGAAGTGTTCAAAGATCTCTGTCAAAAAATTCAATGAGAGAAGGATTGTGGCATTGTCATAATTAGAAGTGACCACATAAAGGAATTTGAAAACAATAAGTTTGATGAGTTCTTCTCCTTTAAAGGAATCAATCATGAGTTCTCTTCACCCATCATTCGTTAACAAAATGGTGTGGTTGAACGCAAAAATATAACTATTCAAGAATGTGCCAGGTCATGCTTCATGAAAAAAAAACCATATCTTTTTTGGGCTGAAGTCATGAATACTTCCTGTTATATTCATAATAGAGTGACCATTAGATCTAGCACATCTGCTACTTTGTATGAGCTATGTAAAGGAAGGAATCCAACTGTGAAGTACTTTCATGTGTTTAGAAGCAAATGCTATATTTTGGCAGATCCTGAGCAAAGAAGAAAAATGGATCCTAAAAGTGATGAAGAAATCTTTTTGGGATACTCTACAAATAGTAGGGCCTTTAGAGTTTTCAAATCCATAACTAAGGTTATGATGGAATCTATAAATGTTGTTATTGATGACTCAACTACAGAAGCTGATGTCATAGATGATGTTGAAACATCTATTCCCATAGATGATGTCCTTGAAGATATTGCAGAGTTAGGTTCTAATACTGAACCTGCAGAGACTACGCCAGCTAATAAAGGACCTTCCATCAGATTTCAAAAAGATCACCCTAATGAGCTAATAATAGGGAATCTAAATGAAGGAATAATCACCAGATCAAAGGAAGTGGTATCAAATTCTTATTTTGTCTCAAAAATTAAACCCAAGAATATCAAGGAGGCCTTAATAGATGAGTTATGCAAGCAGAACTGGGACAATTCAAAAGGAATAAATTATGGGATCTGGTGCCAAGACTTGAAGGGGTAAATGTTATTGGTACAAGATGGATGTATAAGAACAAGTCTGATGCACAAGGTGTAATTACCAGAAACAAAGCTAGACTTGTTGCTCAAGGTTACACTCAAATTGAAAGATTGGATTTTGATGAAACATTTGCTCATGTGACTCGCTTGGAATCTATCAGATTGTTACTTGGGGTGGCATGTTTGTTGAAGTTCAAGTTGTTCCAAATGGATGTTAAAATTTCCTTTCTAAATGGATATTTAAGTGTAAAGGACGTGTTGTGACATTTTCTCCTACAATAATCAACCATTTTCTAGGAAGATCTGAAGAGCCTCAAGCTGATCTTGAAGTCACAGATGATCAAGTGTGTAGAGAGATAACTAGGAAACAAGTGAAGTCTTGGCCCAACAAGGGAAAGCTGTTAGCTAGAAAACTTAGTGTTAAGTTTGTAATCCTTCATAGGATTGGTACAGTGAATTGGGTTCCCACGAACCATATTTCTACAATTGCAACTGGACTTGGGAAGCATATATATGTGGTTGGTGTAAGGAGGGCTTTTGATTTTGGAGAATAAATATTTGATCAGATTATGAAGCAAGCATCCCCATCAGCTGTGAAGATGCATGTTTGTTTTCCCTCACTTATCTGTGGCATAATCATCAATTAGCATCCAGGTATTTTGTTGGCTACTGATAGTGTGATGAAGAGGGAATCTCCGATGTCCTTCCATTACAAACTGTTTGCTAGAACACATGTTCCATATATTATCATGACATCTGCACATGTTCCTGGTCCTATAACATCCAAGACAATAATAATTGCTCAGCTGAAGGAGACATGCAGGGAGTTATATGACTCCATCAAGACTAGCACTGGTAGGAAGATCCAACTTCGGCAGTTGATTAAACCGTTAATGGAAGAAGAAGAGAAGCAAGCTAGAATTATTGATGTTGTTCTTTCTGAAGATGCTGCATTTGAGGACTCAGATGGTAAAGATGAAGAAGAGGGAGAAGAGTAGGACTTTGAAGATGATCTTTGTCTGTAGTACTTCTGTTTGAGTGTTGTTTGATTTTTGTAAAGGCTCAATTCCTAGGATGTTATTTTTAGCTCCTTTGTGTCATTTGTGCTTATGTACTAATGTGATTTCTGCTCTAGTTAGTTGTTTACCTTTGTCATATTATGGATAAAAAGGGGGAGTATTGTCTATGCACTAACAATTAACCATTGACTAGCTGTTGGCTAACCATTGACTAATTGCTGGCTGTTGTTGAGGAGGAGAGTAACTAAACTTCTGCTTCTGAAAGTGGAATCTTCCTTGCTGTATTAGTTTGTTTTCATTGTTGTACTTTTATTCTATGTGATATGTGTTTGATTAATTTTCAAACCTAAGTGTGTCTGGATTGTATGTGTTTCTGGATTGTTTATGTTGCTTGTGTGCTAGGTTTATTAGTTTGTTTTAGCCAAAATTTGACAAAGGGGGAAATTGTTAAGTCTATGGGTGTGTGATTGGCAGT